>CM057009.1:306717165-307062165 GCA_029891345.1 Dryococelus australis | reverse complement strand
AAAATGTGCTTTCACATTTCACCGTGTTATGTTGTTACAGCAGAAAAAATTGAAGTCGAGTAAACGTTTACCACTGACAATGTGTCGTAAATGAAACCACATAGTTAACTAGCATTAGCTGTGATGATTATTGTTCGAGTTTATGAGCATATTGTTTTTGGATACCAAACTGCATGGTTGCTGCGTTCACTAGTGGCTCGTGTGTAACTTTATCATGTGAAGGCTTATGAATTGCGAACAGAGTGAGCAAGAAACACTGTTTAGCAGGTTTTGAGCCAGCTATGTGGTGGGAATCACCTAGACGAGTAACAATTTGCAGAAGCTTGGATTATTTTTAGGACACACCCATAGTCTACATATGCATCACTTCCTGCTTGCTGCATAGGAGCTGTATCTGTCACCAAAATAAGTCAGTAACAGACGTGCGTGACAGTTTGGACAGGGCATACTAAAATAACGTGTGATAAGAAACATAAACATGATTTCACACAAAACCTGTGCCAATATGCTTCCTGAAGCACAAGCAACATTGAGTTCGAAGGGCTGCCCCGATGTATCTGCTTAGTACATTGTTGGGCATTTCTATTAAACAGGTGAAAAATTATGAAGCAGGGAAATGGGCACGAGCCCTTGCTATTATTCACGCTGCAGTGCAGATATTTTGCATTAATTCACTTTTTGGGAATTTTTTATCGTACTTATTAAAGATTAATGTTTCTTATAGTATATTTTTTTGTTTGCTTTATTATTTTTACTTATTTAACCCGTCAATTTCCTCTGGTATTCATAGCCCTCCCACTATTGCGAATCTTAGAGTGCAGCAGTTATGTGGCCAAGTTGATATGGCATCGGTGTGCATATCAGTGTTGGAACCTACCACTTGTTAGTATTAACTTACTGTTCTAATCCCCTGTATTATAAAATCACCCTTTATTTTAATTCTCTACAGTTGGTAAGTCCTACACAGACAGAACAAAAATAATATGCCTATGTTACTTTCCGTGTTTATAAGCCTACACTTAAAACTTTTCCCTTGGAAATAAAACACAAATATGTAGAAATTACATGTTTACTATGTCTCACGGAATAATATTGTACTTGTAAATGCAATACATGCCAATGGGCGTTAGCAGTGTTGTAGAATCGTTAAGCCTACACTCTGAAATCTTATACTGTGGCGGGCAACTATGATTTTGATATAATTTTGTAGAAAAAAGAAATCAGGAAAGTGATTTAGAAAACAACATTTCCCAAACAGATGTGTAAACAATGAGTGTTTAACATTTCCCAAACAGATGTGTAAACAATGAGTGTTTAACATTTCCCAAACAGATGTGTAAACAATGAGTGTTTAACATTTAAAAACTACCTTCGTCTACCTACCGACGAGTCATTGTGCAATACCTAGTTATAGGCCTATATTTCCATCGGAATGTAAATTTATTTGAGAAAACAAAATAAATTCAATGTACTTACCTGTTGGAAATCCCAGCTTACTTTATATTAACATTTAGCGGTTTTAAAAACAAACTTTTGGTTAGAGAAACCCTTACATATAAGCTTCGTCACCATACACTTAAATACAACCGGACTGTCTTTGATTATTTAGGGCTGCCGTTCTCTTCTCATGTTGCACAAAAATATGTCTTTAACATCGTCATAAATTTTAATTCCAATTATCAATTTTGTTTATAAAATTGTAACCTCAACTTGAACGCAAAGAAAAATGTCACGATGCCGACTTGTGGCGGCGGCAACCGTCTGTTAAACCAGCTGACGAGAACCCAGAGCGGCTGCTAGTACATCAGCGGCAACGAGGAGTTGTTGAAGGCGCTAACGTCCAGATCGCCGCTAAAGTGGACATGAAGGCTTAACGGACATTGTAACGAGGAGTTGTCAAAGTGGCCCTAAAGGCGAGGAAGACGGATTATTGTATTCTGCTCATGTACCCAACATTGGCCTACCCACGCCACGCCAGTACAGCCACATGGTCAGCACTGATGAACGTGGTTTGTTTGTGTCTTAGTTCTCAAAAGACAAGCGCCTTGATATGATTAAAATAGTTTCGCCACTTTGAGTTCAATTAAACTGCATTACAAATTAGTCAGGGGAAGTGTGAAAAAATCTTAAGGTTGAAGTAAAGCAACTGCCTATGGAGCCGTGCACCCGACTATACAGCGTGCAAAACGCATAAAAAAAATTAGTACAGACACCATAAAAATTGTCATAAAAGTATGATTTATGCTGTATATGGAGGAAGAATGTATACATTTTGTAAAATTATAAAATGTTTTTCTTAAATTTACTTTTTAAATTTAAAAAGTAATCGATTAAAATAGTCTGTATTTTTAATCAAATTTAAGCATATTTCCATTCCGGATGCTTCAGAAAGCAGAATTTGCAAGAAAATATTCATCGTGGAATATCGTCATAGTGTTTACTATGATTGTGTGTAAGAAAATTGTAATAATAATATAGAAAATAATTTTTGTAGTTGATTTTATGTGCATCCATTTGTCACAAACATTTATGGCTAAAACTGACGTAAATAAAGTTAATTATAAAATTGATATGATAGATTATTACTATGATTTTATGATACATGATCACAATAAATATTATGACGATCTTTCTCGAAGAATTTTGTTGTAGATTCGGTTTTCCGAAGCATCCGAAACGGAAATGCGCTTAAATTTTGTTAAAAATGCGGACTCTCTCGATCAATTCATTTGTTTTTTTTACGTTTGAAAAGTATATTTTAGTAAAATATTTTATAATGTTGCAAACATACTTTGTTCTTTCATATACAGCATAAATCACAAATTTCTGACCATTTTGATGGTGTCTGTACTAATTTTGTATGAGTTCTTCACGCTGTACAGACAGGTGCAGTGCCACACAGGCAATTGCTTTACTTCAATCTCTAAGTACTTGTTTACATGAATAGCGCCCTAACCGCAAATAAAATCAACATTGTTTGTGATAGTCGTGTTGGCAGTAAAGCACTCCTCTGTTAGCACACGAAGTGGCAATTGCGCACCTTAGTTGTGGACTCTCCCCCATTCCCCCTCTACGATCGCTACCACATTGACGACCAGCCTCCTTTCGCGCCTGTCAACTTCTGCTACGCAAATTAATTTCCGTTTGGGTGTTGAATAAAAGGCGATCGGTGGCAAATCGCGGAAGCTCGGGTGGAATGGAAGAAACTCGGCAATATCGGTCCGACTTGCAACGACTACGGGGAATGGAGTGAGGACGCATTGTTCGACGCTTAAAAGTTGCCAGATTGTAAGGGGCGGGGCGAACGGCAGAACCCCGAGAAAACCCGCTGACCAGTGGCATCGTCCGGAGCGATTCCCGCGTGACCAAGCAAAAACCGAGTGGCCACGCTGGGACTCGAGCCCGGCTCGCCGTGTTGGGAGGCGACGCTTTAGCCGCTACAACACTGCGTCCCCTGGAAAACTTAGACCTGCCACGGAAGCTACATGTTGATATTCCAATAAAGTTATTCCATTCATTCTGTATGAAGAATGCTATGTGACAATACGAAGCCGCTAGAAAGTTTATCCGCTTTCCCGCAGTATGCACTGTTCGTACTATTTGTAAAACAAAATTTTAAACATTTCTTGCAAACAGGCTATAAATGTAATGGAAACATATCCGCTGTAGCAAACTTCTCCTGGAAAATTCCCGAAGAACACATGTTGTTTGAAATGCCAGAATTTTGATGGAAGAACACAAAACCACTCGAGGGAGAAAAAAAAACACTCCTCCAGTTGCAGCAAGCTCGGGGTCGAATGTACGATTCGAAACTGAATCAGTCAGAACTTACTGCTAAAAAATGCAGGCTTACGTCTACTCCAATTACTATGTGCCAAAAATTTTCGCAAATAAATTTAAGGACAAGTTAGACTACAAAATTATGTATATTAAAGTCGCGTTTGCTATTGCATCACATTATATAATATAGGTATTAGAGGATTCTTTTTCTATAAACAAAGAGCTGATAGCTGTATACGGACCGGACTCAGTGAGGGCATGCAAAGAAACAAGTGGGCGATTCAAAAACAGTAAAAACTCTAGACTTTGTGAAGTCTATTCTATCCACGGTATGATTACAGGGATTTGGAAAGTAGATGCCAGTCACTAATCGAAGTGGTCGGAACAACGTTCACAGCCACCGAGAGTACATGTTACCGAGCGATCATACTCCATATAGTACTTCACAATATCGAGCAGCACACGCCAGAAACATGCCCGAATGCTGTTTGCCAATCAGTGTCTGGTAACACAGTCGGCAGCGCACCCGCATCCAATATGAAACAGTTCGCAACACAAAGTAGCCAATCAGATACAAAGCCCGTTTCAAATGCCTTGAGCAGCCGATCAGATAATGGCGTGTTGAAATCAAAAGAAAAAGGTTCTGTTGAATGAAACAAGATTTGTTTGGTGCAAACCAAGTTATTTGTTTGTATAGCGGCAATGAAATATTTTGTTGCTGAATCCAAATTATTTTCTCGTTCTCATTTGGTTGCCCTAAATTGTAAGATTTGGTTGGCTACACGTACATCAAAAAGTTTTGCATGTTCGGAGTTTCGAACCTAGATCACCTGCGTCCGAGCGCCACGCCACAGTAATCTCAACTAATGTGACAACTGATGACGCCGGAAAACTTCTGCAAATATTGGGCAACGTGTGTAGACAAATATTTCAAGTTTTACAACTTCACTTGTCAGATTCTTGTTGCATTGTTTTATTAATGTGTTTACACAATTGTTAAGCATCAATAGACACAGTAACAAACACGGTTACTATCCTAATTGTCATAATAAATACAAACAAGCTCTCGAGTTGTATTTTCGAACGAAGGCAGTCAATAATGATGTTCCTTTTCAAATTTTGTTTGCTCAACAATACATTTTGGTAGGGCAACTAAATATATATATATGGCCCTATAGAAACAAATGTTATGTTAGATTTTCTCTCAGTGATGTTCCTACTCTGTGCTCGACGTAAGTCCTGGTGGACATCAGGTAAGCAGAAATGTCCGAAGCCGAACCGGGAGGTTGAGCCCTTTAAGGCAGCCCAATTTACAGAGCACGTAATATGAGTTGAATAGTTTCTTGGTTGGATAGTTTTACTTTCATGCTCGTTCTAAAGTAGTATATTATTTATGTGCTTTTCAGTACCTGGGCCTCAAGTCAGTCTTTCATTACATCATTACAGCGCGTCGCATTTCCGGTATTATATGGATGAAGATTAAACTTTGATGGCTGACATTAAACTTTACAGCTGATTCCTGAAACGGACTTTGTTAACTCGTCTCTATTAGAACAAGGCGTACTTCTTTTGGATTCCAGGCACTTCACGGATATTTGTGCAGTATTCTGGAAGTTGAGTTTACCTATTTTAGAATATAACTCTTGCTCCCCCCCCCCTTTTTTTTTTTGGACCCTCACAAACCCACTGCTAACTTCTCTTTGGGCATTAAAGTAGAGTTGCTATTAAATACAGTGAAATAAAAAAAAACTTTAGTTGAAATGTATCAACATTAACCACGGAAACAGCATGTCAAGGCAGTTTTCTCCGCACTTTAAACTCCTGTGTTCAGCACCTGTAATATTTAACGCTTTTAGTCATATTAAAGTGAAAGTCGCACCGAGCGAACTTTAATTCGGAATTTTACAAGTGGCAAACAAACGCTCTGTTTAAGTCGGCACGAATAAAATTGAGTTCGTAGTTGCTGTTATTGACAGATATGTTAATGAAACCGCGTATTGTAGTCTTATAGTCTCAAAAACAAAGGATCCGCCGGTACGCGAGGGATTTTTCTTACTGAATACTGTTTTCTGCTAGAGGTAGCGGTGGCTAAGTGGTTAGATGGCATTCTTCCCACAAAGCCGAACCGGGTTCAATCCCCGGCCGGGTCACTCCCGGATTTTCGCAAGTGAGAATCGTGCCGGGCGATGTCGCTGGTCGGCGGGTTTTCTCGGGGTTCTCCCGTTTCCCTCCACTTGCATTCTGGTGCTCCTCATTTCACACTCATCGGCTCTCAAAACCTCGCAGTTAAGAGGCGCCAAATATTTTCAGATTTCTTAACTCAACTGTTCTCTGCTGTGCACAGTAAAGATCTTCAAATCACTTTCCTGTGAAAAGTCCCGGATTTAGGACGCTGTGACTGAAGTAATTAAATATATCCCATATTGTTCGAAAGAGTAGACTACGTCACGCGAAATGAAAGTAATCATTGGTAATTTGTAAGTGTAATTGTTGTCGTTTGAAAAAATTTTTACATTTGATATTTTTAACTCCGCTGAAATATTAGTTCCACTTAATGCATTAAGAGCCGGTGTCCACTCTTGTGTAGACTACATAATGCACAGGAAGGTTAATTTTGTCTGTTACTATACACTGCGATGTTTAATGCACAATGATCTTCCATATGAGTAACTAATTCGTAGTGTTACAGGTTGACAGAGGTCCTTTCTATCATAGTCGAACCCAAAGCCCACTGCTCGTTGGTTCTGATAACGAAACAATTTCTCTGTCTACTTAAGAACAGTACAGAGCCAAAAATATATCACTTGCAACAATGGAAACCGTAACTTAAAGTGGCTCTGATACGGTTAATTAGTCCTGGAACAGGGCACGCACTTTACAACATCGGCCAGTAATCGAATACAAGTCACGTGAATTACCGACCAACCACCATAGATCGATGCTCAGTTTTTATTCAAGTCCATGTGGTGCGGAGGAAGAATCCGTGATTGGTCCGAACCAACTCGAAGCACGATAATACAATTTGAGCACAATTAAAGTTTTCCTCCTTGTTTGCAGCAGATTACATGCAATGCCCTGCCACATTCAGACGCTCTATGGGAATGCGAGTGATATATAAGGTTGGCCGTATTTTTAACCGCTTTCCCGTCACTCAGTGTTGACAGTAAGGTTTTCAAAGAAAGATGATATTATTTTTAATTTTCTTAACAAATTAATTAATGGGTTTCCTTTTAGTACATGTCGGCAATTCTTTACACCGTTACTTAACGCTTTCTTTTTTATTCATTAAATCCGTATAATATATTACATAAAAATTACACAAAACAACAGACTGCATAAGAATACGCTTATACCGTAAACTCTAACCGCACATGCCAGCAAAATGTTTTCACTCTCCTGCTACACGTCACAACGGCGTTCATCACCAATCAGCGCCTGGCAGTTTAATTGCCAGCCGACAACACAACCAATAAAGAAACTTCAGCAGGACGTGGTAACCAATGAAAATACCCGTTTACGTGTTTCGCGCGGCCAATCAGTGAATGGGTTCGCTCACAGGAACTGTCACTCCGCTTCATTGTTGTATGCTTGTGTATTCTGAGAGAGAACAATCTGCTAGTATGGCAGTTTGCACACCATATCGAGCTGTCATGCAGAGTCGAATCCCACTGCATTCGCCGACCTCTCGTGGCGCAGTCGGTTGGTGCTCCGCCCGGCCTGCGGTGCGGGAGGTTCTGGGTTAAAATCCTAGGCATGGGAGTTAGTTTGAATTAGGTCATTAGTCAGTTTGTAAGCCGTTCCCTAATAAACCTTCAGGCATAACGCCATGGGACGGTAGTAAGCCCTTTCCAACCAATTCCAATACCCAGTACAAACGTTGCCTTTAACCTTTATGTGCATTATTGTGCGATGTCCGTTATATCAAAAGTGTGAAAATTTTGCAAACCAAATGCATTGCATCAAAGAAAAGTAGTTTATACTCAAGGCTGCACCAGTGTTTGTTTGGAATGGTGGCGTCAAACCACTTTTGGGGAAAACCACCTACCTATAGCCTTCTTCCCCCTCCCCTTTACCACCCTTTTTTTAAAGCAGCCATAATTCAAGTGAGTGAAGAGATTTGGGCGGCTCTTGATATCGAGCTCTTGAGAACCTATGAGGATGAGTGAAATGAGTACGGAGCAGCAACGGAATGAAAGGACGGAGAAAACGGGAGATCCCGAGGGCAACCCGCGGACCAGCGGCGTCGTCCGGCACGATTCCCACTTGCGAAAGTCCGGGAGTGACCCCGCCGGGGATTGAACTCAGTTAGCCTCGGTGGGAGGCGAGCAGGCTAACCGCTCAGCCACCGCGGCCCCGCCATAATTCAAGACCTCCCGATATACGTGCTACACGAACATGAGCATCTTATACCCAATTGAGATAAAAGAAAATTTGTGGACGCGAAATAGCATGTCGGTTAATTTAACGTAGGTGTAACCATTTTATTATTGGATGCGCGAGGCTCTGTGGACCGGCATAGATTCTGATCGACTACAGCACACTGCGAAAAGTTCCCTGTTATAGGCTGTTCACGGTAAAATGAGCACTTTTGGAAGCCCTGCTTAAGATCTACCTGTATGCACGCTGTGTATTCTTCCGCCTTATGTAACATTGGCATTGCCACGGGCTTCATCACTTTATTCATGCATCGGTGTAATTAAACTGTGAAATTATTAAGAAAGTAAATGAGTCACGTATTTAAGAAACAATATAAGTCACAAGCAATACTTTTTACAGGAATTGAAAAAAAAACATCATAGGCATTGGCATATGGCAAAATACATAGATATTAAATTATACATACAAAGTAAAGTGAATTTACATTGTTTAACATGAAAAATAAAAACATAGTATTTACTACCCCCCCCCCCCCAACACATATTAAAAAACCCTGGACTTATGTTGTTTCTCAAATGCACAAAATAAAATCAAAGTAAATTATTCTGAAGTTTGTTGTTTTTTATTTAAGGCAGTCAAAATCTCTACATTAAATATGTAGTTTTGTATATAAAGTAATACTGAACTTTAACAATGAAAGATATACAAAATAACACCAATTAATATGAATAAGTATGCATACAGTCCCTCATGCACAAGTCTTGCTGATAATATATTGAAGTCTATGTCGACCTAATTAATCATCAGAATGGTTTTGCGTTTCTTCCTTTGCACATGTCGACCACAAGAAGATTTCATTATAGAAGAACTGGCAATCTTCTCTGTGTGGTATGTAGTTTTGTAACTTGCAAAGGTCATCAATTTTTTTTCTGATCAAGATTTATGCGATCTGCAGTATACACCGTATCTGCTTTAAGAACAAGGTCAGAAAGTTTGCAATCCAGAGCCCTAAAATGGTACTTCACGAGTGAATCAATGAACGGTCTTGCCACAAGTCCAGCATTGTCACTTGCATAACTAAAGTGCATGAACTGATTTGGCTTGAAGCTTGTTTTCTGATTTCCAGAAACATATTTGCCATTGGAATCTTGTGACAGCACAGGCCTCTTAAAATACTTAGGCCACCTTTGCTTGAACTCAAGAATGTTGATGGACTCTGGTATCACAGCAATGAAGAATCTCTTGCATGATGACTTTACAATCATCTCAACATACTCCATGATGGTGTTCACTCTGTCGTACTTTCTGATTTTTATTTTGAGGACTGCGATATCCCTATCGCAGGGCAGGAAAGAGTGGCCCTCTTATTGGGAAATAGCGGTCGAAGTGTCTAAAGAGTTTTAACGAGGTCAAAGAGGACAGCATTCTGATGAATGTGTGCTGCACTCATCAGAAAATATATACAAATATTTGACTCCCGTAATTCCCTCATGGTACGTAAAGAATTTTATGTTGCAATCTTTGAGGTTATGTATGCAGAAAACACTGACAGTTAACTGTCTAAGGTAAAAAAACCTCCTGGACTGGAATGAAAGGTAACTGAAGATTCTGCGTGCAATCTATGCAAATTGCTCCCAAATCGTCTGTGTCGTCAGCTTTGACCAGATCGTTTATTTCCTTCATTTTCGCTGCAATCTTCTTAGCCCGGCGCAAATGCACACACTTTTCTGCCTCTGCTACTTTCTTTGGTGTTTGGTTTAAAAAGGGGCTCCTGAGTTTGACATCCAACTCCTTCCAAATACCACACGTGTCTACCTGGGGTTTCCCGAAGGACAGATAAAAATGTTCTATGTAAACTTGCAGATAGAAGCGTCAGATCACAGCCGACATTTCAGGGTATTTATTTTGAAAGAGTGAGTACATGGTCTTGACGTCTGACTTTTCGCTTAAGTAGTGGTATTCTTTGCTACTGTAGTGTGATATCTTCACCGGAAAAAAGGAAAACATTGCTGCTTAATAGCATCTATTACCAACCCTGGTTTGGTATTACCTGGAATTGACTGTCCACGCTTGTCATGTGGACTTTTGCCTTCAGAGAACAAGATACGAAGTCTGCAGACACGTTCCTCCGTGATAGCATGTATGTTACAAAAAGGTGTTTTGCATACTTTATATTTTCCTGTACGTGATATCTCGTATACATACTTACATCCTCTTAATGGTTTTGAAGATACTTCCTTTAGAATGCGACTTCTCCGTCGCATTGCCTTTTTCGTGGAAATAAGGCTTCGGAAGTAACAATCCTGTTAATTTTTGGTATCTAAACTTGTAAATTTTGTGAAGATTTCTACCCGTTGTGGTGGAGATATAACTATGAAACATTTTTGTCTGCACCTGCAATAGAGAGAATATGACAGCATTAATTTTTTTTGTAATTTAATGGGACTGAACTGAACAGCATTTCATATAACCTATAGTAGCAAGGAATGCTTCAGATATTAAAATACACTTTTCAGACATATAAAACAATATATTTTAAGTCTTTCCAAGTTTAAGGAGTCAGATTGCATATAATAGACTTACTTGCAGTCTCCACCCTGCTTTTTGGCAGGAATTTCTTTTCCACTACAACTGGTATATGCTTCACACTTTACAAGTGTTCGTTTTATCTTTTCTGCCTTATATCGAAATGTATTTCGACACCATTTCGTTTTCTTTTTACTGTCAGCCATACATTCATCCTCACTGCAAGGTTCCATTATTTAAGCTACAAAATTACTACTAACACTAACATCTGAACCTCGGTAACGTTGTCTTTTGTCTATGGTGTGGACACTGCATTAATACAACACCACGGACAAATATTTCACCATTCATCAGAGCCATCTGGCGAGAGCAGTTCAACACACTTCTCTATAGCTTTGCGAGTACCAAGCGTTTAGAGCGCTAGGTGGTATGTGAGCAGGGTATTAGAGAAACATCATAAGTCCTGGACTTATATTGTTCCTCAAATACATAGCAGCTAGAGAAGGCTGTATCAATCCTGCCATTGCGTGGACTTGTGTGGTTTTTTTGCTATAAGCTGTTCGTGGTAAAGTGAGCACTTTTTAAGGCCCTTGCAAATCTTTCATTTCATCCAATATCCATATTCCTGCTGCTTTTTAATATAACCATAGCAATGTGACCAATAAACACAGTGTATACATTTCACCACCATCAAAATTGAATGCATGAGGCTGCAATAAGATGTATTTACTAGCGGTTAATGCCTGTTGTTGGGGCCTTAAAAAGTGCTCACTTTACCGTGAACAGACTACAGCTAGGTTGTCGGCTGGCACGTAGGTTACCAGCGGGCTGATCACGAACTTCGCGTGTAGTAAGTTTCGGTTCCGCTGAGAAGCGAGCGATTTTGCCTTTGTGTAGCGCACTCGGAAGTAAGCTGAGCACCAACACATTTCGTTTCGTTGTTGTACCCCAATGTAGGGGTTTGGATGTCGTAGCAGCGGCGAAAAGCGCAAGATGTGACTACGAACCTACGATTCGTAGGGGGCCAACATCGCAACTGTGGTGCGCTCTGCCCCGCACGAGCACGACTGTCCGTGGAGAGTTGAAAATAGACACTGCACGTAATTTATCTTCAAGCTAATTAGCCAAGAAATAATCATAAATAAACTCTGAAATGATGTAAAACACTTCGAATTACTCGCGAGAAATATATTTACATAGTTGCTGTAGTCGCTGTAGGTAACTGTTGAATGGTTACTGCGGCAACAGAAATTTACTTTTATACTCAACAGATGTCGCGCAGGTATTTACTTTTCCCGCCAGCTGTTGAGCTGTAAGTTTATAAACCACAAATATGAATAGTTAACAACATTGTCGGACATGTTATTCATTGCGCTTTTTTTTATTTTATTAACTCGTATCATTTCAGGTAGGTAATTACGTCTGGCTGGACAAAATTATTAAATAAAATTTACATACCGGTTTTGAGTGTATTAGTTTGTCCTGTACTGTGTCGCAGTCCGTAATCGCTACATTGTCTTTGTGTTTCGTCGTGTCTCGGAAGAACTACGACCGCTGTCTGAGAGTTCGTATTCGCCCCGCAGGCAATGAGTGGCGAGCGGGGTTCAGACACGTTGCTGGCCTCAGACGCCATTTTGTTGGAATTTGTGGCTGCTTCAGCTCTGTTTCCTTAAGTACTCTGTGCAGATTGTTGCCAGTTAATTGAACGTTTTTTAAACACAGTATAGTTGGCAGCGAAGTTGAGAAAATAGTTCTATCTCAATCTCAGTCTCGTATTTAAAATTTATGGGAGTTTAAATTTGTTAATATACTTTCTGTTCAATGTGAGAGTCCCTAGCGTTTTCTCAATCACGCTTGACCGAAGCATGAGTAAAGTGATCGCGTCCACGCCTATGTAAATATTACATATGGCGGAAGGATGCGGCTCTGCAGAAACGTAGATCACAAACCGGACTTCTCTAAATTGTTGAGCTATCTGTGAACAGCTTGTAATAAATAAGTTTAACTGTGTAGCTGACGTACCTCATTCAGATCCCGGGAAAATTAGTTAAACTCTCATCGCAATTCTGATCTATTCCCTCGCTGTAGAAAATAATGGGAATATTACCTGACAAGTGTAAGGTAATATTCGCAAACTTGTGTGGGAAACGTAGTTTTCCTTACGTGTAAGGTAAAATTATCGTACTCTGGAGTAATATTCACGTACTTGGTAGTGGAAAATTCCATACATGGATAGGAAAATTACCTTGCGACGTGTGGATCTCCTCGTCCATTTGTAACTATTTGATAAGTGCATTTATTTTTCTTAAAATTAATTTTTACTGTTTAGTCGTACAAGCTGTCCAGCATGGCTTTGTTTATGTAAATGGATGGGAAAATTACCTTCAGAAGCGTGTTTCTCTTCAGCATTGTCTCTACAGCTCAGTGGGAGGACGGGCGGAAGAAAAAATACTTTAACACGCTAACATTCACAGTTGCTGTAACCCTGTCGTCGTGGTGTAAGGGATAGCGCATGGAGCTGTCGTGATAAGAGGCCCATGGTTCGCGCCCACTTACCAGCAAGTGTCGAGGATTTTAGAGTTGAAGTTTCGGTTACAATTGGCCAGAGAATACGGGTAATGGTACCAATGCTCCGGGGCCATTTTGAAATATAATTTCATTACACAATCAAATTAATATTCCCTTACTTGTATGCGATTTTTCTTTTCTTGTATGGGATCCCCCCCCCCCCCTCCCGGCTGAAAGGTTGTCAGGTACTTTTCCGTACCGTTAGGGTATAGTACTTTACTTGTTATGTAAATTAACTCTACATTTAAGAGGTAGTTTTACATTACATGTAGAGGTAATTAATTTCCCTTACATGTAAGGGGAACTAATTGCGTCAATTTTTTTTACAGTGCTACTTTGACGTTAGCAGCTATTCTTTTCGTGCATGCCTGAGTCACGCCATTGTTCTGCGTTCACTGCTACCTAGCAATTGATCGTTGAAATGACAGACGCTTTGTAGAGTTTCTGTTGTACCATGGAAAAGAAAATACCTCCTGTAATGTATTTAATCCTTCCTCTGCCGGTAGCTGCGTCGTCGTTCCAACGTGCTGTTATGGAGCCGGTGGACTTTTTTTCCTCCGTCGTGGCCCGAGGCCAGTGTATATCCGCTGCGTCATAGCCAGCTCATGTTATTTGCGCACAGTTACATGTTGCTCCATGACCGCCACTTCCGGGCTGATCACGCGCTTCTGGGCAATCGCACCAACTGTAGGGATTTTTCCCTATGCATAGCCACTTTTCGCTGTTTTCCTCATTACATAGAGAAGTGAGGACAGATTTTTGAAAAACCTTGGGAGTTTTTGTCAAAAAATGTAGCAATTTAAGAACGTTAACTTCATTATTTATAAACCAAACTATATCTACGACCATTTTTAAAGACAGTACGAGTAATCTTCCATTGACTCACAATTATATCATTTCGTATCTAAAGGAACAGCCTGATGTATTTTGGAATAAACTTCCACCAATAAATACAGTTTTAATACAAATTAATTTTTGAAAACATTTTGGCTCTAATAAAAATTCAAATGCTGTTACATAAAGAATTTCTTTTTCGTGATGTGTAACTAAAACAATGTGCAAAATAAAATAGTCCCAGCAATTCTCAGTTAGTTGTTAACAGTTTATTCAGCTCTAAAATCTCAAAAGTAGGATTTCAAGGACAATCATTGTGGGAATTAACATGAGGAAGGTGCACGCCAGGAAATTCACCCTCTCATAAACTTTTTTTTTTTCTGGCTCACGTAGAAAAAAATTATTTCCATGTCTTAAGAATATTTATGCACGATGAATGATGAGAGAATTCGTTCCCATAAACAAATTACAACGATGTTTGACACCTACTTCATGTGATATAAGTACCTACTGATTGCAAAACACACTATACGACACACAACTAAGATATCTTAACAGCTAAAATTCTATAATTTAAAGTAACTTATACATATTGGATTTATATTGATGGTTTCGAATATTATAACGTGATATAAAAGGATGTTCCATTTATAGAGACCTGAAGTATTCGCGGATTCATTTTTGGGACAAGCTAGAATTCAAAACACGTGCATTTATATAACTTTAGCCATATTGGTCGACACGGTGTTG
The DNA here is from genome assembly GCA_029891345.1 of Dryococelus australis. Classification (NCBI taxonomy): domain Eukaryota; kingdom Metazoa; phylum Arthropoda; class Insecta; order Phasmatodea; family Phasmatidae; genus Dryococelus; species Dryococelus australis. The sequence continues at coordinate 307,047,330 of CM057009.1, read as the reverse complement.
GACACCTCCTGGAGAACGGTGTCCAATTGTCGCCTTCCACTGTGACAGCAAACAACCAATGTGCTGTTGATATCTGGATATTTGTACATAAGACTGTAGAGTCTAGCCTGCAGGTAACTGAACTAGCGAATTTTTCAGGTGTCTGCCCATTTATCTTGACCACTCACAATAACTCCGTGCCGGGGCCCCAAACGAGAAAGTGTTTCACGCAATAATATTTTACCGGAAGGGGGGAAATAATAATTACTGCTGGGGAGTCGGCATTATAGCATTATTTATAAGTGAGTTACGAGTACTTACATCGGTTGTTTAAATGACACCATGTATATATTGGTCAAGAGTTCAATGAAGATCGTCAAGACTTATTTATCCATGTTGCACAATTTACACTTTCATAACATGAACACTAAATACGACACAGAAAGTGTGATCTCTACTGCCCGTTTATATTACTATCCATATGTCTACTGCGAGGGGTAGAACTTTCACATTAGATTTTCAAAGTGGTGACCACTGGCGGCGATGCCGAAGTTCAGTCGCTGGGCGAATGTCAACACTGATTCCTCCAGTGTTGCCTGCTGGAGAGCATTACAAGAACGCACGATACTTTCCTGCGTGTTATTTGGAGTTGTTGGAATATCTCGATAGACAGCGCCTGTGAGGTAACCGCAAAGGAAGAAAGTCCAGGTGGTAAAGGTCAGGAGACCGAGCAGGCCAATGAACTTACCCTCCTCGACCAATCCAACCATCAGGATCTTTGTCGGTCCATAACACGACATGCACACACGGCATTACGTGCTGGGCATTCATCGTGCTGGTACCACAATACCATCGTGTTTCTTAGAGATACCTACACCAGAAGACCAGGAAGAACTGTTTATATGAAGGTTGCTTTTTCCCTGCCGTTTCGGTTACCATTCACTAAATAAGACCCTATAGCCTTATAACAAACCACTCCACACCAGACGTTAACTCTGCATTAACGCCGATGGCCCACATGCCAAGACGCCGTCTGTTCTCGACGGCCCAATAAACGCAAGTGTTTTGAATTCTAGCTTGTCCCAAAATGAATCTGTGAATTCTCCAGGTCCCTACACATTTTTGTTGTTGTAATAATACATATCCCATAGTGCACTGTTACAATGACGAAATATGTGTGTATATGTACGTCAAAAATAACCAGCAAAGTTTTGCATATACCGCTTGGCTCTCATACCAAATATAGTTTCATACGTATTATTCTCGGTAATTACAATGTAGACGTCCAACATTTGTTGCTAGTTGTCTAGTGGTTACATCGCCTGGCTGCCATTCAGAGTAACGGGTTCGAATCATATCAAGGCGGGACATTTTTTAGGTTGTAAAACGCTTGTGAATGGATGGTCCAAGGCCACAGTATGTAATTCGTAAGTGTAAAAAGTGTGTATTTTGCATTATATGTGTGCAGTTTTTAGAAAATCTGTCACGTTACAACTGCCATATTGTACAATTACACAAGCATTTTAAATGTATTCATTGTGGCTTTCTTATTATATCGGTTTTAATGGAATTGTTACAGTGAGATAAAAGAGAAAAAAAAATGAACATGTTTGGTGGAAACTTTGCTACCACATACAATGTGGGTAAAATTACACAACATTTTTTCCAGTGTGAAATACATTAAGAATTGCAAGCAAACTTTGTAAAGTATGACAAATTTTGAATGTATCTAAATAATTAAGAATACAACTGCGCACATATTTCATTTCCAAATTTTAAGCCTTTAACTGCAAGTAAATTGTTGAGTAATATTGCGAGGCGTGTGCTCCACAACTGAACCAATGAAGCCTTAATTTGCGACAGTGATAAACGCTAAACAAAGCGAATTTTCTGAGACCTAAAATAAGATGTGATTCTTTCAGCCTATGCCAGTTTGTCCTGTATGTTCGGAATGCAGTATACTGCAACGTCAGTCATGCATACAGTACCATGTAGAGAGTCGAAATCGAGCTACCAGCTAACCAGTGCTTTGTGAGCAGATTTTCTGCGATTACTGCAGTGGGAGTGAACAATGAGCTGACGTGTTTGCGGTTCTGAAGGCGTGACTAACAGACATTCTCTCCACTCAAACCTGAGTCTGTGACATCGGCCAGCGAAATACCAATCCCTGGAAGTTAGGATTGTTATCGCTAAACAACCAAACGGTTGCGCGAGTTGTGAATCAGTGTTTCAGTTTAGTGCGATTCGTTGGAAAACAGAGGAAATCACGAGGCTAGCAATGTTTCACAGTGGAGCACAATGCGTTATTTCTAGGACCATTCTAACCATATGTTATCTTTGGGAGTATAAGAGATTCAGTGCCTTGATTCGAACTCGTCAGCTCTGAATCTGAATCACTCACGAAGCGAAAGGCCTTCGAGGCAACCATATGCGACAAAGAATGCCGTCCTTAAACGGAGTAGCTACAAGACTCCTAATTTGGGCACATAATACCTAAGTATGCAGAATTGAAACAGCCGTTTATACCACGCACTCCAAGCAACATATCGGAACACCGTTCGTGAACCAGCGTTTGGTGACGTACGTGTACCCAGCAGCCCGGCCAATGGACACTCTTTCGTATAACGCAAAAGCCAATCAGACACGAAGCCCGTTCCAAGAGCCTCGCGCAGCCATTCCACGCCATTTCAATTCTTTATACTTACGTTTTATGTGCTATGGGGAGATGGTAGTTGCCCAAGAAAAATGGGCTGGTTACCGGCAACGTCTGCTGTGTTTCACACTTAAAAATATAGTGCATAATCGCGCTGGGAATCGAATGCGGGTCGGGACAGTGAATGCCTCAATCTTACGGTGATTGACGACGATGAGTCACGGTGTATCAAGGTAAACGAATTTGCCGGTGATCTCGTTGCTTTCGCTTTGGCTGTCTGCTGGAAGAGACGGCGTTACGCCAAACACGAAACCATTCCACTCGTGTCGGTAGAGTCGTTGAGTTGAGAGATTTGGCTGGCCCTTAACAACGAGGTCTTGAAAGCCGACGGGGGTGAAGTGAGGTGAGGATGGAGCAGCGCCGGAATGCAAGGGCCGGGGGAAAAGGGAAATCTCCGACAAAACCCGCCGACCAGCGGCATCGTCCGGCACGATTCCCATCTGCGAAAATCCGGAGTGACCCGGCCGGGGATTGAACTCGGTCCGCCTTAGTGAGAGGCGAGCAGTCTACCCGCTAAGTCACCGCGGCCCATTTGTCGGTAGAGGTTGGTACGAACAAACTCTAGGGTTTTTTTTCCGGAAAGAACGTGGATTGGCCACACTGCTTCATTTCTATGGGCATCTCGTGGTCAGACTCATTTCCTGAGAGAGGACAGTCTACCTCTCAGTCTTTCACGGACATAAATTTGGTCGCACTTGATACGGTCATATTATTCCTGCCTGTTCGTTACTGGCAAAATATTTGAACAAGGCTTGTCAGAACAAATATAAGCTGCTCACTGTAAACTGAGAATTTTCGAAAGTCCGGCTTTAGATCTACTTTTATGCACACTATGTATTCTTTCACCATATGTAAAATTATCTTTGTCTTGGGCCTGATCGCTTTATTCGTGCCTCGGTCAATGGGAACTGTAAAATGATTAAGAAAGTAAATATTTTGCAAATTTATTCGTTCTTACACCCATACGGCATTAAAAAACACAACATAAAATAAATAATTTCAATATTCACAAAAGTTAGCATAATGCTTTTAGGTCAACGTTAGAACATGGAACTAATTCCCCTCCTTCGTTGCCAATTTTACTGGGCGCGAGCCAGTCTTTGCGACTGTTAAAAGATATGTGAAGGTGAGGGCAGTGAAATTTTTCAAAGGTTGGTTTCAAAAGTGCTCACTTCACCGTGAACAGCCAGCCTTCATGGTGCAGCCATTAAAGGAACACTGGCGTGTGCATGCTTGAAATTTAGCTAGCCACACAAATAATTCGCCAAATTCACCGCACCTCTTAGCATTACTGACAACTGCACAACAAGATATGTTTGGAAATAACCTGTCGAGTTTCTATTTGAATGCAGTTAGTCATTCGTGTTATGTAGGTTGTCTTACCGATATTGTAATATAAGGACTCGCACTCTCATTTATGCGCTAATATTTTTGATTGTTTTCTTTCACAAAGGTAGTCTTTTCGGTGAAGTAAGTTAATAACGCGGAAAATAAACATAAACTTTCATATAAAAATGACACACGTCCATGGCGTAGCTAACTAGGTTTCAAATCCAGAATCTTGTAGTTCTCGGTCACAAATACATATTTGTATGATCGTGTACGTGTATGACACTATTAATAATCTTCAAGGACACTATTAATAATCTTCAAGGCACATCCAACAAAGGAATCACATTGGCGTGTTATGACGCCCTCACTTACGCTGCGTGGAAGAAAACAAAACGTTATAAAGTCGGTAACCATTGACGTATATGTGTTGAAAAAGAACACTGCAGCAGCAGTACAAGCGAACTCGTTTACGTCATCATAAAAAAATTAAACTTTTACTTCTATTAGCTGCGAAAGTGTAGCGCTTTACCTTAAACCCAAAATTCGTTACGGTCATAACGAGCTAGGATCATTATTGTCCTTAATGGAAAGAGGATACAGTATTTGTTTATGGACAAATCATGAAACCGCCTCACTTACATCTCGTTATGAAGCCAGATGATGCCGATGGTCAATTGATGACATCATGTTATTCATCGTTTTTAAAAGAAGACTCCCGAACTGTAGGCTGGCCTTGCCATTTTTATAAATTCGCAAGGCCGCGCAATATTTGCTATGCGAGGTTGGTTTCTAAAGTGCGAATTAGATTCGTGAAAGTTGCAGTGTGATACATGCTATCGCGGAACAGTTGAGTTGAGAGACATCAGGGGACTCTTATCAATGAGGTCTTGAGAGTCGATGAGGGTGAAATGAAGTGGGAATGGAGCAGCGCCGGAACGCAAGGGCGGGGAAAAGTGAAGGTTATAAAATAACCCCCGCCGACCAGCGGCATCGTCCGTCACGATTCCCGCTTGCGGAAAATTTGGAGTGACCCGGCCGAGGGGTTAATCCAGTTCTTCTTCGCCGGAGGCGAGCAGGGTAACCGCTCAGGCACCGCGACTCCGTCGCTGAACAGATTTCCGCGTGTAATTATACCGGTGAGTAGATTAAACACTACAATTCTGGTTGTGTTTATGTACGAAAAAAAAAGTTAGGGACTTCGGATGATGAACTGGAAGTCTAGCAGCACTTCACTAGCATTTCCTTCTAATGCGAATGGAAAGCCACTTAAAAAAATGTTTCCAGTGGCGTCGCAACATGGAAGGGTGCGGCCATAATCGATTTGAAGACAACATATTTGGGAAGGGGCGCATTTTGCAACACCAGGAGCACCAAATTCGCTACAAGACATTTCTCTTCCTATTCCCAAAATTCCGACGCCCCTGCTTGTAGTCTATCGAAATGAAACCCACCACTAGCCGAATGCGAGACAAAAGATTCATTGTGGTTTAGTAGCGGTATTTAAAAGATGTGTACTAACGTAATTACGTGACAAGGCATTAATCTACAGCAGATAAAGTGTTGTAGTTTGCCAAAAAGTGTCACAAAGGGAGTATTATTGAAGAACCAATAAAATACTTGTTGATACATGAAAAGCGCGAAAGAAATGTTAAATGCAGTAAAACCCTTATTTGAATTATTCACATTCCTCGAAAATAAACTTTGTCATCGTGAAAACCTGAACTCCGTGTTTTTCAGACGGAATAGTAACTGAGAATTATCAACATATTTATTACGATAAATCACGTATAACATCTTTTCGAGAATGTCTATGAAGTTGCACGCTCGAAGCGTCACAGTCTACGCCTAACAAATCGCCCCGTAATGACCCGTTAAACATCTCGTATTGAGCAAGTTTGTTGAGGCCACAGTTATACTTAGCTTGCTAGTTATTTTGAAATACGCGAGAAGAAAAGAACCTTAGAGGGACATGAATATGTCTCCTGCTCGTGGAAACTGCGGTGTCACCGAACAGGTAAGTAGAAATAGTGTAGCGGCTCATCCTTACATGTGCGGCGCTTACGCGTCCGCTGGTTGGCTGCGCGAGTCTCTGGAAGTGGGACGTCTCGGCTTTTACTTGCTAAGGAAGATTCCCTATTGGCTGTACCGTCGCCTGGGAAATATGTTAGCAGTTGCTGACTGGCGGATAACGATCCGAAATTTTGCCGTCAAGCGACGCTATTCCACTGGGGTGCACGACTGGAGTTCGCGGTGCATCATTTCTTACTCTCTATGATTCATTATTAGAGATAGTGAATTTTCGCGGGGGAAAAAAAATATGAGTACACGGTAGACTTCAATACTATAAGCACCCAACAGCAGTTTGTCTGTTGCCATTGGTTCCTGTCTGTTTTAGAAGGCGTTTTCATATTTGACCGGGCCACTCAGAATTCGGCAACATCAGCACGGCTCCCACATGATTCGCGTGCAGACAGTTTACGCGTGTCAAAAGGAATTTAGCCAATCATGATAGCTGAACTACCCTGCAGTGTTTTGAAATATAACTTGACATGAAATCTTTCCGCGAAAATTTTCCTACCCCTATTAATTCTTCTGTTGCCTTGTGTTGGCTTACTGGCGGCAAGAAGACAACTATGCAAGCACGAACGAGCAGGACATGATGGAAGTTGTTTGAACGGTATGAAACGGTGGCTACCCTGTTTTTCTTCCCTTTCGACGTGTGAGAAAAGCGGCTGGTACAAATTCAGACCTTTCGTAGTTCACTGTTAACAGGTCTAATAATATCTTGTTCGACGAACAAAATGGAAATATTTGAAACATACGAGAAATGAAAAGCATGGCACTTGTCCAAACTCTAACCGAAGGAAGAGGATATGAGCGTGTGGGCGGTGCTTAAAGAGTTCGCCCTCGATGGTCTGTTTTTGAATCCGCCTATCATCCGAGTGTGGCGTGATAACTTGTGCTTGGTTTGTTGGTAGCTAGGCTGAGCTTATCATCTCGTCGACAGCGAGGTCACTACACTGTAAAACAAATTTGTAATTTTTTACTGAGAAATCGTTTGTAATTTTACACATGCTTGTTACGGAACAAAGATATATATATATATATATATATATATATATATATATATATATATATATATATATATATATATTGAAACAACTCGTTTGTAAAACTACAAGGGCCATGTTTGTAAAAGACCTCAAGAAATGTTTTTACTATACTAACTCCTATCCACGAGCCTTAAGAAAACTGCGGACACTCAACAACGTGAAACCATATATAGTTGTTGTGCAAAAACTATGGATGACGCAAAGTGTAGTTGCGTGTAAAAATAAATACATTGCAAGTTTGAATAACGTGTAACACTTAAAACAACTCAAATATTCATAATAAAACGACTGTTTCAATAAAATGTGACCATATTACTCACTAACTGTCTCCTATTACTTATTAACTGTTTCCTAGGCACACAGAACTCTTAAACCGGCTCTCAAAATCTCGTTGTTAAGATCCATCCAATTCTCTCAACTCAAAAACATAACTCTTGAAATGAAACAAATATATATTTTCTTAATCAAATAAAGTCATATAATTTTTTAGGTATTTTCAGCTATATTTACTACAAAAAAAGTGTTAAATTCGTAAGTCAAATTGGTTTTATGGCTAAGGGTTCGGGCTAATAACACAAGGGTTGTGGGTTGTAGTCCCCATGCTGGCGAAGTGTAATTAATTTTTTCCCTCGTAAGTTATATATATATGTATATAGTTATCTTTTATTGATTCATTACATTCGTTTTCTAGAAAAAGATTATGTACACTTTTCAATAATATAAGTTGTAATACAAGGCTATTGTTTGTAATATTACAAACATATGTTTTGCAGATTTAACAAGAAATCTGTTTGTAGTTTTACAAAGGATTTTCTTGGCAACTGGGTTTCCAAGGACTTTCCTTGTAAAAGAACAAAAAATTGTTTAGATTGTAGAGACGGAGCAAGTTTCTCAAAGAAGCAAAAATTAGGAATGTGTGGGTTATGGCCTGTAGCAAGGAACCACGCCAGCACTCGCCCGGAGCGATTCCGTAAAACCACGTCAATCCGAAATCAGGATGTCCGGACTGCGTATCGAAGTCGTGTCCCTCCGAATGCGAGTCCAGTGTTCGACCACAGCGCCAACTCCCCACTACCTGATGCAATGCGTTTCCGATAGTTTTTTTCTTTGGGCACGACTGCGGAAGGATTTTCACCTGGAAAGCTGCGTCAACTGAGTCAGACGTCAATTCCTTTAATCGCAGAAAATTTTCGCGATTGATTACGTTCAGCCTAGTGTCGATAAATTGCGAATTTTCGCATGGATTACCGCACACTCAGAAAAATTTTGCTTACATAATTATCTACAACATCTGTGTATACATGAACGTAGAAAGTGCGAATAGTAATTTTCTCTGTGCATACTTTGGAGCTTCTACATTTATTCATGAAAGTGTTATATACGTTTTGATATTCCGAAATTGATAAAGTAACCAAGCACAACATTTATATCTTAGCTGCTTGAGATATGGTACACGTTCCTTTTATATGGCCACTCGGAGGCTAGACTTTAATATCCTATATGTGCACACTTGCAGCCTTCCTTTGGTCATTGGCTGCGTGAAGAGAGTCTTGTTCATGTATGTGCCAATCAGAATTAAGTTTCTCCTATACTTGCCGTCCGTGATTCGTGGGCAGGCGGATAAGGCGCGTAACAGTTCAAATTACCCAATCATCAAAGTGTTCCTAAACTAAAGTGTATTGGAATACAACTTGTCTTGATATCTTTTTGGGAAAGACATATGCCCTTATATATTATTAGTTATGAATATTACTGATAATTTTATGAGATCGTCCAGGTCGGTTTCTTGCAAGCAGTTACGAGAGAAATACTGTAGTGAATTACAATCCAGTCCTCAATTCTCGCAAAAATTCTCAAATTGCTTTTATAAAATCTTTCCAGAACAGCATTAATAAGAGTGAAATTGTTGCAGATTGTAGCTATTATCGTTGATGCCTATTTTTCACAAACTTCAGTTTACCAGTCGTTTCACCAGACGAATCACACAAATATAATTTTTTCACAATCACGAAATATTCACGTAGATACACGCATGTCAAAATGGCATTGTTTGGGGATAGTTCGTCTAAATAAAACAGACACGAAACGGGGTCTAGTTTTTCTTAAGCAAATAAAATTCTCTTATATACCTTGTTTGGGCAATGCTACCGTAACGTTAAAACTCCCAAGAAAGTTATTAGAATGTATTTTTTTCTAAGGAAAAATTTAAATAATCTAAACAGCTTAATTGCATTCCGGGTAGTTAATGTTTAGAAACGTATTTCCGCTCTTCAAAGAATATCTAGTCGATTATTTAGTTCAAAAAATTCAGTTTACTTTATTGGTAAATGAAACAAATAATAGTACAATAAAGTAAAAAAACCAACACCGACCAAAACTAAAACAACCAAAATTAAAAAAGAAAAAATATATATAAATATATCAACAATTATCAATACTAATTATTAGTTGCACAAAGCAATTACCATAAAAGGTCTGACCATGGCCAAAAAATACGAATTTTTTTCTTTCGTAATATTTTGTTGGCTAAACACTATTTTTAGTTATTCCAGTTTAATTTAGTCTGTTCCTCTAAGAAAATGTTCATTTCCATTAACCCATTCAGACCCGGTGTACACAATTGTGTACATTGCGCACGTGTAGGTAATTTGATGGTCTGCACTGCACACTGCGAAGTTCAACTACCAATGATCTTACCTGTGGGTACATGATTCGCAAATTGTAATACTCGTCTAGGACATTATTGGTTCATTAGCCGAACATATAGCCTACAGTTCATTGGCTGTGACTACGAAATAAGTGTTGTGTCGACTTAAGTACAGCACGGGTCATATTTTTTTTTTGCTTGGAAAACCTGAAACCGTAAATTAAAGTTGGCCTGAAAGGGTTGAAAAAGCTCCGTATTAGGTAAAACAGAAAAAGAGAATATCCTAAGGCAGTTCCTCTTATTGTCTGTTTCAACTGTTTCTTACCTTGTGAGTTTTCGTTGATTCTCGTTTGTAATCCTTGCATTTGTGCATGCCAGTAGCCTCAGCCATTAAATTTTGAGGATGGTGAAATGTATACACTGCGTTTATTGGTCACATTGCAATGTTTGTATTAAAAAGCAGCAGGAACATGGAAATTATATGAAAGGAAAAATTTAGAAGGGCCTTAAAAAGTGCTCACTTTACGGTGAACAGCCTGCACACATGAAAACATCTCCACGTAGCTCTTCAGAGCACACGTCTGCCCGATCTACGATAGAAAAAAGGAATTTGTACTCTCACATACGTTTCAGGCAAATAACACACAAATTCGTGATTCAAAAATAACGAAACAACCTCGGATACACGGAGCTCCTTTAGCTTAATTTCGTAATATATTCGTTTGGCTTACTAGGTTCATGAAAGAGATGCATCAAAACACCAATATGTAGGATTTCGACTGACTATGGTGTCCGGACAACACCAGAAAAAAAAACATGCAACGAAAATAATTGAAAAAAAAAAAAAAAACCCTTTATGACTATACGAGAACACGATCAGCCTGTAACTATTACAGTGGCCTAGCCGTGCCAGTGAAAAAATGGGAATAGTAATTTTGTAGGCACAATTTGATGCGTGACACAATTATGCTATCTGTTCGTATTGGCATTGACCGAATGACCGTCGACCTCGGCAGTTCCCCACCACAGCAAGTTCGCCTGAGTGAACAGCAACAGCACAGATTTCTCTGTCAACAGACACAGCAAACGGTACGTGTAACACGGGTCGGGTTGCTCCTGACTACTTTGTACACAGTTCTACAGTGAGCAGTCGGATATTGTATTCCGTGGCTAAATTTCTTATTTAAGCGCCCGATAATATCATCGACAACAGTTCGGAGACATCAATATATAGTCGCAATATGGACACACTCCTATGATTAACTATGAAACATTTTCATTAAGTAATTACATAATTTTATGTGTACTTAGAATAAAATGTTTCATAGTAAGAAAATTTTGCTGATAACAAAACTTTATTTTATTCACTATAAATGTATTTATTCAATAACAAAAAAAAAAATTACAGTTCCCTCCGAAGGCCCATATTCCTGAAAACTAATAGAGTAGCTAGATATCATTTTTCCGCACTAGCTTAGCATACCGATGCACTGAGAAAAGATTTTGTTGAATCATACAAGATTTGTTTGGTGCAGCCAAATGGTTTGTTTGTATAGGGTCAATGATTTATTTTGTTGCTGAAACCAAATTATTTTGTTTTTCTTATTTGGTTGCGCCAAACAATAAGATCTGGTTGGTGCGACTGAAGATTTATTTAGCTACACGTACATTAAACAGTTTGGACCGATATAAAAAAGTTTTACAAGTTCGACCAAGTTTCGAACCTAGATCACCTGCGTCCGAGCGCTACGCCTTAGTATTCTCGGCTAATGAAGCCCGGTCCTCGTAGCTCAGGGGTAGGGTGGCCGACATTTAGTCGGAGGGTTGTGTGTTCGCGCCCAGATGACTCCGACACGGCAGATTTTCAGTTCGCTTGTCGCGATGGGAATTTGTCAGCAAGTCGGTCTCACTAGAACTTCATCGATGTAAAATGTCACAACAGCGTCAAATGAAGAGAGAGAGAGAGAGAGAGAGAGAGAGAGAGAGAGAGGAAAAAAAAAGTGACAACTGATGACGACGGAAAGTTTTTAAAAAGATACTGCAAATATTGGGCAACGTGTGAAAACAAATATTTCAAGTTTTACAGCTTTACGTGTCAGTTTCTTGTTGCATTGTTGTATTAATGGGTTTGTATGTTTGTTCAGCATAAATGGATGCACTTACAAACACGGTTACTATCCTAATTGTCACAAAAAAATACAAACAAGCTCTCGAGCTGTATTTTCGAACGAAGGCAGTCAAATAAGAGGCCAAACAAATATATAAAGTTGATTCAACAAAATATTTAGTTGATAGTCTAATTTTTTTTTGGCCCAAAACAGAGATTTTGTTTATTCAAACATATATTTTGCTAGACGAACAAAAGTAATTTTGTTACTTTTCAAATTTGGTTTGCTCAGCAATATATTTTGTTAGGGCAACTAAATATATATATTTGTCCCCAATACAAACAAATATTTTGTTCGATTTTCACTCAGTGTGGGATCTCCACATAGATAGGGATATAGTCCCAGTCAAAATTCATCTAACGACGTACATCCGGAATTTAAAACCTATTCTGGATAACATAAAATCTTGATGTTAATAATGAACTTCCTCTCTACCTTAAAAAAATTTGGGAAATATGTGCAGATTCCATGCATTTTTATATGGTGTTAGACACATCTCAGTGAATGATATGATCTTCTACAGGATATTGGCACATACCAATAATTGGAAAAAAAAATTTGAATTCCACGAGCTTTTATAACGCGTATTGGACACGTTCCAATAGACGCTGGTATACAAAATTACGTCACAGGTATTCGTAAAAACCAATGTAAAGGAAACTATTAAAATAAACTAGCCTATGCATATTTTTTTGCGGTCTCTAAAAATTGAATTAAAGATTTTCCAATTGTGAGGAGCCTTCGGATTTCAAGTGTTTAAGATTATATGTGACAGTAGGCCTAAAGACACGACCGGAACACGCGTGGCTTTTTGAATAGTGCTCAAACGAAATTTAAAAGCTTTTTCAGAAGAAAATATATGTTCACTGCACATTCCACAACATGAAATAGGTTTCTAATTAATATGTTTAGTGCCTTCGGTCTCACAACACATTTGATGTAATAAAAGGTGTGACGCTGTTTCCACCAGAGTCTTTTAAGGTTGAAGTAAAGCATCTGTCTATGGAGCACTGCACCCAACTGTACGGCGTGAAGAACTCATAAAAAAGTTGAGCACACACCATAAACATTGTCAGAGAAGTGCGATTTATGCCGTATATAAAAGAAGAATGTGTATATTTTGCAACATTAAAAATATTTACTAAAATATACTTAAAATCTAAAAAAAAATTATTGATCTATAGAGTCCGCATTTTTAACCAAATTTAAGCGCATTTCCGTTTTGGATGCTTCGGAAAGTAGGATTTACAAGAAGATCTTCAAGAAAGATCTTCATAATATTTACTGTGATCATGTGTAATAAAATCATAGTAATAATGTATTATATAAATTCTATAATTAACTTTATTTACGTCAGTTTCTGCCATTAATTTTTGTGACAAATGGGTGCGCTTAAAATCAATTATAAAAATGATTTCCTACATTGTTATTACAATTCTCTTACACACAATCGTGGTAAACATTATGACGATATTCCATGACGAAGAATTTCTTCCAAATTCTGCTTTCTGAAGCATCCACAAAGGAAATGTGCTTAAATTTATTTAAAAATATAAAATACTATTTTAATCAATTAATTTTTTTAATTTAAAAAGTACATTTTAGTAAAATATGTTATAATATTGCAAAATATGTACATTTTTCTTTCATATAGCGTAAATCGCACTTTTCTGACAATTTCATTGTGTCTGTACCACTTTTTCTATGAGTTCTTCACGTTGTATAGTCGGTTGTAGTGTTCCATAGACAGTTGCTTTATTTCAACCTTAGGGACTTCGCCCGCGCCTCCAAATAAATCGACAATCTCCGTGTCTACTCGGTTCCACTTCCAGCTTCCTTGCCTGTTCCCTCTCCTCTTTCCCCACTCCTATTGCGTCGCTTTTTTTTAGGCTGTATGCAATGTTATATAAGGCCGTGCACAGCTTTTTTTTTTTGTCCTGCGAGCTAAGCTGTCGTGGGATGAACATCGCGCTCGTGGCTGTTTGCTCGCTGGGAACTGCCCGCGGCTTGAGGACCGGCGAAAGCGACGTGCATCTGTGAGTGCGAAGGGACCATGGCAACTTGGATGCGGCGACTATCTGCAACTCGTCGCGTCCCGAGGTGGTTGGATAGGGGATCCCCAAGTTCTGGGGTGGCTGGGAATAAACAAATACTAGTCCGCGAACCAAATGTTCGGTGCGAGAGCGCCATCGTTGTGGACGTCGGGAACCTGGGCAGCTCAGTACGAGATGGCGAAGCGCATCTGCTGGAGGCGGCCCAACGATCAAGGCGGGGAGGGGGATCTCGAGGTGCTGAAAAATGCGAAGTGTAGCGATCCTCACTGCTGGATTCTGCGGGCTGCCGACTGCGGGTGTGTGATGAATTGATTGGAATGCACCGGACCTTGGAAGCACCACGATGTCAGCCTTCACTCCTGGGCCAGCGGATTCACCACCACCACTGGTAGGCCCCGGATGTCTCGCGTTTCCCAGACCGACGGGCTATTTTGGAAGAAGGGGAGGGGGTGGCTCCACGAAAGAACTCTCCCCACCTTCACCCATGGAGTGGAGATCCTGGCATCGGCGCGGAAGGGCGAAGATGGAGTCGGTGTCATGACTGAGCTGTCGTGTTTTTCGACGCACTCGACGAGAAGCAGGGAGGTCCTTCATCCTCAGTTGCTGTCGGTACTGCAGTGCTGGTTCGCCTACACGGCAGCATTGACAGTAGCTCAATTTCAAGGGCGCCTGCACCCACATGATGACTGGCATTGGCGCGGGGGCTGCTCTGTCCCCCGCAATACACACCAGCTGCAATCTCATTTTATTTCAACCCGCATCAAACCAACAGAAGTCTTTCTTCCCGAACTAACAAATACCCTACTTTAGCCAGCCCTAATCCAGTTAAAAGGAATTATTTTATCCTGCGCGATTGTTGCATAGATTTTCCACGGCCCTCTCTTCTTTGCCTGGTTTGCTATGTTCTTCCATCTAGGCCCTTCTTCTTTCGGGGTGTGCACATGGCTACAATTGCGGCCATGGCACTATAACCCTGCTTAGCCGCGACGCATGCGCCCATTATAATAATTAAACCCGACCTAACGCGTAAAGGGCTTGCTTTGAGATGTATCCCATTCTCGAACCGTCTTAGCTACTAACATGCATGCCGGAGGGCACACAGAACTATGAAGGTGCTCACGCTGGCGGAGCGGGATTTGGGGGGGTCCCCAGAATTAAAAATAATTTTCCTTGTTGACGCTCTCGCCGGCCTTCAGCTAACACCTCTACTCTTTACGGGGCCGTGGTGGCTGAGCGGTTAGCACACTCGCATCCCACCAAGGGGAACCGGGTTCAATCACCGTCCGGGTCACCGGATTTTCACAAGTAGGAATCGTGCCGGTTGATGCCGTTGGTCGGCGGGTTTTCTCGGGGATCTCCCCTTTTACCCGCCCTTTCATTCCGGCACCGCTCCATATTCACTTCAATCACCCTCCTCGGCTCTCACGACCTCGCTGTTAAGAGCCGCCCAAATCTCTTCACTCACTCACTCTACTCTTTAATTGTACGCCATGCTTAGGACTTCGTGTTCGACGATGGGTCGAACTGTTGATATCTGCACGAGGCAGGGCTTAGTTTTAAACCCACACACTTGTTAAGAATTCAGTAACATCATCCTTCCAGCGAAAGGTAAGTCGTGGTGCAACGACTAACGCCTTTTTTTCTTTTTCTTCTTCTTCTTTCGTTATGACCCATAAGGATCACGAGTGATTTGTTCAGCGCACCTTCGCTCTTCCCAATACCTCTTCATTCTTTCACTCCGCCTGTTTCTCTCTGCTTCTGTGAGTTGTATCTCGATCCTGGTGTCAATCCATTTGTGACCTTCCACCATGTTCTTGTACCTGACTCTGTATTGTACTATTGTTTGGGGATTCTAATCCATAATGCCAATTGCCTTCCAGTCCTCCCTAACAGCTTTAAATGTATGATCAATATAATTTTCGGCCGCAGTTTAGTTGGGTGTTAGTGATTTGTGGTTATTATTAAATTGTGTTTCTTTGCGGTGATCTAAATTATGTTTTTGTGTCTAACGTTAAATGTGTATAGTCGATGCATTTGCCTGTGTTTGAAGGTCAGTGTAATTGAAATGTGATTTGATGTGTCACGACTTGCTTGGCGCTTCACGCTTCCCCGCTTGTTTTTTCCAATAATTCCTGCCGGTTGAATGATTTTTTCGTACAGGTTTTAATTTATATGTGTCCTTTTGACTCAGAAGGCAGCTATGCGGGACTCATTGAGCTGCCCGCCTTTTGTTGCCTGGTGATTTTCCGTTTATTGGGAGAGGATTACATGGGCTAAAACACCGCCGCTCTCCGTAGTTTTCATGCTACGGCGGCCACGTGGCTTGTAATTGTTTTTAGTGGGAATATGTTACTTACTGAATGTTAGATTCATATATACACCCTACCCCTTTATTTATATTGTTTCAAGAGGCTTATTGTTCATGCCATTTTAAATCCTAGTATTTCCTTTGAATGTTGAAAACCACAATATATTAGAGTGGAGAGCATGGAAGTTTTTGATAAATGTATTTTAAATGACCCTTGTAGGAAGGGTCACATTGAGTCACGGGGATGGTATTGTTTTGAGCTTTAGCAGTGTAAAAGCATTTTTATTCTTCAGCTCAAAGAGTTAAAAATGGTTTCTTATATGCTGGATTGAAGGGATACATGAGCTGTATAAAGTGTTTGCATTTTGTATGTTTCATTACTGAATTGAATGCCTTGGTAGCTGTCGTTCAAGTTTTGTCACATCAAGTAAAGTGTGACGTAAAAATATTTTTGGAGTTATCTGGTTTTAATTGAACAGAGTTTGAGATTCAGTGAGCGGTCAACTGTAACCGCTTGCTTTGTTTACAATTTAATCAGGAAATTTTGTCAGAAAACACTGTGGTTACAATTGGTTTACGATTGTGGTGTCTCACCAAAGGGCGACGTAAAATAGTAATTTGAAATACAAACATTTCAAACTTACGTATTTATGTATTGGTTGTGTGGGGAAATGAGAATTGATATATTGTTTTAATTTTACCAGCCACTTATAGCTTAATTTATAATGGTATCTGCGGGTATCTGAAATGTTCGTTTGATTAAGGAAAGTGAAACCTTCTTATGGTAAAACAATATTGTTTCTGATAAATTTGTATAGCCTTTTTATATAATATATTTTATTTGTGGGTGCTAATATAATTTCAAGTCTAAGTAATTTTTGGCACTCTCAAAACTGAATTCGATACATGAATTCTACTGGGAATTTATTTGTGACCCATTTTAAGCTCCTAGACTCTGGTTTGATGTAACTAAATATATTTTCGAGGTTTTATATAGAGCTTCACTGAGGAAGTTCCTCTAGCATGTCATGTGATCTAAGTATGGAGCCTTTAATTGAATACTGAGTAATCATGAGAGTGTGTGTCAGTCTAGTCAATTTGTTTTATTCCCATGACAAAAATTATGGTGTTTGTCAATCCTATTAATAGATGTGTGTCAATAAAACATAAACGAGTCTTGTTACCTGTATGTCCATATATAAATGCACGAATTATAGAAATGTTATTTATGTCTAATAAATGGTTTATAAACAATAAGTAAGTGTACACTTCTTCCCTTAGTGTGGTGCAAAGTAGTGATGAAATAAAAGTTTTGAATTAATTTCTAGTAGGAAACATTCCAAAACGTCTCCCACACGTAAAGAAGACTCAATGATACCATAAACATTTCCTCAATCTTCTCCATGTTGTAGCGTCCAGTCTTAATGACTTTAATTTGAAGTTTGCAGGTATATCGGATTATCTTTGAGGTGCAAATGGAGAAAGAAGAACTCATAGTGTAATTTTTGTTAAATTTTGTTAAAATTTTTTAGTTCTTGTCTTCGCATTTCCATTATTCAGTAATAACACACTGAGTAAACATTCCGAAAATGTTTCAAGATCTAGAGACAACTGACAGTGATTTGAAAAAGTTTGCCCGTAATATTCAATTGGCGAGTGACTACGGCGGATAACTTGTTTGGAAATGTTATTGAAGTGTGAAAGGTTATTAAGCAGACTGCGATGATTTAATCCAAATGCTCACTTTTCGTAGACGTATTTATTCCAATTTTTCGCGAAAACAACGATTTTCTCTCCTCAATAGCGGTTTGTTCCCTAATGTCCTACATTAAAGTGAAGTGAAGGAACTCGTGAACTAAGCCACTTTGATGACAACGTCTAAACAGTGGCTGAAGTGAAATGTTTCTTGTAATGTGAAAAAAAAAAAAAACGGAAAGTCTAGAAACCTTCATACAATATCTGACTTGTGTTCATTTAGAGTGTAGGTACCACGATGGTTAAGCGGTTAGCCTGCTCGCCTCCCACCATGGCGAACAGGTTTCAATCCCCGGCCGGGCCATCCCCTGGATTTTTGCATGTGGGAATCGTGCCGAACGATGCCGCGGGTCAGCGAGCTTTCTCGTGGATCTCCTGTTTGCCCATTCCCTTCATTCCGGCGCTGGTCCATACTTACCTCATCGGCTCTCAAGAACTCGCTGTTTAGAGCCGCCCAAATCTCTTCACTCACTAATTTCGGGCGCATAATAAGTTTTTCCATCCATCTCTTTAATTTGTTCCGGCTACTTTGTCGTGTCAGCAATAAGGCCGAGAGATAGTTTGCCTTACTGAAAATTATTAAATCTTATTTAACCAAATTCAATATGTGTTTCTCTGCTTTGAATAAAAGGGAATTTTCTTATGCGTTCTGAACTTTGGCCGACAAACCAATATATTCCATTTCCAGAACAGACTCTGGTTCGGCTATATATATATATATATATATATATATATATATATATATATATATATATATATATATATATATATATATATATACATTAACCAGCTAAAACCCAGCGCAGTAGCATCATTTACTGTTGAGTTACTCACAAGGCAGTTCATTTGGAATTGAGCCTCGCACTGCACAGTGCAGACCAAAAATAAACGCCCTATGCATCATGAACACAATTAGTTACACTGGTGTAAATGAGTTAAAAATATTCCCGCTGTGTAGTGAGCTGTAAACTTGTCTGACATTCATGCCAATTAACTTTCAGTTGCCTTTCTCACCTGAAGACGTTTCAGATGGCAGCGAAAATAAAATCTCACTGGAAAATTACACCAAAATTTTTATGTAATTGTGATTCACAGCATACAGTTCATAATTATTACCAGTTTAATTCTTTGAAGTTTACAGAGCTCAAATTGTTTTAATAGTTCTGGTTTGGTATTTATAATGTATAAGTAGTATATATTAATTTTTAAACGGGATTATTTGTGCAGATTTGACTCTGTAATTTTAGGTTAGTCATGGTTATTGTTAATGTAGTTGGAAGCGGGCGGTTTATCCCACCCTCCAGTTTGCTCACGAACACTGGTGAGTTATGCGACTGTAGGGAAACGAGTCCAATACGATTCACGTGGTGCGATATATGGGTAGGACAGGAGAAGTGACATGTTCGGCCCGTGCTTGATTGACAGCTCACAACTGGCGGCGACTGCTCATTTTCCACAAGGTCGTGGATTGCCTTCCGTTCTGACAAATTGTCCCGATGTGGAATTACGTGAACTCTAAAGGGGCGGTGCGTAATTTAGGAACAACCCAGAATGAATTAACGTGGATACAAACACAGACCATTGGCCAGTGTTGGGAGTTCTTGTGGACAATGGTACCTGGAGAAATTTGCTGGAGATTCTGCGAAGACTCCTATGTGCCCAAAGCTACAACGGGTGGGCATCGGGGTTCTACAGTAGAGTTAAAGTGTTCCGTGTTCCGACAATGTACTGCTTTTCCGCCAAAACGACTATTATAAGCGAGGGGGATTTGATTCGAGGCGAGAATTCTATTTATATAATTATGTGCTTTGAGATGTTTTATGCGATCTCTATACTATTTTTAATGCGATTAAAATTAGACAGGTAAAAGTATGTTATTCATATAAAAGGACTTGGCATTTTAAAATTTAACTTATCAACAAACACGTTCATCACCGTTGACCATATTACTTTGACAGTTGTGTTGTTTTCCGATATGTCAATTTGGGCACTCGTTTGGGCACCTGCGCAGAAGTTCATAACACGTCTACGTCATCTTTAATGTACGGGTATTCCCTATCGAGTGCCGTGGTGTTGTGACGCGTAAGCGTCGTATACCATAGAAAGATGATGACGTCGACAGATGTTCATCTGCGCATGCCCGCCCATCACCAATACACCCGTCGAAATCGCACGACCACCAGTGATGAATTTGTGTGTTTTCGTTTGAATTTCCAACAAACACACAACAATGTTGCATCAATAAACGTCGACTAACTGGAGTGTACTATAGTTTGTAATAAAGCTATGTTAAAGTAAGTTTGCAGACACATCAAATAACTCACATGAAAAGAATTCTAGCCTCAAATACTAGTCACGTTGTTACTGATGATTCTATTGGTAGAAACGCTGTCCAATGTTGGAACACAGTGCGTGACTGATGCGCAGCTATAATGATCACTCCACTCTATATTCCCCCTACGGTCGAAACAGAGGTGGGAGGATATTGGAACATTGGTGATGTCTCACTGATCTATACTGTAGTATTGAACTGTGTAGTATTTTGAAAATAATAATGATTAAATCATTTAATTATTAAGTGTAATAATATTTATTATTTACAAAGAGGATAGTAATTCAGAAAGCCATATTATGTTATGAAAGGACGGATATTACTGTATATATCTGTAATAGTGCGTAAATTAGGAAACTAATATTTGTTATTTCATTTATAACACCTCCAAAATTCACGAACCTGAAAACATCTAGGAACTTGTAGCAATATAGGTCTATTAAATATATTTATTAAGTTAATTACTGTCAAAATCACTATCTGTCAAAAGAAAAATAACCAGTGTATAGTGCACAATCAAAGACTCTGTAAAATTATTTTTTTCATGATTCAAAATAAAAAATTCACAAATACGGTTAAACAAAACGTCTGGGTGGGGATAGCATTAAAGGTAAATCTTTCCCCCAAAATTATTCAGTATTCCGGCTATGGCCCTGGCATCGTATTACAATTTACCGTCTAAAATCTTGGTATGCATAGGAATTAAGTAAAACAATTGCAAATGCGAGGAAGTTTGTCATTCTTTTAGTCGGGATTGAGTAAGTGCCATTTCGAAAAGTATCTCTGAACTTTCTGAAAAGTAATCGTTTTCGACTGTTACAATTATCCAGAAATGTAGCCGCTGGCGCGATACAAGTACGGTTATCAGAGTTCACCATCAAACCCTTGCATTCGGTACGTCGGTCGTTCAAAAACCGCAACTTCATTTCGAATTCACTCAGCGTCTAGCGCAGTGTGCTGGAATGGTGTCGACTTGTCGCGAAGGTTGCGTCATGCAGGCGTGATATCCCATTGTTTGGCTGCCTTCCCAAAGCAGCTCTCTTGACATTTCCCGCCGCCTACAGAACTATCTCTCATTCTCGAGCTTTGCCAGTAAAAATAGAGAAAACTTTGTGCACACCCGCTCTCGCTCTGTGCGCCCTAAATTATTGTTTTTTGTACTTGTAGAAGAAAAATTCTTGGAACCCAGTTGCCAAGACAATCCTTTGTAAAGCCGCAAAGAGTTTTCTTGTAAAATCTGCAAAACAGTTATTTGTAATATTACAAATTACAGCCTTGTACTACAACTGATATCATTGAGAAGTGTAAACTACAAAAAAATTTTTTCCTAGAAAACAAATGTGATAAATTAATTACACAGAATAACTAAAAAAATATATATTACAAAATATAATTCACGAAAAAAGAAATTACACCCTGGCCGCACAGGAACTAGGACCCGCACGCTCGTATCATTAACAGACGCCCTTAGCAGCAAGATCAACTTGACTTAAGGATTGGAGACTAACTTTTACAGTAAATACGACTGCAAGTACCTACAGAATATTAATGAAGTTATTTGGTTTAGAAAACTATTTACATTCATTTCATTTTAAGAGTTCTGTTGTTGTGTCAAGATATTATTCAGCGGCTCTTAATAACAAGGCATTGAGAGCCCATTTAAGAGTTCTGTGTACCTAATAAACATTAATAATTAGGAAGAATACGGCCACGTTTTATGGAAATTGTCGTTTTGTTGCATCCGGCGTGTACAATCAGTCCGCCGTAGCAAAGCTACATGTCTTTGGAGAGCCATTACACGAAAGAGAAGCTAAATTGGCCCGATATTTATTAATATTTCCCTTCGCATGTTAGGTACTATCCGTCCTGTAAGCCGAGCCCATCTTTTTCCAAACAACCTTTATATCTATTTATTGACTGGGAGTCAGTACATTAATTTTTGCTTGGATGATTAAATATTTTGTGAAATATTAGCCAAGGCATTTAAGGGAAAGGACTAATTGGAGAAGTGAAAATTTGGAGACTGTAGCATTCCATTGCCTTTGTTTGACATTATTGTAAGGATCTCTGAAGACAGAAAAAGTAATTTCACATACATATAAAACAAAAATTAAACAATGTTTTGTTTAATGAAATATTTTGTATATCAGATTGAATGGTGCAGCATATGTACATTTCTTAGTTGATGAGCGAGAGCATTTACTGGCCGCCTTGTGTGGCTTGGATAGGTGGTACAGGAAGACGCCAAGGGCAGCCTCATTCAGCTCCGTACATAAAAAAAAAAAGTGGATTCTTATACTTTCGGTTTTTTAATTGATATCCGCACCCTATAAAATTTAGGAAGCTCTTATATAGTGAAAAGTTTTGCAAAATAAGTTTCTTCACATAATATTTTTTAATTTTATTTATTTTTTGTTTTAACTCTAGTGTGCGAGTTAAATAGGTGCTTTGCGGTTAACTGATTGGGTTTGAAAACACTGCCTAGTTATTCCAGTCCTGCGTCTTTCCTTCACACGCAAATACACGGTCGACAATACAGTTAATACGCGTAAACGCGCCTTGTAATGACATAAAATGGGATCGAGGTCCACGCATACGAAATACGGAACCTTTTTTTTGTATGTGAAACAGTTCCAGTTTAGGGAACGAACAGTGCCGAGGTTACACGAAGCGTTCCTGGCCTTCGTAATCAGGAAAGCATCGTTCCTGAGGAAGTTAAGACATTTACGGCACCTAAACATATTCTTTTAAACATCAGGAGGTGACACGAAGTACCTTCAACAATGAGCAACACCTCAAACACTGGAACATTACTAAATAGAGTGAAAACTTCTCATGCTATTTTAGCTTATACACATGTATATATTTATTTATTTATTGACTGGGAGTCAGTACATTAATTTTTGCTTGGATGTTAAAAATATACCAAAATAACCAATATAAATAAACCAAAATGTACCAATCACCAGCAACCAAAATAAGAAAGAGGTATTAAAAATAAAGTAAAGTCCTTTTCGTTAAAGTGAAAATTTTATGAATAAATAAATGATTTATTTCAATTCCTGTTTTAATGCATATAGGAGTAATAATTAGCAGATTTGTAAAATACTTACTTTTAGAGCAATAACACAGTTTCACTTGGCCGACGCATGAATAAAGTTATGAGGGCCATGACGAAGTTGATTTCCCATGTGGCGGAAGGAAACACAATGTGCGTACACGTAGATCTTAAGCAGGGATATCAAGTTCGTCATTTTGCCGTGACTAGCCTGTAGTGGGGCATGGTAGTGCATCGGTCCGCGTCGCTTTATCATCGATAGTTTTGACTCGTGTTCAAATACCGCTCCGGAACCAAGCATGCCAAAATTATTTTTTATTTCTTTGTTATACATTTAAAACGCCCGTATCAAGAAAACTACAATTAATTTTCGTAGTTTGTTTTATTTTCAGTCCTGATATACACAAAAACCCAGTAACAATTTTACACAAATATTTCATCAATTCAGGGAACGTTTTGTGATATTTACGTTAAGTTTATAATTTAATATAAATTAATGTTTTTTAACTTTGCGAAGTTTTCTCTGCAATTTTTTAAAAGTAAATTTCCGTATTTTGACGAAATAATTTAACAGCGAAGTTATTAACATGACGAAAATCCTTGTTGAAGGGTGTACACGGGTAACCGAGCGCTTTTGAAAGCACTGCCTACGATACACTTTTATACTCATTATTGTATTCTTCCGCCACTTACTAGCTTGCGAATCGTTACAATTTTATACCGTGCTAAAAGTAAATTTAAAAAAAAATTGGGTGCACAAATATTTTACCTTTCATAGGAAATCAAGACATCATTTAACTACTTTATCCACATTACTACAAACTTGATTGAGGTCATGATAGTCCGTGCGCCAGGTGAAATCTTGGAATAGAGTTGAGATGGACCAATTTGCGTCTCCTGCTCGTGGCCCCAACATTTCTTCGACCAACACCAGCACGACTGTCAGTCACATGGTTAACTCTGATATACGCTGTTCGCGGTAAAGTGAGCACTTTTTAACGCCCTTCTAAATTTTTCTCTTGCATCTAATCTCCATCTTCCTGCTGCTTTTTAATATAAACACTGCAATGTGACCGATAAATACAGTGTATACGTTTCACCACCCTCAAAATTTAGTGCCTGAGGCTGCAATTAGGTATATTTATTAGTGGATAAAGCCTGTTGGGAGGGCCTTTAAAAGTGCTCACTTTAACGTGAACAGCCTATAAACATGTTTGTTTACATTTAAAATTTTCAACAGGCCTTCCCTTTCACACGAAAAAAAAAAAATACTTTGTCTAAGTTCAATGTGTTTACGTTCTTTAAAACTAGGTAATAGGAAGTGCACAGACATCTCAAAATAAAGTGCACAGACATCTCAAAATACTTACGTGTAGGAACAGTGCTCTGACCTCGAATGCTATCCACGTTTTTTTTTGTAAACGCTGTCCTCGGTAAAGTGAGCATTTCGAAAGCCTAGCTTAAGATCTACGTGTGTGCACATTGCGTATTCTTCCGCTGTACGTAAAAATAGCAGTGCCATGGGCCTAATCACTTCATTCGTGCATCGGTGAATTGAAACTCCGTAGGAAATTATTAGAAAAAAAAAATATTTTGCAACTTTTCTAAATCCTAAACGTAATATCAATTACTTCGGTACTCACAAATGTTCGCTTAACACATTTAATAAAACGTTAATATATGGAAATGCTTTCTCTCAGGCGTTAACAATAATACGAGTTGCATTCGAGTCATTGTATTCAGGTAGGCGGTATCCAATCAAGCGAGATCCACTGTGCTTGCGCGCACACTCCGCGGACCACGATTTTTGAAAACGTCCGAATACATTCTCTACCGGATTGATACGATACTTCCGTCCGGGTGGCGAGTTTTAGAATGCCGACATATGCAGTATTGAGACGGCCTTAGCGACTGTCGAAATGCCGAGTATCGGATTTCGTAACGAATCGTATTTACTTGTGGCATTGTTGCATTACGTGTTTCGTCACCGAATCTGAACCAACCACGTTAAATCTGCGGCAGCTGGAAAATTCCTTTTAAAATACACAAATGCATATTTTATTGTAATCAGGGATAATCAATTCCAATATTCTAGTAAAAAAATTAACTATATACATACATTAACTATAAGGATGTAAACAACAAATATTGTAAATCATATCTTCAAACATAGGTAATCTGCAGGAACTCATGTTTTTTTTTGTGAGATTGTTTTTTTTCCCCTTAAAATAATTTGTATTGACCTAATTACGCTTATAATGGCCAAAAAAAATAAATATACACGCTAAAGAACATGTTAATAGCTAACACATATCGCCGCCAGATAGGGATAACTTTAATTAAGAATATATTTTAGTGGATTTTAAATTTAATTCAGTTATAGTTACTTTGTTTAAGAAAGAAAAGAAAAAACGCTCAACCATACAGTAGCAAATGACAATAGTAAATTGAATAGCTACAATGTTACAATTTCTATTTTGCTGGAGTAAATAAATTTTGCTAACGTTCCAGCTATGACTGTAAACGGTAAGACATTTTTCACGCATTCCATTACTTGTTTTTTTTGTTTCAACTGTTTAGTATTATTTGGTCAATACTTTTCGCAGCAAATCTATCTGATTTTAAGTAGCAACTTAACTTTGTTAACACGATTTTTTCACAAACACTTCGAACGCCGCTATAATTTTATGTGTGGTAAAAGTTTTTCTCTCTTTTATTAATTACATCTCTATCACACCACAAGAGAGTGTCTAATTTCAAGTTTCGTACTTCACACAATGGTATTAAGAGATCTCTAGATGAATGACGATTTTGACAACTACACTATACAATTCAGCTACCGGGTGTTCAAACATTGGCTTTTGATATTCTGTTAGCGGAATTGGGCCTCGCTGATTGCTGCAAGTCTCATAACCTCAAAAACTTCGTTATGTTGTGTGTTGACAAGGTATGGTTTGTGGTGTTAACGTGTGCTGTGTGGATTATTATAAATATGGATAGGGACAAAAAAGGAAGAGAAAACAAACCAATTTAAATAGTTAGTAGATGCAAATGTAAGTATACCGAGAATTGAATTTGTGAAGTGGAGAATGAGTGAGTGAAGATATTTGAGCGGCTCTTAAGATTGAAGTGAAGCTAACGCGTATGGAGCACTTGAACCGACTAAACTGTACAAAGTGAAGAACTTATAAAAAAGTGTGATTTATGCTGTATATGAAAGAAGAATGTAGTATATATTTTGCAACATTATAAAATATTTTACTAAAATATACTTTTTAAAGTAAAAACTTAATCGACTGACGGAGTCCGCAATTTTAACCAAATTTAAGCCCATTTCCGTTTTGGATGCTTCGGAAAGCAGCATTTACAAAAAAATCTTCTTCAAGAAAGATCGTCATAATATATTTTAATAATAATATATTATATCAATTTTATAATTAACTTCAATTACGCCAGTTTCCGCCATAAATGTTTGCGACAAATGGACGCACATAAAATCAATTACAAAAATTATTTCCTACATTATTATAACAATTTTCTTACATACAATCATAGTAAATATTATGTCGATCTTTCACGAAGAAGATTCCAGAATTGAAATAAGCTTAAATTTTTTTTTTAATGCGGACTCCATCATCGATTAAATTTTTACATGTAAAAAGTATATTTTGGTAAAATATTTTATAATGTTGCAAAATATATATTACATTCTTCTTTCATATACAGCATAAATCGCATATTTCTGACAATTTTCATTGGGTCTGTAATACTTTTTTACGAGTTCTTCGCGTCGTATAGTCGGGTGCAGTGCTTCATAGGCAGAAGCTACACTTCAACCTTAACATCGAGATCTTGAGAGCCTCTGTGGAGAAATTCCCTGCTCTTTGGGATAACATGGGATGTATATACGTCCTTCGTCTTGCCCTGCGGCGCCTTCTATTTTTGATAAGCAAGGCAGGAAGTAATAATTCCTCGTTACTTGACGACATTTTCTCGACTAACATGAATCGAGCGTGGACGCTTAACAGTGGCGCAGCTGTTGCTTCGCGGTTGAACCAGCCTTCAATCAGTGGCGCAGGAAAGTTGCCTCGTGTGATAGCGCCCTTGGATCGCGCAGCAGTTCATTCGCATTGAATCATGTGTTGCGCATAGTTAAAATTTCTGTATGACGTACAGGTTACGCAGTACCATACAATCAGATTAAAGACACGATTTTTGGTTTTCCATATTACATTTTATTGCTGCAAACGTCATTGCGACGGTGTCAGTTGAGAACGTCATACGATCTCAATGGAAGTTTTTGATTTCGTCTGTGAATACCCGAATGATAAACTAACGATTTGAAATATTCAAAACATAAAGAACACAGGCGCTGAAACGGGTTAGTGGAAGTGAGAGGTAAGATTATTGTCAGCGAATACATGGAAATGTTTATATAGGCCGTTCACGGTAGTGAGAAATTTTGAGGCCCTAGTTACTTTTTCCTTTCAGCCCTTTTTTTTTTTTAATCCTCTAACCACATTTTTCAATCAATATTGCCATGTAAGTGATAACCACAGTGTGTATATGCCACCGCACTTGAAAATACATTTATTGACTATTATTCCAAATGAGAGGGCTTTCAAAAGAGCTCCCTTTACCATGTAAACGCTCTTGTATCCACACAAGCCTTTTCCTGACCCTAGATACCGCAAAGATATGAGAAATTAATACGCGTATTTTTCAGCTTAAACCTAAAGATTTCAACATTATCTTTAGGTTTACGCTAAAAAAAAAAAATACGCCTTTTAATTCGTATAAAATTAATAAAATTCCATTTATATACAATTTTTTGTTTCAGTTAAACAACTTCCTGAAGTCACCTGGTTCTACCTATGGTAAAGGATTAACTTCTAACTGTTTATCATTTAAATTTTATCTCGAAGTTTAAAACTGCAATATGGGGGATCCACATACCAAATGTCCAATATAATTGATATGCGTCTAATTGGAGCATAAGTAGCCTAGTTTATTTAATATACGATTGTTAATTTTTAATTGTTTATTTAATTTTATTGTGTGGGGTATCGTTGGAATCGCCAGCGGGCGTGCAGTGTAAATGAAATAGCAATTTCAAATAGCGGTGTCTCTAGTTAGAATGAAATTAATGTTTTTTTTTATTTGGAATAGCAGTTAGCTGTCGGTTTTGCTGGGGGAATGCCAGTCAACACAAAAGGTCAATCTGCAAAGGGCTACCTCGAAGGGCTTTCTGTCCCCCTGGTTTGATTAGCCTACGGCATCAGTATAAGAAATTTCTCACGGAGGTTTTTTACTGCAACTGAGGGGTGTTTTTTTATTATTATTTTTAATGAATACCAGTGGTAATCACCACCCACATTTGAAGAGTTCTGGCAAGCCACTGGGTAGCCAGATATCTATTAGGGTAATTTATAGTAAAATGTATCAAAATACAATCATCATGCTTGAATTTTTAGTTCAAAGTTTTGATGTGAGATATTGAGTATGTATGTTAGTTGTTGTCTAAGTTTTGTGTAATTTGTTAGAAAAAAATGCAAAATGTTGTTTCTGCGAGTGTTTGTAGGCCGGACCGTTAACTCGGAAGGGAGGCGAAAGGCTTATCCTCGTAATGGACAAAGTTTGTCTTGGTGAACTTAGCGGATGTAAGACGTTATGCCGACATTATGGCAGGAGTTTGTAGTTGGCACGCAAGGCATCCAGACGCTCGGGAGAGTTACAAGCCAGCTTCAAGGCTTCCGCGGAAAATAAAGGGATAAGATATTTTAACCCGATTCTCAAGGCTAATGGCTGCTCGCGGTGTCCGTTTTAAGTTCACGGCTGCGTTCGCAGCGGAATTATAGAGGAGGTTGTGAGCGAAAGCTTAGGTAAGAGTTCTCATATTCATTTGAACTAATTTGTCGACAATCGAACCCACAGACGTCTACACGAACAGAATCTGTGGAAGGAACATATTATGCGTAATAATTTAGTTATGCCTACATCTTTAGTATCTACAATATTTACCGTGAGACAGAATTAGCCAAATATTTTGCATAGCATTATGATCACATGGACAATTCCTTTGAGCTGTAGCTTAATGTATTATAGTTTATTTTAATTTTACGATTTTTACGAAGAAAAAAAATATAAATTTAAAATGCATACGCTGTCTTCAGTTCGTTTTCAAAAGTATTTTTTTCCGGTTTTACCATGCACTTTTTTTCAGATTATTTTTCAGGTTATTATGTGAAAAAATTATATTATGCTAAAAATATAGATGATAATTCTTTAATCTTGAATGCTGTTAACGAGCAAAGACTGCCGAGAACCCTTTACAGAAACTGTCATAGTTCTCAGTAAACGAGGTTGCACGACTACTGTAGTCGTCAAAAATTTCCCTCATGTCAAGCTTAAGAAATATTAATATCCTTCTCGTACTGCTGTCTTCTATACACGTATAGGTGAAATGAATGACGTTATTATTGTTGTTGTTATAGATGGAGGAAACGTAATAGTGATTCCTACAAATTAATTTTACTTGTTACAGAGTATTTATTTGGTTGGCCTTATTAACTCCTATATTTTATCCCTAAGTAAAATGTGGTTTCAGGGGGGGTTGGGGGGAGGGGGGGGGGGTTGATGGTTGCGTGAAAACTGACGTGCCTTAAGTGTACCTGTAAAAATTCCCCTGCTTGAGATCGGAACCAAAACATCGCAATGCCTCGGCTTCTTCGACGACAGAGATCGCTTCCCTAGTCAATTCACCGTGACTCCCAACTTTTCCGAATCCCTGCTGAAGTTCGCCTTCCAGGATATTCCTCCGCCTCATGCAAACAAAGCTTAACCAATTCTAGAAAAATCCGCCAAGGGGACAACGCACCGCATTCGTGCGCACTCAGAGTAATAATATACTGCGTGAAAAATATTTCTTACTAGGCATTACTAACACATGTTTTCATGTTGTTTTTATTCATATAAATTGTATATTAAATATCATGGTTTATAGATAAAATATAGGTAGAAGTATGATTTTAATAAAAATAAGTTATTTTACGTTATGGTGAGTATAAAACACTTGTGATACAGGACATATTTAGGAAATAACCAAACACTGCATGGGGAGATTTTTCAAATGTTCGATTCAAAATGTGCGAAGAAACCGCGAATATTGTAGCAGCATTTTGAAGCTATAACGACTTGTGCACACCGGGTCTGTGTTTTACACACGTAAAAAGCCGAGATAGCTGGATGAATGACTCTGCTCATTGCAATACAGTTACGTGAGTCTAGAGACAGGGAACTTTGCCCCGAGAATGTTTTTGCGGCCATGCCCACTAACAACTGCCGCTCCAAAACAAAACAAAAAGCTCTACTAGATGCATGTTCCGTCGAGATTTACTTACATTAAACTTGCATTCACCTTTACACAGGTCCAAGCAGGACGGAAAGGAAGGACACGATGTGCTGCTTGATTAGCAAACTTTCGGAACACAGCATCTCACAATCAAACGACTCATTCGACAACTTGGAAAAATCGATTAAAGGAAAAAAAATTTGTAACTATTTTCAATGCCACTTTTTTCCGGTACTTCGAGAGGGGCGTTTACTTACACTTCTTTACGTTATGAAACAAGTCAGTTATTATGAATTTATGTAACTGCTTCGTAGCCTTCCTCCTTCGTACAAAATTTTCATGTGTGTATGTCGCACATTTGAAGTGATCAATAACCAGGATACTTGAATCAATGACTGCGCAGTAAGAGCATTTGGCAACGTAAGTAGGAAAACGGGATTTT
Organism: Dryococelus australis; assembly: GCA_029891345.1. Lineage (NCBI taxonomy): Eukaryota > Metazoa > Arthropoda > Insecta > Phasmatodea > Phasmatidae > Dryococelus > Dryococelus australis. Next base: position 307,016,078 of record CM057009.1, on the reverse strand, counting down.
TTAAATAAATAATTCGTTTTTACTAAAGGCAAATCTTCCCCGTCATTTTATCTTCATTCCAAGAAAGTACCTTAGCAGTGCCTTCTTACACATCGCCATTCTGGGTATTTAATAAGAATCCCTTTTGGCCAGTCGTCTTGAAATGCATTATACGTGGTTTTAATACTTGCCACAAATCATTATAAGGGTTAATATGAATTCAGTCGCAGGCTTCTCGTGAAAAAGAAGTCCAAAACGAATTTTATCATTTATGGCCATGAGGGATTACAAAGGTAAATGGTATGTTTTTATGGATCAAACAGATCCGCCAGTTTATTGCAAATACTACAGAATTAATTTAAGGCGGATTACTGAGCGTATGGAAAACATGTACAGGTGTAAAGATCATCGAAACCATGTGAAATTATCGCTGGCAAATTAAATCACGGAATTTATTTGAACTAGCATTCTTAGTTGGAATTAATTTTTGTGACGCGGAAACTTAATTGATTTTTTCGTGACGTATTGTAATATTGCCTTTCAGAATCAAAGAAAATATTCGTCAGTTTTCGTACAGTTTAAGTTGAATGCAACCGACAATTTTAAAACCAATTGTTGCAATTCCTGGGAGGTGGGTAACAGACTTAGCACTCGACGTGATAGGCGGTTAACGAAGACGGCGTGCCGAAGTTAAGGTAGAATGTGGACAGCAAAATGAAAAGGCTTATAGGGGTTTGGAATGCATCGCTCAAGGTTCCTTCCAGAACAAATAGAAGCTCTTCATATCAGAGATAATTGGGATCACAGGTAATCAAAACTCTGTTCTTTGAAACCATCTTATTATTGCGTGCCTGGTGTGTTCTTTATAGGTGCTTCAGTTACTCTGGTTTCTGAGCTAACTTTAAGGTCACATTACCGAAGTAACAGTTTCGGGTAGAGAAATGCTATCGTCATTAGCACGTTCGGAGCTTGCCTTTGCTCGTAGCCCCGGAAAAGATGCATTTTTCCAGACGTCTAACAATTTCTTAGGAAACATGTAAAATTATTTCAGTTAAAAAAATATATGTTTATATTTGGGTCGTTTGCTAATAGTTGCAACGGAAGTAAACTTGTTGTAGCATTAAGAAACCTGATGTTTTTCTTTTAAAAAATTGTTACTGAAAGGAAAAAGTCAGCTGTCAGTTTTGAAAATTTACCTAACCCTACCACAGAGAAAAACAATTATGCAGAGCATATTAAAATACACGCATTCTCGTCTCCTCTTGCTTTCCAGCCATACGTTGGTTTAGATTTAAATCGATATTATTTTCGAACCAGACATGAGTAAAGAAGGACCTACAGTTGCCTCAGTGAAGTTGGCTTAAGTAGCATCGTTGGCTGTACGTCGGTGTGTCGTGTTCGAGTCCCGGGTAAGGCGTGGGTGTGTGATTGGTGTCGTATAAATATGCCACGAAACAACAGCAAAGGCACTCAGAGACATAATCTGAAAATAGAAACAAAACGCCTCAGTTAAAGATTTTAAAAATCAAAAAATTGGTTGGACACTAGCCACGTACCGATGACATTTCCTGTTTGGTACCAGGCCCGGGTGTGCGAGGGATTTTGGAACGGTGAATCCCCGTATAGGAAGTGCGGCACAGAATACTTAACAATACAGAAGTGAAACGGGCTCTTACAGCACAAACACGAGCAGCACACGTCAGCAAGATGGCATCGCTGGTCGACGAGTGTGGGGACTCCTCTCGCCAATCAACGCTTATTAACTAGTTCGCCACCCGGCCGCCCAACCAACAGGGAATGTCTCACAGCACCACAGTATCCAATCAAGCGAGATCGTCGTGCAACTAATCAGCGGATGGGTACGCCCACATCAAAGGAACCACCGCGCAATTCCACGTCTGTATAGCCGCCTCCTCTGTGACCAAGGTGTTGTGGTTTTTTTTCCAGGCGCTCTTTTTTCTTCCCTTCTCCTGATTCCGCATCTCAACAAATTTGCCACTTGGTTCTTCTGAAACAGAACCTGTTCCAAATGTGAATAACATTTAAAAAAATATCTGTAGTGTACAGCAAACTAATTTATTTGTGAAAAAAAAAAGAATTGATTTTACTTACTCGCTTGGTGTTGAGTGCCACCAGTGTTACAGAGTGAACTGTACGTGTAAGCGTAGCCACGAGCTGTCTCATGCCGGAACAACAAATGACGCTGACGATGAGGCACCAGATGACACCTCTCATAGGACGTACTGAGTGACGCTCTTGTTTACTAGTTGAGAGAGCTGGCAGAAGCACATATGTCAGGCATCAACATTGTAACAAGTTCAAGAGACTCTGCAATGAGAACCCTCCCTACAAGGATAACCTTTCTGGTGCGCTGCCTTCCCATAAACAACGACTGGCCTCCCCAACTCTCTGCATTAGAATGTTTATACGGGTATCGTATTGAAAGAGCAGCCACGTTATGGGTTCTCACTCTAAAGGAAACTCCAGTGATTCAGCTCATGTAGATATAAACAGGTTCGTCTGGACATTTTTCGACTAAGGGGAAAGGGTAAGATCTTTTAGACAGCTTGGTGCCCAAGATGCTGCAAAACGCACCCCTTCCGAAAAATGTATTTCTGAAATCGGTGTGCGTATTAACACGCGCACTGCTTTTTGTTCACATTTTTCAACTCAAAATACTTATACGAGTAAAAACATTACAATTTAACTGTATTACTGACCTCCGTTTTTAGTAAATATACATAAATTGTGAAACATAACCAACAATTATTTTTATTGCAACATCCCCTAGTGAAAATAAGGTTGAGGGAAAATGCCCCCTTGCCCCGTTTTCTTTCTTTCCCGACGCCCTTTGTCATAATTGCATTGTGCATTATAGACGAGTCGTGTAGGTAGTATTGTGAAATTATATTAATGTCTTGGAACCGAAAACTGCCATGTTTGTCAAGGTCTTTAGCTTTCTAGAAAATATGTGCGTTACATAACAACACCTCTTTATAGAGGAAGTGTCTTTAATGGGGATTGTTCCCTGTCACCTGGGATTTAGCAGTTTTATCTATATGCCTTCTGTTTGAGAGGTTATATCAAATTTCTTGGCGTAAAACAGCACAAATTATGACTTTCCGAAATTTCTGAATTTGTTGCGTTTTAAATCACATTTCGTATCTCCATACTCTGAAATGTTTGACTGAACCAAAATACGTATAGTATGAGTCTGTTAAAACGGTTCAGAAAGTACAGTGCTTGTCATTGCTGTATTATTACTTAGTGCTCTGTTTACCTTCTAGTTTATAAAGACATGTGTAACTATTTTGTAATCTTATCTGAAATGTTAGTTAAGGTGTTGAAAGAATGATCAATTTTGTGCGTTAGGAAAGAAAATATTTTTCTGCAAGTCACCTTGTTTGTTTAAATAATAAAATAAGAAGGAAATTTAAATGTAGGTAAGGGCCATTGAGTTAAATACTCCGTATCCTACATGATTTAGTTTTAGTTTCGAAACGAATTTGTCATAATGAACAACTTGACCGGATGTTATACGACGATGTTACGATTATACACTGAGAGGAAAGTTTGCTCCAACCAACGAAATACTTGTTTGTATAGGGCCATATTTATATTTACGTCCTGAACCCAATTCAAAAAATTCACCACAGTTGGCAACACGTGATACAAAACTGCTGGGACAATCTGCGGCGCCTTTGATGCAGTTGGTGCACGCAGAACATGGCGGTGTGAGGTGTAAGGTGAGGGAGGTAAAGCAAGTAGACTGCACGCAAAATGTTTAAAACCTTGGTCCTTGAACAAGGGCAGCGATCCGCCATACGCAACTGCTGATCTGGCAGATAAATGTCTTGTTATAGGCTCTTCACGATGAACCGAGCACTTTTCAAAACAACTTCTTCACTTCTACTTACACGCACATTGCGTATTCTTCCACCATATGTATTATCAACATTTCCGTGGGCCTGATCGCTTTATTGATGCGCCGGTCAAGTGGAACTGGGAAGTTGTTAGAGAGTTCAATAGTTTACAAATTTACAGATTCTTATATGCAGATGCATTAAAAAAACTCACAGACGTTAAAGAAACTATTTCAGTATTCACGATGATTACCTCATACTTTTAATTCAAAGTTAAGACATGAAACTATTAACCCTTCGTCGCTGCCAACTTTTTCATAGGTTGATATCAAAAGTTCTCAATTAAACATGAACAGACTTGACCCTTGATAACTACTGAATACAGCTCCTACCCTGCATCGATCCCTGCCATTCGCATCCCCGACACACTAAGAAATTATTCGAAAATATACCAGACCAGTTAATGTATACTTATATTGAGAAAGAGCGGCTAGTAAAGTTTTTCCCTTACATCCATATCAGCGATCCTACATTTGCTCAGGAAACAGTCAGATCCATAGGGAAGTTACCAATTTGTATTGAAACGGCGCGAACCATTCCTGTATGTGCATTCTGATAAAGACTGTTCACTATAAAGTGAGCACAATTAAAATCAACCTTAGAAAAAAGGCACTGTCGCAGCCTGCATATATTTTAACGGACGCACCGAGTGATTCCATTCACAACTTCCAGTTTTGATTCACAGACACTCTGCTCTATCATTCCACCTCGGTTTCCAACATCTTGGATTACATTTATTCATGCTCTATCATTCCACTTCGGCATCCACCATCTTGGATTCCATTTCTTCATTCTCTATAATTCCACCTCGGCATCCACCATCTTGGATTCCATTTCTTTATGCTCTATCATTCTACCCTCTTGGATTCCTATATATTGCTATGGTTCATGTCCAACACATATAATATTATTAGCAAAACAACACATTGCTTTAATGATAATTGTGTGTCATTAATGTGGCAAGGGTCTCATGAAGCTCATGCTGCTCCTGTAGAACACCATCCATCATAGAAGCTTACTCTTACATCAAATTCCTTATGTAACATACTTTCTGGTTTTATGGACAATTGGAATGACTTCTTGTTGTTGACAGATGCGGTGATTTCCACGTATTGCATGCAGCACTGTTGTTCGATGGTGGTGGTGTCCACAATTGTGAATCTCCAGTGGGCTGGTCTTCGGGTCCATGTAGTCGATTCTAAGGCTTAAGCAAGATTCGAAACAATGGTTCAACTGCTGAAAATTATGTGTATGGTGACTCTGCTGCAGTCTCTACTTTTGCGCAAACCACTTGGCTTAGGAACTAAGTTAGATGTTCATCAAAAACCTGGTCTTGTTACAAATACAATAATGACATTGTGAAATAACTGCTTCACATATCTTAACACATCTCTCTCCAGCGACAATCAGCACAAAGGTCAAATGTAAAGCTACTTGTCCCTTATGTCTTTCATATACACCCAGATGTCTTTAGATTTTGGTAGTTCCAACCACCTTGCCAATATTTTTCTTTTCTTGAGATGTAAGACTTTCTCAAACAAATCTGTATTTGGAAATTTCTTGACCTTTATTTCTTCCCAGTAGACAGCACCACGTACAGGTACATGACCCATATCTTTCAAATAATATAGTAATTTCGTATGTGAACAACACAAAAGAGCTCCATAAACCATTTCCCTACATATCCCTTAATAAATACACCCTTTCATCCGCTTATGTTCACACATCACCCATTTTAGCTTTTGGTTTGCGAGGATACAAAACGTTTTCAACTTTGAACACTGTTTTTAGTAGTGAGTTGTCTTTCACATCCTTGGTTCTTACGTCTATTGTTCGATGAATACAGGAATTATAGTCAGCCACCAGTGTGTGTATACATATACGTATCACTTCATTCACACAACAAACATAAAAACAGAAACCTTAAATTTGCCCACACCTTTCATGTAGTGTCTTTACACCAGCATGCCCACTATTCATCTAGGAAATATAATCTGCTTATACACAGCTCAAGACAGTCTATGTTACCAAATTCACAACCAGATCGCTTAACCATATATACTTCTTCACGACAAAGTTTCATGACTGCCACTGTCAAACTAAGCTTCCTAACTGGAACCTGGCTGCTTACATAGGTACCTCACCAGCCTATGAAACTCAATAACACCATCTGCTATACCAAACAGTACCAGGCTATAAATACTCATCATTCATATTAGAATTTATGCATACTTCAGCCTACTCCCACTAAAATATACCAAAATTGTAATATTTACATGTTTGTCATTGCCATTATACACCAGACAAACAAATACAGGGAAACAAATCACCCAACTTACTTTCCATGTAAGCCAAGCATATCAAGCAAATGCTATACTCCAGGCCAACTCACAATAAAAACATTCTTACCATATGTCAAACCAACATTACTGACTGATACCAGACCAACCAACATACCATCACCTATAACCAAAGAAAAACTCAATCCTATTCCAATACCCAATACATCCATCACAATGTCTATCATAACTCGAGCAACTATACAGCTGAGATCATCCCATAACCTAACACCCATTCAACCTGTTCTACCAATATAACAACACCTATATCTATAAGCCATACAAATCACTATAACTCTAGCATATCTCAATCATTCGTCGACACAGGCCATTCAAAGCAAACACACAGCCCATACCAGTAACACAATCACCTTTTTTCTTATACCATCCACCATGTTTACTGACACTTGTTAAAATACACTGACATACCATACCAAATAAATGTTTAACTCAAGGACACCTTAGCCTTATAGGACTCATCGACACACACACACATACTGTCCACACCATTAAATATATACCAGGAATCATAAGACTGATATACAAGAAAACATATCATGCACCATACAATCCATGATAACCTAAGCATACAAAGCAAATTTATAGACCAGACCAACCTGCAACACAAACAATCATACCATCTGTAAAACCATCATTACTTACCAATACCAGACCAACAAACATATCATCACCTATAACCAAAGAAAAACTCTATTCAAACATACCACTCAACACATCAATCGTAGTATCAATAATAACTCAAGTTTACAGAAAATATAGTGTTAAGACCAACCGAAACACAATCATCCCTATCAAATAACACCAGACTAAATATACTCATTCTATAACTCGAACGCACCTCAGCATACACTGAGCTTACTAAAAATTTACTTACTGCTCGTACTTTCTGCTGTACTGGTCGACACCAGCCAAAATTAATACTAGTCACCATAACGCCATACAAACCCTTATAACCTAAGTCATACAAGACCACCCAAAACTCCTCTCCTATAACCAGAGAAAAACTCAATTCAGACATGCCAAGAAATACACCAAGATCAATATCCATCATAACCCAAGCAACTCTACATCTGAGACTAGCACACAATTTAACACCCATTTTACAAAATCTACCAACCAAAATGACATATACCTTCCGACCATACCACCCAGGAATAATAGACAGCCACCAGTATATATATATATATATATATATATATATATATATATATATATATATATATATACATATATATATATACACTGGTGGCTGACTATTATTCCTCTATTCATCGAACAGTAGGCATGAGACCCAAGGACGTGAAAGACAACACTACTGCAAAACAGGGTAAAAAATTGAAAAAATTTTGGATCCTCACAAACCAAAAGCTAAAATTGGTGTTGTTATGTGGATAAACAGACGAAAGGGTGTAATTAATATGGGGTATAAATAACGAACTGGTCTATGGAGCTTTTTCGTGTTGTTCACATACAACATTACTATCCTCGCTCATATTATTTTAAAGATATGGGTCATGAACCTTAATGTGGCGCTTTCTACTCAGAAGTATAGGTCACAAAATTTCCAGATACATATTTGGCTGAGAAAGCCTTACGTCGCAAGTAAGGAAAAATACTGGCAAGATGGTTGGGATTACCAAAACTTAAGACAGCTGGGTGGATATGAAAGACATACAGGACAAGAAGCTTCACGTTTGACCTTTGTGCTGATTGTCGCTGGGGAGACTTGTTAAGATAGCCGAAGCAGTTAATTCACAATTTCATTCTTGTGTTCGTAACAAGATAATGTTTTTGTTGGAGAGCTAACTCAGTTCCTAAGCCAAGTGGTTTGAGCAGCAGCAGAGACCGCATCAGAGTCGCCATTGACATCATCTTCAGTGTTTGAACCATTGCCTCGAATCTCGCTTAAGGCTTTGGATCGTCTACGTACACCCAAAGACCGACCCACTGGAGATTCGACATTGTGGACACCACCACCATCGAACAACAGTGTTATATGCGTTTCGTGGGAATCACAGCATCTGTGAACACCAAGATGTCGTGCCAGGTTTCCATACAACCCAGAAGAATGTTACATAAGAAATGCGAAGGAAGTGTAATCTACTATGATGGATAGTGATCTACAGGAGCTGCATGAGCTTCATGAGACCTTTGCCACATTAATTATACAACATGAACGTAAAATACATGTGTTGATCTGGAAATAATAATATTTGTGGTGGACATGAACCGCAGCAATAAACAGGAATCCAAAATGGTAGAATAACAGAGCATGAAGAAATGGAATCCAAAATGCTGGATGTCGAGGTGAATTGATAGAGCATGATGAAATGGAATCCATAATGGTAGAATAATAAAGCATGAATAAATTGAATTCAAGATGGTGTATGTCGAAGTGGAATGATAGAGCATGAAGAAATGGAATCCAAGAAGGTAGAATGATATAACATGAATTCCATGAATCCAATATGGTGGATACTGAGGTGGAATGATATAGCATGAAGTGCAAGCACAGAATGGCAGTGGAGCAAATGCAACTAATCGAACAAATTTGACTAACAAGATGGCGGAGTCTAAGATGGTGGAATCCAAAATGGATGAATCGAACATGGTGTTTGCATGACTGGAATGATAGCGCAGGGAGTCCAGGAATCCAAGATGGTTGATGCCAAGGTCGAATGATAGAGCAAGATGATATGTAATCCAAGATGGTGGAAGCCAATGTGGAATGATAGGGCAGGAAGAAGTCTAATCCAAGTTGGTGGATTTCGAGGTGGAACAATAGAGCTGGAAATCTGTGAATCAAAGATGGATGTTGCATGAATGGAATGATAGAGCATGAAGTGTAAAAACAAGGTGTTCGCATGACTGGAACACAAGTGTATTAAGTGCTAAATCAAGATGGTGGTTCAATGATTGGAATGCAAGAGCAGGAAAAAATGGGAGCACTCGGAGTAAACACTCGGAACTATAGATGAAACATGGATAGATAGAGAACGGAAATTTATATACTAAATATCAAGATGGCGGCGTACTGGCTAGCAATATGGCGCCTGGCAATAACACAATACAATATGGACGTGTATCGGCTAACTAGAGGGCGACTGAACATGACGTAATCCAATATGTTGGCCGGAAGTGACGAAATCCAAGATGGTGGCAGTCTGCCCCTGTCCCCAGCTTCTGGCTCCTGTTCCAAAACAAACTAAATTACACTACTAACAAAGATTTGAAAATTCTAATAAATGTAAATTAAAAGGTAAAATTTACATACATTATTACAAGTGTAATATCTCTCTACGTTATATTTAGTAAATGTGTATCTTCATGAGCCCATTAAAAGAGGGAATGTTCTAAGAATACAGCATTTAGTAAGCCTCATCTTCATTGTAGTATAAAAATAAAAAAAGTGGCAACGGCCAGGGTACAAATACGAATGCATTCAAGTGGCGTAAAAATGATAGTTCAGGTGATATGTATTTTACATGAGACTGTGCACCGGGAAGGCTTCTGGTCGACTCAGGATTATTAGAGTGTCTTCGGTTTAGATAAGTGGCAGTTCTGTTTCTTCTGTTCAGTCGATTATTTAACAAGAGAATGCGTCTGTTTGTTCATATCGATTGGCCTTACCCATTCTACAAAGTGAAAATCACCCTGCATGATTCAGCACTGTTCCATATTTTGAACTTCAAGCTCGTTCTTTTCACGGTTCTCTGCTGCGGCTGAAACTAGCAATTCCACTTTTCCGTTTACTTTATTTCCTGCCATTTTCTTCTCATCTACCTATTCCTGAGTAAATTTCTCATATCACTCACCGAACTAAGAGATTTTTGTACGTATATAACAAGTAATTAATTTTTATAGGTGTTTGGAACACTAGACCCGACTCCTTTCCCTACTGGGGAATACTAAACAGTTGCGTTTTAGTGAGTGCACAAACATAGATTAATGTACGCCTGTGATATTCAGGTCGATATTCGAACTATGAATCTCACAACTTATTCCAATTTCTAAATAACGTTTTTTTTTTAATATGGCAAAGTGCAGTACATGATACAGTACAACGAACTGAACATTTTAAGAGAGAGTTAACTATGTCTGGAAATGAGTTGTTATGCCGATATTAGGCATCAAAGCATTACAGTGGTTCGGAGATAGGACGTTCGGTTAGCTACAAATTTCACCAGTGTGATACCTCCACCAACCCGACACGAGCATAACATAATTGATTACAAAAGGAGATCGAATTGTCAAACTGCAACTTAATTAAAAAGTGTGCACCGGTCGTCCAGAGTTTGGCGCACAATATCAAAAGCGCCTCGTTGTGTGCTAATTATTTGAGCCGCGGCATGGATTCCTGCAATGAAAACTTCCTCAAATACCACTGGACTCACTTACACCATATTCTTCATAGTACCAACCACAAACAAAATAGTCGAGGGATGTTAGATATGGTGAACGTGGCGGCCGTGCAATATGCCAACCCCTCATGACATTCCATCGATTTGGATATATGACATCAGTTGGTCCCACACATTTCTGTCAAAGGGCACTGGATCTTCATTTTGCAGTCGATCTCTGCAGAGCCAAAAAACACGCTTTATAATGAAGTTATGGAGGTCAACGATTCGAGCACTTTTTGTAATCCATGATGTCATGCTCTTGCTATGTTAGCAGAGGTATCTTACTGATTAATTTTTTTAGTTAAACACGCGCCATATATATGAAGCGTTGTAATAGCCATCTTTGACACCTCCGAGTGGCCAAACCACACATTCCCGGACATGGCATCCCGCTGGTAAAATGATTAATTCGTTGACCTGCACCACATACTGCGCATTGTCGGTGTTTTTTTTCCAAGTTCTAGTTATTGTTACTCATTTACAACTATCGTTTTGTCATTATTCTTAATTTCCAAGATCACTTACTTAATATTCCAGCAGACTTTACTGAGTTGCCAATTAGGTGATATTTCAAGGAGTACTGGAGTGTAGTTGATGCCTTCGATTTCAGTATATTCATATGTGGTGATATTTGAAATAATTAACCCCAATGAAACCGTCCGTCTTGTAGTGCTGCTGTAACCTTGCCTTCTGGTGACCTTCAATGTGACCTTGGAGGGTGAAAAATTATGAGTTTGATATTTATTTGTCCTAACAGTGAAAAATAGAAAGAATTCAGAAAAACCGGAAAGCATATATAGAAAAAATATTTCAGTAACCAAATTAAATAAAAATATATTTTTCCGGAATGTTTTTATACTAGATTCCTTCTCCTCTTCTTGTGCCTTGACTCGCGTATGCTCGGCTCTTATTTTTATTTATAGGGTTGACTTTCAGCCTGATGGATAATGTTGTCGCCTAATCTCCATTCGCTTGACTGTATTCGTTGTTTTCGACATTAGTCTCTACAGTGTGCTGATATAGATTGTTATCAAAACTGGCCAATAGACTAGCAACTAGTCTCTTATTCTGACAGGTAGAGTGCATCAGTACTGATCTGTACTTAGGCGACTAGACCAGAACTATTCAAAATTTGTTTCTACCCGTAAAGAAAGGAACTCGTATTTAATTATTTTTCATGATACTATATTGATGCTTTATTTGTCAAATACTTTCTTTCCACTATTTGTGCACCAAAAAGTAATTTTAATTATTCTCCTCGGAAAAGTGTTTTTGTGCGTTACAGTTATTTTACCACAGAATAAAAAACAATTATCTAATTGCTTTGTTTAACTAATTCAGGAACGAACAAACAGAGAATGTAATTTTTTATAATCTTCAATTTATATATATATATATATTTTTAGAATAAAATTATTATATCCAGACGAACATTGTCTGCTCGGATTATTTTTGGCTTCTGGTTATTCACGTGAAGCCAGTTCAGTCCCCTGCCGGGTCACCGGATTTTCGCATGTGGGAATCATGCCGGATGATGCCGCTGGTACGCAGGTTTTATCAGGGATCTCCGATTTCCCCCGCCCTTTCATTCCGGTACTACTCCATACTAACCTCAATCATCCTCATCGGCTCTCAATATATAGCTGTTAAAAAACCAGTCAAATTTCTTCACTCACTCACTCACTTGTTATACATGCTAAAGTTGTACTTGCTCGGAAATATCTCGACACGTTTATAACCTTAATGCACTAAATTTTTATCATAATGACAGGCAACCAACAGTCCTCATTCCACGTCTAACAGATTCCAGTCGACTTCATACAGACCAAAAATTGCCCACAGTCGAAATCAGGCCTCAAAGAGATATTAATACAACTTAGTTGACTTCAAAAATAATTAAAATAAACCTCCAAAAGAACTTAATCAACCTCAATAGACCTAGAAGAAACGTTAAAAATGATAGGAAAATCTTTATTCGGTCTCAAACGTTCCTGGAACAGACCTCAGTCAACCTTACATGACCTCATGTATCATCGTTGATAGGTAACTCTAACTGTCCTAGTACACTTGCTCACAGAATACTGCAGCCGATTTCTTACAGCATTAATTTTCAAAAGCAACAAAAAATTCCAACTGTATAGCATAAACCAAAAAATTAAAGAAACATTTAAAAAATAATTTTCCCACCCATGCCCTTTCCAGGACAAATTTGCGACCTACACCTACTGAAAGTCAAGGGATAATAAATGCATAATGGCCTCATTCTACATTATTCCTTTCTTTAAGTTATCCGATGATTGAAAATATCTCATTTACTGAAAATATCTCATTTATGTGCGAGTAATTACCAGCTATTTGCATATTAATAGAATGTCTGAGACCATCTATTTCATTAAGCGACATCGGAAAATATACTGGTGTAAAATGGAAAATGAACACCCGAACTCAATTATTCCACATGAATGAAGGTTTTATTGAATCATTTTACATGATAACTATCTCAGGGTCGTACACATATGGACAGAGGCTACAGAGTATCTTGAACAACAATGTCAGTATCTTGTGTAGCCTCCTTTATCGACGATACAGTACTGCTGTCTTGCATAGAGACGATCATAAAGGTGTCGGATGTCATCTTGGAAATAGTTCTTCACGCTAATTCCACCTGTTGTTGCAATTTGAAGAAATTTGTTGCTGGTATTGCAGAACGCACCAAACGCCCCATCCCATCATGTCACACGTGTTCAGGGGGGGGGGGGAGGTCGGGTAATCGTGCTGGCCAGGGGAGTTGACGAACACCTTCGAGAGCACATTGGGTAACACGAGATGTGTGTGCAGGGGCATTGTCTTGCTGGTAGTGGACATCTCCTTGGCGTTGTAGGAACGGCAACAAAATGGGCTTGATGATGTTCTGGATGTAGCGTTCACTGTTCTGTGTTCCCTCAACGAATACCAGAGGCATATGGTCATTGTAGGCTATTGCTCCCCAGACCATGATGTCAGGAGATGGTCCTTCATTTCACTGCTGTATACACTGTGGTTGTTGCCACTCTCCTGGTCGACGCCATTCTCGCAAACGTCTCACTGGCATCATGGCAGAATATGCTCTCATCACTAAACACAACTCTGCGCCATTCATCCCTCCAGTTGCGTTGATCGCGACATCATCCCAGGTAGGCATCACAGTGATGTGGTGTGAGAGGAAGCCTGTCGAGGGGCACTCCTGATCATAGCCCAGCATCCAGCAAATGGTTGGTGATGGCCCTAGCTGACACCCTGGGTGTTACAGTGGCCCTAATATGTGCGGCAGTTACCTTACCATCAGCAATTGCTGCTCATCTGATGCGGCGTTAAAGGCGGGAATCTGTATGCCGCTGCTGTCCATAACCCAGTTGACAAGAATGTGCACCATCGTTGGACTATCGGCACTTCCAACGATGCACAGCAGACACTACACGTCCTATGCATTGGACAATTCTTTGGAAATACCATGCAAACCTTCCCCAGGCCCACAATATGACATCGTTCAAAGTCCTTTCATTGCACAAAGTGTGGTCATCTATGTCATTATGGCATGTCTACCATACTCACTACACACAGGCGGATGCGTGAAACAACAGAATACTCTTTCACCGAGTCAACTACAGTTGTGTTACTCAGCAGTGTTATGCCTAGTACACTGTTCTTACTCTGTCCACAGCACAGTACTGTTAATCATTGCATGCACTGCCCTCTGTCAGTGTCCCATGCACATGTGGTGTTTCTACATCACCACTTTAGTGGTGTTCATTTTTCATTTTCCGCCAGTTTAAAATGTCAATATTTTATTTTGTCTTAATTCTTCTGCAGGTCACTTTTCACTATAGTCTGTTCTCGGTTCCTTCGCACTTTTTTAATCAAGACTTGAAAAATAACCCGATGCATTGCGTGTTTCGTTGTTTCCTTAATAGGTTATATATTACACACATTTTTATACTTCTGCTATCATATAAGTATCTAATTTTAAGTTAAATATAACTTTAACTGTTATTTTATCTACAAATTACAATATTTCAATATTAATAAACATGAAAAAAATGAAGAAAATATGTGTGTTGGTAATTCCTAATAAGAAATAGTCCTCACGAAAAATATGATTCAACTGAGTGCACACTAATAAGGTGCATTTTCCTTTTGGTGTGTTATTCTAGACATGGTTAAGCTTGGTTTGTGTGAGACTGAGGAGTATACTGAAAGTATAGCTTTAGCTGGGCTTCAGAAAATTTTGTAGTAATCGTGAATTGACTATAAAATATCACTGGAGAGATCCATGTGTCTGTTGTGATAAAAGGACACTGTTTCCATCAACTCTGTCTTCAATATCGTCTGCATCATCTGCTTCTCCAGCATTAATTATTTCGTTTCCTTATCTTCGCGGTTGGAATCTAGTCGATAACATCTGTCATTATCGTTACTAATGCTAGACCATTAGTCTATTTTGACATTCGTCGGTTATATTGACAGTTTTTCAAGTTTATATATTTCACACAAATCATCTATGTCGCATGCTATCATGCCACTAGTACCTCCTATATAACCTTCGGAAGCGATATTCATGAATTCCTAGTCTACTAGTTTAGTATGAAATGGAGATTTAGATAATGATGTGGATAGTTGAGTTAGATTCCTTTTTTTTGTCTAGGCAATAAGTAGGTGAGAGGTAGCCATATCTTGATTTGTTGGTTCATTGCCCTCCAAATTAAATACTGCCTGAGCGTATTCCTCACTTATTTACTCTTCTAATTATGTCTCATTTAACCAGATGCTTTAAATTTGTAACATTACAGGGGTATGGCGGAACCCTGGCGGTGAAGTTTTGCTGTCATTGGCAAGCCTTCATGCATACAACCCATCTTTGAATACAGAGAGAGAGAGACAGGGGTGAAGATGGAGGCGAAGCTTCCATCTTCAAGTTCGTCAGAGATGAAGCTGAGGCCTCATGTAGTATAAAACTTCTTCATATTTCGGGATTGTGGAGCTTGCGGAGATTTTTACGGAGCATGCGGATCTGATTGTGGAGCATGCTCCGAAATGAGGGGTCAGTCTTGTGAGGGTCAGACATAACCTCTCATGCACCGCAACTGAGCTCTCATGCACTGCTCTTAGCACTGCATGCACCACACTTAACACCACATGCACCACACTTGGGGAGTCATTTAGAGGTGACTTAGGGGTCGTATAGGGGTTGTTTAGGAATTATAAGGGGTCATTTCGAGGTCAGAAGGTGTTATGTAGGTGTTTTTTTGGGGCTACTAAGGGGTCGTTTTGAGGCCATTTAGGGGTCATGTTTGGAGCAGGAGAGTGCAGTCTTGTGAGGGATAAGTCTTGCAGTAGCCAGTTATTTGCTTTAAGCCTGATCATCGAGTTCAAGCTGAGCGAAGAAATTCTTTGAAAGAAACTGTTGAAGATGCACGCCTTGCAATGATGTGTCGGATTTGTGTCGGTCCGTCTTGTGAGGGATAAGTTTTTCTTTGGAAGAGTCAGTCTTGTGTTGGCAGTGATAAAATGTATAGTAGGGAGCTGGCGAGAAGGGAAGCCTGCATGTTTTGGTGGTGGTCGGGGCCACAAACCATCTCTTCGCATATCGCAGTAATGGGAGACCCTCACTACTAGTCATCTGAAAAGAAACAGCTCTCTGGCAGTCAGTCAAGAGTAAGTTTCGGTTGTATGTGTATCAGGACGGTATATTATGGCGCAGTCTACGATCAAAGGAAAAACTATACACAGCGAAGCGAGGGAGGTGATCCGACATGATAAATAAATGGGACGAAGAAGCTATTGAAGGTCAATTAATGCATTTTTATCTCAATCCAGTCTACGGGCATCAAAATACACACTTGAATTAAATGAGAAGTGATTCCAGAATCCGCAAAAAAGGTGCCGATTCTTGTTAACAGTTCGCTGTCAACACCAGGCAAACATCGAAAATGTCCACATGAAAGAAATGTGCACTGTGACTCATTTCATAGGAGAGTAATCATAGACGTCATTCATGATTTTTACTTAGTGCAGAAACAAGTACCAACATGTCCTAAGCTTCTCGTTGCTTTCAGAGAAAAAATTGATTTTCCATAAGGTGTTCATACGCTCAGGCGGATACTGAAAAAAATGGGGTTAAAATGGAAAAATGTGTATCAGTTCTCGGAAGATATTAGTGGAAAGACCGTACATTGTCCACTGTCCTTGTAAATACTTAAAATCAATTATCTACTACAGACTGGAGGGGTTCCCCATAATTCACATTGATGAAATCTAGGCTGATAGCAACATCACATTTAACAAATGTTGGCAAAGTGATACTGAACCTGATATATTTACCAACAGCAGTTCTGACGTCGATCCGTTTAATTGTTGTGCAGAGCTAATTTTTCCATTAGGCAAAGCTACGGGGGACTACCATGGGTAGATGAATTCTGCGAACTTTGAAAAGTGGGTGCATGAAAAGTTATTGCCAAACATACCGGAAAAGTCTATAGTTATTATGGACAATGCGCCTTACCATCGCAGTATGCAGTGAAAAACGAAATGGAGTCATGGTTGACAAATAACAACATTCCTTTCTCGTGAAATACGAAAAACAGAGCTTTTCGACTTCATTGTACAGAACAGGAAGCCTGAAAAAGTATTTCGCACTGACCAACTTTTAAAGCTGCAAGGTCACGATATTCTTAGACTTCCTCCTTATAGACAAAGAGACTAGTGCGGGAAAAGAACATTACTACTACCCTGTCGTCAACAAAGCTAATGGAAATCACGACGGAAGCAATATCTTCCGTCACTGAAGAAGACTGGCAAGAATACCTACTGCTCGCATCTCCAAAATATAGCAGCTGTTACTGGCAAAAGGACTGTCGTGTGGGAGATGCAATAGACAGTTTTGTGATATGCTTAAGCCGTGACTCCAGTAGCTCGAGTGACTCATCTGACGACGAATTTCCTTCTTCCGAATCGGAACTAGCGCTGTCATTATTTTCCGAAAGTGAATCAATTATCACCGAGCAACATTCGCAGTTTGAGGTAAGCGTAAAAAGTGTATCCTTTCATAGTTTTTTAAAGTTATTAATTCTTGATCTCATCTGTTTTCGCCCTAAATTTGTGTTATCAAAATTGTTTTGTTTGCAGGTACCTATGGTTGTTTCGCAGGTATTCAAGTAAAACATTTTAAGTTAAAACGGTTTGAAAATGTTGTTTTCGGTGATATTGAAAGTTTTCAAATTAGTGTTGGTAAGGTGAAAGATGTTTTGAAAATTCTAGCTATTGTGAAATGTGAT
The DNA here is from genome assembly GCA_029891345.1 of Dryococelus australis. Taxonomy (NCBI): domain Eukaryota; kingdom Metazoa; phylum Arthropoda; class Insecta; order Phasmatodea; family Phasmatidae; genus Dryococelus; species Dryococelus australis. Next base: position 306,998,103 of record CM057009.1, on the reverse strand, counting down.
TTATTTTAGTACGGTAATAGATTGCGAATACGTAAATAATATAGCTTGCTTTATACATATTTACTTCAAACACTTTGCAAAACATTTCGTGCGCCTAAAATGGTGAATTTTAATGTTACTGTGTAAAGAAATAACAGAGGCGCATACCATAACATTATAGTGTATGTTTGTATGTGTGTCATATGGAAGAGAAATCTTCCTGTGAATTGATAGTTTTAGTACTGGTATTACGGGCTAGAGACGACGGAGGCTACTTTGCAGCGCACTGGGCCCATCCATCCTGCTCGTATTCCAGAGCATCGCCTTCTCGTCAGCACTGGATAGTAACTCCTTCACACTTTGAAATAATAACTTACATATTAACTATCAATTCGGTAGCCATTCCCAGTTTCGTATAGGTAAGTGTATTTACCACAATTAACACCACATAATGTTTTAAAAAAGATTTTCAGATAAAGTTAATTTCATGTTTTTTTACATACATGGGTATGCAGTTTTGCACATTACTACATCTTAGAGTTAATTCAATATTTATATATTACTTCTTAGTTTGTTATGTACTTGAGTATATAGGTATTTGTGGTCATATAATTATTCTAACAAACCTTTTATTTTAATGTAATTTACTTCTCGGGTATTAATTTTATTCGAATCACCGAGTATATTTAAAGTTAATTATCTGTTTTGTCTCTAATCTTATGCGTTTTTGCATACTTTAATCAGCACACTGTTACTTTCGACACAGAAATCGATTTAAATAAAATATTTTAGTAAGTTTTATTCATGCAATTTATTTACATGATTCAGTAATTTATATACTAACAGATATTACCAACACGTTATATTTGAAACTTGTAGTTATTTCATATTCATTGTTCAATGCACAACTTAACAATAAATAATGACACGTAAACAGAAATGTGTTTGATGTGTGTGGCGTTTAGAATAATGGGACCTTACATTTGTCCAGCATTAGCGCAAATTGACTAACTTCACAGAGCAGCGATTAACTGACCGAGGATGGATTTTAAAATCGACTTAAGTTCAGCTTTGGAAATCGAATCACTCAAATCCAGAAGCGTGTCGGTTGCCTCCGAAAACAGCAAATTCACCGCATCATCGATGCTGAGGTCAGGTTAAAATTTTGTCGATATTTGCCCTTCTGGGAGGAGTTGGGTTCGGGTAAAGTCCTGCGTTCGGAACGGGATCTCTGAGAGGTTACCTTGACATTTTGCAGCAGCTACCACGTCGTCAGGCGAGTACGGATGTATGTTGTCTGCGCGAATGTAATAAACACCCCGATTGCCCTAGTCTGGGGTAAATAAGTTGATCACCTGCTGGCAAGGCTCGAACGAGTTGGTATTCCCAGCCAATTACCGTCACATACATCTTAATGCACTCTGGGCTAGTTACCGGACCAGTAACTGTAGTCAACGTGACATAGTCCAGGTTTTACGCAATGACACGTTCTTGCCGGATGGAATCCAGCCATGTTGTGTATGCTGCGAACATGATTCTCGTCGTCGTAGCGGGCCTGTTTTATATAGGACTTGTTACAAAATGGCGATGCCTGTTCCATCTTGGAACAGGGTGATAACTTTGTTTCACGATCTCAGCAAGCAATAACAGGAACCTTGAAACGGTCCCACTAAAGTAACGAAACATTTACATTTTCTGCAGGTAACTTCGCCTTCCACGTCTACACTGTATGTCGTTGTCGGACGATGCACACGCGTGCTCTGAAGCCATGTCAGTGATCTGTCAATTACATAAATATAACAGAACATGTACCCATTTCATTTATACGTCGCATTGGCTATAAACAATATTTGATGGCTTGAATTTAGCACTACATAACAATTCGTATCTGTGCACAGCATGCAAATGTGATGCACCTGCGCCTGTCTTTACTACCAAGCCTTTCGTGCCATATACGATTACAGCTTTAGGTATTTTCGTCCGGCAAGGGCGAACTGCAAAGGTGAACGTGGAACTCGTCATCTTCACATAGGACGCTTGCTTAAAGCTGGGAAGTGTCTCGCATTGAAAATATATTCCACCTGAGCCGGAAATTAATATTCCCATTGCAAATTTACAAATAAGTCAAACTGCGAATCTTACCACACTCGTCTTTAAAACAGATGCCATATTCTACACAGTGTCGGCTTGTATAGACGTGATCATACCGCGAATCTGGATTGAACGTGCAGCAGTCGACATCTTCCACTGGGCCAGGATCTGGAAGCAGGTCAATTTCGTCTCCTTCAGATCCGCTGCAGTCGTCGACTTCGAACTGGTACGCTGCTGGCTGTGGCGGCTGGTAACCCTCGAGACTGGTAAACTTCTAGCAACCATCGCATATGCAGACTGGAGGACATGCTTGCTGGCGAGGCTGAGAGCTTTCGATGTGGTGGGCTGTCGTTGCTTGTATAGCCAAAGGCCTTTCAAGATGACTGCTGGCTCACGATACCACATGAGTGGTGATCACAGGGTCTGACATATTGTCTTCCCATGGTTCAGGAGGGTCGTGTACTGGCCGCCATTAGAACGCTCCACTCCTCTAATTGCATCATGGCGACCGTCCGTCTTTAGCTCCTAATTTATTGTTCCTGTGCCTCAAACTCGACGCCGCGCTTCGTCTTCCGCATACGATATCAGCTGAGTTGTAGTGTCATTAATCGATGCCTATAGCAAATTCGCCTGGGCCAGGCTGGTCAAGACGAAGATTGCATGCATTTTCACCGAGTCCACAGGTTTGGAAATGTACGACATGGGAGCTATCTGGTGGTTGATACTTAAAAAGAACTAACTACTAAACTCTATAGTGTCCAATACTGGAAAAAAAAGAAAGATTGTCTGAAGGTTGTAATTTAGTGCTCAATCGATATATACCATCGATTGGTATGGGCGGAGGGATAATTTGTTATGTAAGGACAATAATTCATTTTTGTGGAGGCGGTCGGTGAGGGGTTTGGGGTGGAAGGGTGAGCAAGGGAAGGGGAGTCTAATGTTTTGTGTTACTCAATTTGAAGAACTTTTCTTTATATTTTTTATGAATTTTTTGGGGGTCAAGGTTAAGGTCGCCAACATTGAACATGGCGATTGAAGTCACTGATGTAATATGCTCCTAAACTTTTATAATGTTAATCGATTTTGTGCAGTTTTTCTTAATTTTCATAGTTCTAGGTCATTGAGGTCAAGGTTAAGGTCACCAACATTCAACATGGGGGTCGGAGTCAGTAGCATAATATGTTCGTTGATTGTAATGAATTTTTATGAAACCTACCGCTGTAATGAAGTTGACTACATGCCATCTTCCGGTACAAGGCGTTCTGTGTTCGAGTCCCAGTTAAGGGATGTGTGTATTGCTAAGGGATGTGTGTATTTGTAGTTTTCTCACTGATATTGTAATTGCTTTTTAATTGAATTTCTAATGATATCGCAGTCAACAGGACATCAAGGCCCACGTATTATCTAACATATTATAAACTTCGTCAACATTATTTGCATCCACGTAGAGGAAAGTTGGTTCATTAGCTATATTGACAACATCTTGATATTTAAATATTATTTTCAAAGTAAGGTAATGCTCTTGTGTTTCCATGCGGTTCACTTTAAAAAGTAATGTAACAATGTTGCGATTTATTTTATGTTCAGTTCTCTCTTAAATTTAAATTTAATTTATTTATAAATATACCCAGATGTGCCCAATTCCAAAGCAGTGAAGTTTAATGCCTTTCAGTTCTTAGTAGTGTAATTCAATAACCACTTCAAAAATATATCATGCTATTAATTAACCTTATTAGGTTTCATGGGCCACGTTGGCTGAGTGGTTAGCCTGCTCGCCTCCCACTAAGGCGAACCGGGTTCAATCCCCGGCTGGGTCACTCCCGGACTTTCGCATGTGGGAGTCGTGCCGGACGATGCCTCCGGACGCCGGGTTTTCTCGGAGATCTCCCATTTCCCCCGCCCTTTCATTAAGGTGCTGCTCCATACTCACCTCAATCACCCTCATCAGCTCTCCATATCTCGCTGTTATGAGCCCCTCAAATCTCTTCATTTAATTTTATTTACTTCGTTTCCAGCAATTGTTCGTAATGTTAAAGTTTCGTGATGTCGGAAACGACTGTTTATGTCATGCGCTATTCTGATTGGCTGAGCCAGTCAAACATCAAAAAACGTTCTTAAAACCGGTCCAATATTCAAAATGATTTATGAAAACTAGTGCCATTAAACTTTTCCAGGAAATAATGGCAGCGATAATGACGTTACGGTGACGTTAGAACACACCAGTTTTATTTTACGAACGTTACTAACGGAAAATTTGGACATTGTTACATATGAAAAAATGTATAAAATGTAAACTTTTCGACCTTAAAGATGCAAATTATTTTCCAGTCGAAATCTTGCTCGTGGTCATTGGTATATAGTCTCATACCTGCACCGCAGTTCATTAAGCTCCTCTATGTATCGTGAAAACATTTGGTGCCCACCCACGCAGTATGTCGCCCGAGTGCGTTCCAAGCACGCCCGTTATGGTTGAACTCAGGGGATCTGACCAGCCAATCGAAACTTCTTATTCTCTGTGTCCAGGAAGTTATCTATCAGTGCAGCTATGGGTAACACAGGTTTTCATCGATACAAAGAATATGCCTACCCCCGAAAATCGTGATATACCTTAGCACTTTGAAAATCTCCGTATATTCTCGGAAATTTTACAAGACAAGTACAGTTAATATACGGAATCCTAACTGGGTTACGTAAATAAAAAGTACTGAACATCACCGTATTTCCCACAGCTTCGGTGTGGACAGAAAGCAACGCCGGGTCTACATGTAGCGTTCTTTGTCACTGTAACCAGAAAATTATCGTTGAACACCAAACGTAAAGGCTGTTCACGATATAATGTGCACTTTTAAAATCAACCTCAGAAAAAAAAGTCACTACCCCTGCCTGCATATATTTTAACGGGCGCACTGAGTAACATGCGCCCCGTAAAGTTGGTAATGGTGGAGGGAAAGTAGTTCCATATCTAAACGCTGAATAAAAAGTGTAAGGTCTCTATTTATATTGATTCAAATTATTCCTTTAGCTTTCTGTTTTTTTTTTTGTAACACATCGAAGTGTAAAAATGAGCAGATTTGTGAATTTTTGTTTTCTAAATATTTTACTGTTTCACTTGAACGACGCATTAATAAAGTGATGAGGCCCGAGGCAACGATAATTTTTTATAAGGCGGAAGAATGCACAACGTGCAGGGCTTTCAAAAGTGTCCATTTTACCGTGAACAGCCTATAATATGACGCGACCACAAATTTTCAACACTGTGAGCTTTGAAAAAGCGAAATCTACAACAAACATGAGGCCACAGTGGTGTAGTGGTCAGATTATACGCGCTTCCGATCAAAGCGAACCTGGTTCTATTCCAGGCGGATTCGCCTACACTGAGAAAAATACTTTTGTTGAATCAAACAAATTTCGTTTGTCACAACCAAATTATTTGTTTTTATAAAGGCAATTAAATATTTTTTTTGTTGAAAACGAACGTTTTGAATTTTCAACTCGTTGAGTCTTGGTTCCATGAAATTCTGAATCATTGTAACATATCGATTCCCAGGTGGCAGTATGACACTTCGCTCTCCAAAAATGTAGGGGCCAATGATTCAAACACTTCCCACTGCGCACCGAACAGTAACACGATCATAATGTAGAGGCTTTTCATGAGGCGGATGATATCGCAAGTCCTGATGCAAAATCGGCCACATACTTCGATCAGACAATTGAAGAGCTGCTGCACGTTTGAGAGCTGATCGCTTTGGAGACCACCGAAACGAACGTGTAACTGCCTCAATGTTTTCTGGAGTCCGAGCACTTCGTGGTCTTTCTCCACTCCTGTTTGATACAGAACCGTTTACCCTGTAGTCTGATACCACAGCTTGGTGCTTTTTTCGATCCGGAACTGAAGAGCGAGGGGCAAGATGGAAGCTTGTACTAAATGGACGTTGAGCAGTGACGACGGGATTACCTTTTAGGAGGAACGTTCCGACAGCGAAGGCCCGTATTTCACCTGTCCAAGGCATGTTACGGACTGAACAGTAGAGAGCTAAACAAACGTCTCCCACTCCAGCGTCTACAAATGTCTCCCACTCCAGTGTCCACAAACGTCTGCCACTCCAGCGTCTACACACGTCTCCCACTCCAGCGTCCACAAACGTCTCCCACTCCAGCGTCCACAAACGTCTCCCACTCCAGCGTCCACAAACGTCTGCCACTCCAGCGTCCACAAACGTCTCCCACTCCAGCGTCCACAAACGTCTCCCACTCCAGCGTCCAAAAACGTCTCCCACTTCAGCGTCCACAAACGTCTGCCACTCCAGCATCTACACACGTCTCCACTCCAGCGTCTACAAATGTCTCCCACTCCAGTGTCCACAAACGTCTCCCACTCCAGCGTCCACAAACGTCTCCCACTCCAGCGTCCACAAACGTCTCCCAGTCCAGCGTCCACAAACGTCTCCCACTCCAGCTTCTACAAACGTCTCCCATTCCAGCGTTTACAAATGTCTCCCACTCCAGCGTCCACAAACGTCTCCCACTCCAGTGTCCACAAACGTCTCCCACTCCAGTGTCCACAAACGTCTCCCACTCCAGCGTCTACAAATGTCTCCCACTCCAGCGTCCACAAATGTCTCCCACTCCAGCGTCCACAAACGTCTCCCACTCCAGTGTCCACAAACGTCTCCCACTCCAGTGTCCACAAACGTCTCCCACTCCAGCGTCTACAAATATCTCCCACTCCAGCGTCCACAAATGTCTCCCACTCCAGCGTCCACAAACGTCTCCCACTCCAGCGTACGTTTGCATTCCTGAGGGCTGGCAGAGAGGGGACGCTGAGTGGGGGACGATAGGTTTCTGTCTAATGTTTAATCCGCGGTGGACCTACGCTAATTTAATCACCCGTATTCCTCCAGAATTTCTGGCGAGAGTGATGGCATCCTTCCGAACTCGCCTTCAGCAGTGCACTGACAGCGAGGGACAACACTCGGCAGATTTATATTTAAAAACAGTTTTAATTGTAACCTGCAAGTATGTAGTTTTGAACTGCCAAAATACATTTTCTTTACTTTGTACCATTTTATTTTAATCAGATCTTTATATTAGCGAAGGTGTTTTGGCGCAGCCTGTAGTTCCAGTTTTTCATCTTTACTTTTTATTTTCCTGTTTAACTGGTTTTATTAGGATGTTAATACTATTATATACCAACCAATAAATGCACTAGCAAACACTGTTTCTATCCTAACTACACAAAAATTTTAATGAAATTCTCGAGCTATATTTCCGAACGAAGGCAATGAAATGAGTGGCCAAAAAAATGTTAACGGTTGATTCAACTAAATATTTTGTTTACAGTCTAATTTGTATTGGTCCAACACAGAGATTTTAATAATTCAAGCATGTATTTTAGATGAAAACAAAATTCGTTTATTTGATTTTCTTGTTTGGTTTACTCAGCAAAATATTGTGTTGGTGCAACGAAATACAGTTTTACCCTGTACAAACAAATATTTTGTTGGTATTTACTCTCAGTGTAGAATTTCGCATCTGGGAAACGCGGCGAAGGCTGTAGTTTGCGGGAGGGTGATTTCAGGGTATTCCCATTGACATCACCCTTCGCATTCCGCCGCTGCTTCGTCTTCGCCTCATTTCACTCTCGCGAGCGCCGGCCGAAATCTCTCAACTTGACTACAGCAATCATACAGACAAGACATTTCCTTAATGTCACATTCCGACCTTCAATATAAACATTTCTTCGCGCGGTAATATCGGCGAGCTTGTTACAATCCGAAGTACCGCGGTCAGTAATGCAACCTAACTCTAGTTATTGGTGGTCGTCCGTGAGAGCCGGCCGAAATCTCTCAACTTGACTACAGCAATCATACAGACAAGACGTTTCCTTAATGTCACATTCCGACCTTCAATATAAACATTTCTTCGCGCGGTAATATCGGCGAGCTTGTTACAATCCGAAGTACCGCGGTCAGTAATGCAACCTACCTCTAGTTATTGGTGGTCGTCCGTGAGAGAAGATATTCCCTCAGCCTAGTACCCAAAAAACCTAGTGAAGCTACTCTGGTACTGTTGAACAGTGACTCGTCTGCGAAGAGCTACTCTGCGTCGAAAATGCGTAAAGTTCAGCCATCGAGGACACTAGGTTTTCAAAAACGCATCGAAACGAAATATTTCCGTATTTTCTTTTGCGATTAAACAGCCGTATATTCTAGCGCGTCCCTGGAGGCAGCGGTATTATAAGAGTGGGTAGGAAACGATATCACTCTGTTAAACTAGCCTCAGGAATTTTAACAGCTAATGGGGTGCGTTACGGGCTATAAGGGTGCTCGAGCTGTTTTTTTCCTAAGCGTCTTAAAAATTTGCAGCCGTAGTGGGAGACAATCCAGAAAATTCGATGATAGCAAAATTGGGGGATACAGTTTGGACATTGCAGCTCCGAATCTATCGCCTACATCAAAAATTTAAATACACCAATCGATTGCCAAAGGATCAAATAATATGTTGCGTTGAGTGAGGACTGTGAAGCATTGCACGTGGTGAAGGGGGGGGGGGGGGGCTGCCATTTTGAGGTTGTTTCGCTATGTCTCATAAACAAGCTGCGACACTCGTTTTTGTTTCAATTGACAGCTCTCGTCAAGATCATTCGATTGTGTGAAAAAAAAATATTTGTGTGGCGTGGTTGTGGCGTGGTTATGCGTTTAACGTAAAAAATTACGTAAACTTAACACAATTTCGGCCTATTCTCTGCAAAGAGCAAGTCGAAATACAGAACTCGTATACGGTTGGAAAGAACATCTCAAAAGCAATACTGTGACACCCATGAAACTCCATATGATCGAGTGAAGCGGTGCCGGGAACGTAAAATAAACATCAAGGCGTCCGAGCGCGTCAACGTAGACGTATTCACGCAAAACAAACGGCCGTGTCCCCAACGCAGCTGAGCTGAAATTATTTTTTTGGTATATTTGGAAGACTTTGAGTTCGTGTTTCAGTAGGGACGTGCACCGTTTTCTGCCACGTAACGTTGAAAGCGAGTGTGCCAACTAAATTCACGTGTAATTTGTGTGCGTTATTTTTTAACAGCGATCAAGCGAGGACGCAGACTAAAAAAAAAAAAAAAATTCACAGAGGCTGAATACCGCAGCGGTTCCTTTGACTTGAAAGTCGCCTTTCTCTGGAACGGGCCTTGCGTCTGATTGGCTACTATGTGCTGCGAAAGAGTCCTTATTGGCTGGGCAGCTAGTTGGTAAGCAAGTTAGCAGGTGCTGATTGGCGAATGGGGTTTCGACATGTCTCTCACAAGTGACGTCATTTTTCTGGCGTGCACTGTAAGAACACTTTCTTTTCTGCAACACATGCTTTGTTCTCGCAAAGGAAAATTTGTTCAAACATAACCTACTGCAAAGTAGGCTAGCTACAAACATAATTTTTGTTTGATCTATGTAGTAATGAGTATGATAACCTTGCATTTTCGTGACAATAGGTCAGCAGGCATTTTTGTGGTAAAGGCTGTCCACGGTAAAGTGAACACGTTTGAAAGCCCTGCTAAAGATCTACTTGTATGCACATTCTGTATACTTCCGCCATATGTAAATTGAACATTGCCAAAGGCTTGGTCAAATTATTCGTGCGTTGGCCAAGTAAAACGGTGAAATTATTAGAAAAGTAAATATTTAAAATATTTTGTCATTCATACACTTATACGCGTTAAAAATACAGAAAGTTAAACAAATAATTTTCAGTTTTATAAAATCTTTTCCTAGCACTTTTAATTCATAGCTAAGATATGGAACTACTTCCACTCCATCATTGCAAACTTTAGCGAACGAATACCAGTCAGTTTGCCCGTTAAAATATATAAAGATACTGGCAGTGACGTTTTTCAAATTTTGATTTCAGAATTGCTCACTTTATCGTGAACAGCCTTTAATATCAGTTACAGTGTAAAGAAATCTGTGATCTGAAAAATAACCGCGATAAGTATATAAGATGTAACAAATCTTAAAAAATTATATTCACTAAAAAATAGTTAATATGGCTCCAACCCACATCCTCCATGTTACTATCCTAACGCCCTTTCCCAAACGAACACTTTTTCTTATTACGTTCAGATTACTTTTGATAGGTAGATGATTTGAGGTAGTGACATGGGCCAGAGTATAATGTCACCTCTTGAGAAGAACTTATGTTGGTGATCTGGAGAGTCTCGGCAATTCAAAATAACACTAGCCGTCTGCAGGAGGACTGTACATTTGCTCAGTTGCAGTTTCGTAACTGCAGAATACATTGATTTGTAGATGATTTGAGGTAGTGACATGGGCCAGAGTATAATGTCACCTCTTGAGAAGAACTTTTGTTGGTGATCTGGAGAGTCTCGGCAATTCAAAATAACACTAGTCGTCTGCAGGAGGACTGTACATTTGCTCAGTTGCAGTTTCGTAACTGCAGAATACATTGATTTGTGAATGTTTGCGCTGAGATAGTAGTTACGTACTGAAAATCTACAACGAACGACAGAAAACCTTCAATATCGCCAAACCGTTACCTTAGTAACGAAGTAATATCTCTTTGCTGTGAACGAAAGCCGCTCAAAGAATATACATTTCTTTACTACGAAGGAAGGCAATGTTGCCATAACACCAAAACATAGAGAAAGAATTAATAATAGCAAACCTTAGTTTCTGTAACTATATCTTTGAATTAAAGCAAAATTACGATGCTGTAACAAACATCCTCAAAGAAAATGTTTTCTTTACCTTACATAAAAATGTGTGAGGATTTTCCCAGCGTGTGTATGGTTGGACTTGAGCAGCAGTTTCACCTCTCTATCTCAAGTAACCTGGTCGTAGCGACTTAAATGTGTGAGGATGTTCCCAGCGTCTGTGTGTGGTTGGACTTGAGCAGCAGTTTCGCCTCTCTATTCTCAAGTAACCTGGTCGTAGCGACTTAAATGTGTGAGGATTTTCCCAGCGTGTGTGTGGTTGGACTTGAGCAGCAGTTTCGCCTCTCTATTCTCAAGTAACCTGGTCGTAGCGACTTAAATGTGTGAGGATTTTCCCAGCGTGTGTGTGGTTGGACTTGAGCAGCAGTTTCGCCTCTCTATTCTCAAGTAACCTGGTCGTAGCGACTTAAATGTGTGAGGATTTTCCCAGCGTGTGTGTGGTTGGACTTGAGCAGCAGTTTCACCTCTCTATTCTCAAGTAACCTGGTCGTAGCGGCTTAAATGTGTGAGGATTTTCCCAGCGTGTGTGTGGTTGGACTTGAGCAGCAGTTTCGCCTCTCTATTCTCAAGTAACCTGGTCGTAGCGACTTAAATGTGTGAGGATTTTCCCAGCGTGTGTGTGGTTGGACTTGAGCAGCAGTTTCACCTCTCTATTCTCAAGTAACCTGGTCGTAGCGACTTAAATGTGTGAGGATTTTCCCAGCGTGTGTGTGGTTGGACTTGAGCAGCAGTTTCACCTCTCTATTCTCAAGTAACCTGGTCGTAGCGACTTAAATGTGTGAGGATTTTCCCAGCGTGTGTGTGGTTGGACTTGAGCAGCAGTTTCGCCTCTCTATTCTCAAGTAACCTGGTCGTAGCGACTTAAATGTGTGAGGATTTTCCCAGCGTGTGTGTGGTTGGACTTGAGCAGCAGTTTCGCCTCTCTATTCTCAAGTAACCTGGTCGTAGCGACTTAAATGTGTGAGGATTTTCCCAGCGTGTGTGTGGTTGGACTTGAGCAGCAGTTTCACCTCTCTATTCTCAAGTAACCTGGTCGTAGCGACTTAAATGTGTGAGGATTTTCCCAGCGTGTGTGTGGTTGGACTTGAGCAGCAGTTTCACCTCTCTATTCTCAAGTAACCTGGTCGTAGCGACTTAAATGTGTGAGGATTTTCCCAGCGTGTGTGTGGTTGGACTTGAGCAGCAGTTTCACCTCTCTATTCTCAAGTAACCTGGTCGTAGCGACTTAAATGTGTGAGGATTTTCCCAGCGTGTGTGTGGTTGGACTTGAGCAGCAGTTTCGCCTCTCTATTCTCAAGTAACCTGGTCGTAGCGACTTAAATGTGTGAGGATTTTCCCAGCGTGTGTGTGGTTGGACTTGAGCAGCAGTTTCACCTCTCTATTCTCAAGTAACCTGGTCGTAGCGACTTAAATGTGTGAGGATTTTCCCAGCGTGTGTGTGGTTGGACTTGAGCAGCAGTTTCGCCTCTCTATTCTCAAGTAACCTGGTCGTAGCGACTTAAATGTGTGAGGATTTTCCCAGCGTGTGTGTGGTTGGACTTGAGCAGCAGTTTCACCTCTCTATCTCAAGTAACCTGGTCGTAGCGACTTAAATGTGTGAGGATTTTCCCAGCGTGTGTGTGGTTGGACTTGAGCAGCAGTTTCGCCTCTCTATTCTCAAGTAACCTGGTCGTAGCGACTTAAATGTGTGAGGATTTTCCCAGCGTGTGTGTGGTTGGACTTGAGCAGCAGTTTCACCTCTCTATTCTCAAGTAACCTGGTCGTAGCGACTTAAATGTGTGAGGATTTTCCCAGCGTGTGTGTGGTTGGACTTGAGCAGCAGTTTCACCTCTCTATTCTCAAGTAACCTGGTCGTAGCGACTTAAATGTGTGAGGATTTTCCCAGCGTGTGTGTGGTTGGACTTGAGCAGCAGTTTCGCCTCTCTATTCTCAAGTAACCTGGTCGTAGCGACTTAAATGTGTGAGGATTTTCCCAGCGTGTGTGTGGTTGGACTTGAGCAGCAGTCTCACCTCTCTGTTCTCAAGTAACCTGGTCGTAGCGGCTTAAATGGAAGTGCGTGTTAACGTAGTGATGTGGAGGTATTTCTAGAACTGAAACTGAATACTCACGAGTTTGATTCCTCCTTATCTGGCATTAGCCAAATCTGTCTATCTATCTACAATTCATCCATAAAGGAGGATAGTAGAATTATTTCCGCCACAGCTTACGAATAAATGGGCTATAGTCAGCTGATTTGCTATCTTTGGTCCTCAGGTAGTGTCTACCGATATCATAAGTTCTCTTCTTTATCTAACACAGAGTTTTCTGGCAAGGGAAAAATTACTGTGTTTCCTTTTTGCATAATGACACGTCACTAGGATAAAAAAATATATATTGAGATAAATTTTACGAGCCGCTTAAAAATAATTGTGTTATAACTCGAGAAATAGGTTTCTTCATTACTTTTTTGATAGTTTAATACAAACTAGTTTCTAGCGTGTTCCCAATTTTTGTAAATTTACTTTTGCCAATAATACCCCAAAACAAATGAAAATGATGCCTTTCAACTTCCTGCATTTTGTTTTTGTAAATAATTTGGTTTATTTTTAGTATATGTTTGAAAAAAAAATGTTTTGCCTGTTATTATGGAAGGGAAAAACACGAATAATTAATTTTAATAGTGTAAAAAATATTAATATTGTTGCCGCAGAAATGTGAAAATAATGTAATTTTTCGACTACCAGAAACCTTGAATTAGGGGGAAAGTGGCTAATCCCAGACTGTGGGTAGCCCAGGAAATGATTTGTTTCACTTATTTCCCGCTAGGCGACAGCAATGTCTGACTCTGCCCTGAACTCCCTCAATACACAACGCAGTTTGCTTTGCATTTGAGTGAAATTCGTTCATAGACGTGGATGTCTGTGGTCTTTTCGTGTTTCGTTAAGGATTTACACGACGTAATCAATATCTAGACTCGTCTTACGGCACGGGGAAAAAAGGGGGAGGGAATGAAATTATGGGATTAATCTTAGTGTATATGATGTAAACGAATTTTTATGGGATCGTATTTGACAGTTGTAAGGCACGACAGTCTCGTCGAAATGCAAAGGAAGATGAGCCGACATGGGTTTCTTGGTTGAAGCTACAATTAAAAGTGTGTGGGCCACGTGTCGAGTGTTAAAATGAGTGTAACATAAGCAGCGAAACATTTTCAGAAGACTGACCATCCTCAACATCAAAGCATCTAGAAGGTGTGTAGAAAACTTCGTCACCTCTTCCATATGCCAACAGAAGTAGAACATTTCGAACTGGGAAAACTCAGTGAAACGTAATTTGAACGCTAGGCTCTTAAAAGAAGCAGTAGAGTTGAAGACTCAATACAAATCGAAAATTGTTCGACAAAGACAATTCATTAGAAGGTCAATGCCTGTAGGAGAGCCTGAAGTCTGGGCACATGAGGAATGTGCTGGAGTTAAGCCAGTTTATGTACACTAAGTCCGAATCAGTGATATCGATCAGTGAAGTATTACTTACTGAAAGTCAGTTGATAAGATACTACCGACTGGCAAAGAAAGTAAATTAACTGGGAACAAGTGAATTATGACAGTTTAATTCTCGATATTGAGTGCGAATCACAAATAAATCAGGAAAACTCAGCCATCATATTAATTAGTCATCCTTAGAGCTAGTGATTTTTCGCGAAAAAATATGTGTACATGGTGGACTTCAATAATATAAGCACCCAACAGCAGTTTGTCTATTGTCATTGGTTGCTGTCTGCTTGAGAAGGCGTTTTCATATTTGACTAGGCCACTCAGAATTCGGCAACATCGGCACGGCTCCTACGTGATTTGCGTGCAAACAGTATACAAGTGTCAAAAGGAGCTCAGCAAATCAAGATAATCAAGATAACTAATCTACCCTACAGTGTTTTGGAATATAACTTGTCTTGAAATCTTTTCTCCAAATTTCACTACCCCTAGTCGTCTGGCACTGATTATCAGTAGCTCAATTTTTACTGGTTTTCACTGATTTGTATCAATTCTCACTGCTTTAGATTTATAGTATATCGATTAACTGTGATATGTGCGTTACGAATAAACTGTGAGTTCGGGGACTCCCGAGGAATATCATTAGAGTGCAAGCAAGAACTTGAGTACCAATATAATGTTAATTAAAAAAATACGAAATTGTATGTTTTTGCAATAAGCTATATATATCGTTCAAGAGTAATGCTAGCGTATAGTTTTGCTAAATATAAACAGTACATTGTGAGATATATGCAATTATGCTATCTTCACACTTTTTGAATAAAACCATGGGAAAATATCACCAAGTATTATGTTTTTTTTTTTTTGTTTCCTAAATATGGCATATATAACTAGGGTTTTACGCTTCTTTTAACATTGAAGTGTCTTATTTTGGTTAAACTGAAATTTTCTAATTTTTTAGTCAAACATTTTATAGTTTACTTTGTAATTAATATAAACAAGGAGTTACTGTTAACTAATAAGTCTATTTTCCTCTACATGAGTGTAAATAAATTTTACTGAAATTCTTAAAAATATGTATGGCAGGTAGGCGTTGACGTCTCATTGACAACAATGTCATTAAGGGTGAACCATAAACATGTGAAACAGTACCAAGACAAAAAAATACACAAGTGACTTACCCGGGAATCGAATTCAGGAAAACACGCAAAATTAAGCTAGCTTGCAATCAACTGCATCACAGAGGTAGGATTCGAAGTATCAACTTCGGATATCATCAGTTTAGTGTTTTGAATGATAGGGTTCGCTAAACTGAAATGTTTACTCGGCCATCATTTTTATAGAGGTGCCTGAGCCACTAAAAAAAACATAACTTTACATGTCCTAGCATAACGCCACTTGTGTGAGGAATTTGGTGGAAATTGGTTGATTGGTACCCGAGACAAAGTATAAAAACATTTCTTTTTAATCGGTGCTATCTTACAAAACTACCTAAAAATTTTATTTATACTATGCGTCTAAGAGATACTGTCAGGATAAAAAGTTTGGTTGAATTTGGTTGAATCGTTTAATATATTAGCCGAATATATCAAACTATTTTAATCTAACTATACTTTTAAAAATATCTGGCAAAGAAGGATCTCTGTATGCAAAAATTATGTTTCTAATTAATGCTGTTTGTTCACAAAATTCGGTTGAATTTTGTTGAAATGTTTCATAGATGTAACAAATTAATCTAAATTATCTACATAAACCCCATTGAAACATGCTTAACACTTGTTAATTTACATACCCTACTACAGCAATAATTGCGCAAAATTTTGGTATGAATCGGTTGATTGACCCTCGAGATATTGCATAACACCTCCATTGTTCATGTCACGATCTTCATAAATGGCGACCAAAAATTTAATGAATTAGCACATTCCATTATTGTAATAGAGACAATATACAAAGTTAAATTTAAATATGTTAGATAGTTTCGTAGATGTAGCACACAATGTACAGTCACCATTCTGAAAATAAGAGACTAATAAACAAACATAAAACACGTAAATTAATATGGCCTACCACAGTATAAATCCTTCGCCAAATTTGAATGAAATCGGTGGATTGTTTCCCGAGATACAACAAAAAAAAAAACTGTATTCTTTCAAATGGGACTATTTGAAAAAATGGCGGAGGAATGTGGCTTTGCATAGACAATGATGGATATAATGTATGCTGTCGGCATACAAAAGTTGAAATTTGTTTAATAATTCCGTAGATAAAAAAAACCCCTGAGCTTACATGTTTATATACGTGGATGACACACTCAAAGTCAAAAAGTTTATATGGCCTGCCATAGTTCTATTTGATTGCATTATTTAGTTGATATCGATTGTTTTTTTTTCTCGGAGATATCACGTCATTCTAATTTTTCATCTGATACTATTTTACAAAATGGCGTACAAGAGATTTTGTATGGACATACTTTGTGGTTTTCAATATATACAGCCTTCATAGGAATGGATTAATTATATGATTTCAATGATTTAATGAATGAAACTAAGGTATATATATGGCCACCATTTTGAAAATATTACCCTTTAAGAGACGTAAATTTTGTTATTCTTTGAAAGTAATTTATGAAGGGTCTATTTGTATATGCGAGTGTCAAGAGAATGTAAGAGTTAGTCAAACTAAGTGTTTTTGTGACAGCCACTTTAATAGCTTTCAGTATTGTTGCTTGGTGCGCGATTCAAAGTTGAAAGAACTTCAGTTTCGCACTTTTGTGTCTAGCTGTAGGCTGTGCAGACTGAGCTGCCTGCTAACGAGCGCTGAGCGCACACTATTATTACTACTTTTTTGCCTAATTCGGTAGGAATCTGTCTTTTATTCCGAGATATTACACAAAAAGTTATTAATTCATGTAGCACTATCTTAGAAAATGGTGGACAAAAGTGGTTGTTTTTAGATTATACGATGCTTGTAATAGATTCTTTCAGCATACAAAATTTTTGGTCAAACGGTACGGTATTTATACCAAATAAACCTAAATTATTTGTATAGCTGCCATTTTGTAAATAAGTGCCTAATAAAGTTTAATTACTTATAATTATTTACCTGGACTATTGTAGTATTACTTACTTGCCGAATTTGACGAAAATTGGTTGAGTAGTTTGCGAGATATAATATAAAAACTTTATTTTTTTCTTGTCGCACTATCTTCCAAAAATCGGCTGATCAACCACAATGTTAACCTCCGAATTCAATGTTTGCATCTTGCGCTTCAGTATACAAAATTTGGTTTAAGTCGGTTGAATGGTTTCCGTGACATGACACATCATCCTAAATACGCAAATGACCGTCATTTTGAAAATGATCTCCCGGTGTGGTAGGAAACTATTAAGGTGAGGTGTACATAATTAGTACTATATGCGTACCGAGTTTGGTAAAATTCGGTTAACGCGTTCGAAAACTAAAGGTGTGGGGTCGACACATGCACAAGCTCAGACACACAACCAAGCACAGACAAACACACAGCGGAACCCAGAAAAGTGATCTCGTAAGTAAAGTCCTGAAGAATTCACGGATTCATTTTGGGATAAGCTAGGATTCAAAACACGTGCGTTTATAGCCTACAACTTAAGCCTTTGGTCCGCACGGTGTTTGACACCTTCTGGAGAACGGGACCAATCGTCGCCTTCCACAAGTGACAGCAGACAACCAATGTGCGGATAATATCGGCATATTTGTACATAAGGTTGTGGAGTCTAGCCTACATGTCATTGAACTAGCGAATTTTTTAGGTCTCTACTCGTAAGCCATTATTTCCTTCGGCAAGTAGGCAAATAAAATAAGAGATCAAATAGGTGTGTTGATAATGCGAATTATTAAATAGTTCTCATGCAAAATGTATACGAACTGAGCGCGCACGAACGAGGTGCGCTGTAATTTTCTAGACTTCACTAGGCTTTGAGGGGGCACGGTGGCTGAGCTGTTAGCACGCTCGCCTCCCACCAAGGCGAACCGAGTTCAGTCCCCGGCCGGGCCACCAGATTTTCGCAAGTGGGAGTCGTGCCGGACGATGCCGTTGGTCGGCGCTTTTTCTCGGCGATCTGCCGTTTCCCTCCGCCCCCTCATTCCGGAGTCCCCCACATATTCACTTCAATCACCCTCATCGGCTTTGATAACCTCGATGTTAAGAGCCGCCCAAATCTCTTCACTTCACTTCATTATGCTTTGCTTACGAAAGGCGGACGAATAGCCCGGAAGTATAAATTTAGCGAGACTTCAGAAAAGTTAGGTGGAAGAAATTCTGAATGGACTGTATCCACCTCTCCCCATAATGTACGGGCCTAGACTAAGGTGACCATATTTTTCTGCCCCGAATTCGAGACGCTCGTTTTAGCTCATAAATAGTCGGTAGTGGGAAGGGTGGAGTAGTGCGGGGTAATGTTTTGGGGGGGGGGGGGGGTGTTGACTGTTTACAGGGGGTGTTTTGTTTAATAAAGTGAATAGGTACCATTGTTGTTTTTTTTACAAATTATTTATCATAAGGCGTATGATTTATTGATTAAAGACACTAAATAAAAACAATGGCATTCTTTGTTATCTTACTTCTACCAAAAAAATTGAGTTTCAACAACTATTTTACCTCGTCATATTTTTGCATATGAATGAATATTTTTCAACATGTCGCTCTTCGAAAACAACATTTTGTAAAAGTCTGGACAAGTTTTGTTGAAGTTAACATTCGTAGTCAAAATGCATCTTATAGTGACAATAGTTAATTGAGTTTTGTCCGATGACCAAAAATCGTTCATCAGTGAAAACACTCGTTCTGTTGGTGCATTAGTACCAGGCAGACAGAGCAAAAATTCAAGAATCTTTAACACGTTTGAGCTTGGAACATAATTTTTACTAAAGTGGTTGAAGATTTCAACCAACTTATTTTTAGGTAGAGTTTTCATTTCCTTCATTTACGTATTGCTTCGGGAGAAACGGCCGTCCCGAACGACCTTCTTAAAAAAAATTCGGGACACGACCTCGAAAATCGGGACTGTCCCGAAAAAAAAATCGGGACGCCTGGTCACCTGAGCCTAGACAGGCTTGAGTGGCCCGGAGACGTGGCGAGCCTTCCAAGCCGTCCGCTTGCCCCTCGCGGGCACCGCGCGCCGCCCTAGACAAACATCACCTCCGCGTCTCTGTCTTGTTTGCGCTCCGGGGACGAAATAAAGCGTGAGATGCAGTGCGCGCTGCGACGGGCTAACCTCATTCGGGCGGAGAGTTTCCAGCCAGCCACTCCCTCGACGTCGTGTGTGTGCGCGCGCGTGGCTGCACTATTAAATATTCCCCTGGATTGCGCGTAAATTATCACGAACATGTGTACAATCAGCAACCAGAAGCTCGCTCCGTGATGTCACAACTTTCAATATGTTCAGCAGTAACACTAACAGCATTTCAATTAAGTTTAATCACCCTTCGTTTAATGTATACGAGTCAATATTTTAGTGCATCAGTCAGTTGCACTCATGAGCATTGGATACTTGTCCAGTATCGTATACCACTCCCTTCACCTTGATGAGGGCTGTGATGCACGTGACAAGGACTCCGCAGGCATGTTTTTTTCTTTTAATTTTTCAGTGATATTTCTAAAACAATAGTAATGTGTTTTTTTTTTGTTTTTTTATGTTAAGGACAGAGCCTATTTATGCGACTACGAGACATTTTCCCAAATACGTATAATGCCCCCCTAACGAGAACGTGAGCAGCTTCATTTGAGGCAGCCAATTACAAAACGCCTTGTATCAGTTTTTTCTTCGCAATGCATATTTTTGATCCGTTAAATTCCTGACGTTTTTTTTGACAATACATCTACATCATTTGACTACCAAGACGTCCGTTTTCCTGTTAGAATACCTGCAGTTACAAAGTGTCTTTTCTCCTGAAGCTTTATAGAAATTACTGTTGAAGAATGTATCCCTAAGCTCAGAAACAGAACCTCCTTTTGGATAATATGGCTTCTGTGTTCTTTTAGCACCCCTCCCCTTCCCACTCCCGTAATGACGCTTTGTCCAACGTTTACTATTCCAATGCGTCTCTTGTCCCAAACATACATTTCAAAACATATCTTCTCCAATGTACTGTTAGAAAATGTCGCTTGTTTAACATGTTTTTCCCTTGTAAGAAAACTATAACTATCTTGACAGATAAAATTCATTAAATATCAATTATTAATAAGTAATTCTGATGCACGAAAGGTTTCCACGCATCAAAAGTATTGTCCCATAGGTTTTTTATTATTCCCAAATTATGTCAAATGGACAAAATACGTACTGGAACTGGCCACAACACTTACTGGATGCGGTTTTCTTATGTATAACTCGTACATAATTAAATACACTGGGGCAGTAATGGCGCAGTGGCTAGGGCGCTCGCCTCCCACCACGGCGATTCGGGCTCGATCTCCGGCGAGTCCACTTCCGGACCTTCACATGTGGGAATCGTGCTGAACGGTGCCGCTTGCCGGGCGGGTGCTCTCGGGGTACTCCCGCTTCCCCCCGCCCTTGCATTCCAGCGCCACTCCATCCTAGGGTCCACTCTCATGGCACGTCCGGGGATGACGGGCACCCACGGGTCCCAGCTGGAACGCCCGTCACTCGATGAGTGCTCCCTCGCCCTGGGTTCACTCCCCACTCGAATTTTTTTAAATATTAAATACACTTACTGTGCAACGCCCAGCGCATAGACCACTATGCGCAAATGATCTTCGCATCCTGTTTCAAATTCAGCATTTTAATATCGACTTTAATTTATTTTTTTCGGGTGTTGCATATACGAAATGTTTGGAGTTGTGTTGCAATTTCGCCGGCACAGCACTTGCTTCGTTATCGGAACAAATTCTTTGTGCTCATTTGTAATCATATTAAACACTCATAGCTAGAGGCCTGAAAAATTCGCGAGTTCATTTACTTGCAAGCTGGACTCTACAATCTTCTGTACAAATATGTCGCTATCATCTGCACTCTGCTGTCACAGTGGAAGGCGACGATTGGGCACCGTTCTCCAGGAGATGTCAAACACCGTGTGGACCAATGGCTAAAGTTATTTAAAGGCAGGTGTTTTGAAATATAGCTTGTCCCAAAATGAATCCGCGAGTTCTTCAGGTCTCTAGTAGCGGCTACTACGAAATAGTTCTCGTGCAAAATATTATTACAACTGAGTGCGCACGAATTCGGTGCGTTGTCATTTGGTGTAGTTTTCTAGACTTAGTTAAACTTAGTTTGCACGAGGCGGAGAAATATCCTTGAAGTAAGTAGAACTTATTCAGGGCTTCAGAAAAGTGCGAAGCAACCGTGAATGGATTATACATATACACTTTTTTTTTTTTTAATTATGTTTCTGCAGTTCACACTGCCAACTGCATACACGTGTCGGACAGCTTCGTGCAGTTTTTTTTAGTGCCATTATCTATTTCGTTTCCAAGATTTCCATGCCTCCCTAAGAACGCGTACATTTGAGTCGCGACTCGCAGCTCGCACAATCAGCATCGGCATGGAAGCGGCAAGTATCCTAACAAGAAGCTAGTTCAGCGATAACCTGGAGGGATTTCCGGAGAACCGTGGCAAACTAAAATCAGGCGGCCCGACCTGGTGTCGAACCTGGATCCTTCTCATTGTAAGCTTAGTTTGCGCCGTCCCACTCGATGTATCCCAGATTTTTTTTTTTTTTTTTTTTTTTTTTTTTTTTCGCCTATCTTTACCCACGAAACGTCAACTAAATGTTTGAACTTGTCCTTTATACAAGAATTTTTTTTGTAACTGAAGATACAGGTCTTTCTCAAACAGAAATGGCTGCACTAGTAACGAATCAACGACTTCGCAACCTTCAGTTCGTAAAGTTATGTGTTATATAGACTTAAGCTAAGAATGCGCGAAAATATTTAACTAGTAAATAAAGGTTACATAATTTGATACTCTCTCCTTGATACTAGAAGCATAAGTAAAATCGCAGCATAATTGCCACCAATAAATATAAATAAAAATGTATATTTCTGTAATTGTTACGTTTACAACTAAAATGATTAACAACGACATAATTGCTCTGCTTTACGTACGTAACATATTTCAGTCAGTGAGCTGTGTATCTGGAAATAATACAAGCGAATAGAAAAAAGTGGTATTCGGATAAGTCTGAACAGCTCTGCACATGCCGCTACAATCCCGAACAATGTGTGAATTTTTAACGACTGATTAAAATTCACAACTTCTTTTTTTGTTGGCGTTCCGTTGTGCACAAATAATTCCGTGTTGCCGTAGGTACTTCTTTATTATCCTCTAGATTCACGTTCCACTAACACACTGCAGATCTCCAGGTCAATAAACGGCGCATGAACTTCTTTTCGATGAACGTATTGCGTTTGCACTCACCGTAATACCGAACACGTTTAGCGAATTTTCAGACAACACTGAAGCGTTCATCTTGCGAGAGCCGCAGACAACACGAAAGCTTATTAATATTTAATCAGATTTAACAATGCCCGAGAGTGCATCGTTAAAATATTCTTAACTCGCAAATTGACTGATTCCAGGACAGTAGTAAAACACTACGTCAAAATTTGTAAACAGTAAAACAAAATTGAAAGTATGTATATGATTATTTTTGTAATAATACAGAAGTCGGTCAACAAAAATCATGCTGACAGTATATATTATAAGAAGAGACCCGAGAAATTCGCGAATTCAATGACCTGTAGTCTAGACTTCACAGTCTTATATACTCTCACACAGATATCAATGGTTGGTTATTGGTTTATTGTAGTGGTAGTGAAAGGCGGTGGTTAGCCGCACAATTTAGTGCATGATTGTTATCGGCTCGTTTATCTCCAGGAGGTGTTAAATAACACGTTGGTCAATTACAAAACAAACATGAACGTACAAGTGCGTGAATTTCAACTTGTATAGAAATGAACCCGCTTAATTCTCAGGTCTCACGTGTTTTTCGCGAAAAAATTTACACAGATTGTAGACTTCAATAACCTATGCGCACACTTGTATTATTCATTTGGGTAATGGCCGCTTGTCTGTGTATGAAGACAGTCTGTTACGTGAGTGAGCCAATCATTATTAATTTTCTCCCATAATAACCGTTCGTGATTCGCGGGCAGAGAGCTAAGACGCGTAACAATGCAAATGATCCAATCACGAACGTGGTTCTGTACCAAAGAGTTTTGGAACACAACTTGTCCCGAAATCTTTTCGCGAAAAACAGGTGCCCCTAATTATAAGCATCCTACACAGAACATCTTTATTTTTGAAAATGTTGTAAGTTACCAACAAATACGAAAATAAATTTTTTATGCCATATCTCAGAGGCAAATCAATCGACTTCTACCAAATTGTTTACCCAAGTAGCGCTACGGTAAGCCATGTCAACCTGGGTTTTAAGTGGCTCACACACTTATTTACAAAAGGACGGCTCTGTAAATATTTAGTGTTGGTAAACCCCATCATTCGAAACGTTATACTGATTACATCCGAATTTGACGATCCGAATTCGACGTCCGCAAAGCAGTTGATTGCACGCTATAGGATGTCCGCGGTAAAATGAGCACTTTTGAAATCCCTACTTAAGATCTACTTGCATACCTACACGCTGTGTATTCTTCCACCTTATGGAAAATTAACATTTCCATGTGCCTCATCACTTTATTCATGCGTCGGTCAAGTAAAACTGTGAATGTTTTAGGAATGTAAACATTACTCAAATCTGCTCATTTTCACACTTCGATGGGTTAAGAAAAAAGAGAAAGCAAAAGAATAATTTAAGTTAACACAAATGGTTTCATAACAATTTTTATTCGACAGTAAATTATAGAACTACTTTCCTCTCCACCATTACCAACTTTACTGGTCAAATGTCACTCAGTGTTCCCACTAAAATATATGCGTTCAGGAACAGTGTTATTTTTCTAAGGTTCATTTTAAAAGTGCTCACTTTATCGTGAACAGCCTTTAGTTTATGGTACAATGTTTTCTGCGTCCGAGTCCTGGGTGAGGCATGTGTGTTTTGTAACTCTCTCGTGTACTGTTGCATATATTTCTGATTTCATCTCTAATAATATTTCTGTTAATGATACGTCAAGGCCTTACTACCATCAAAGCTTTTAAGAACTCCGTAAGAAATTGTTTGCACTCCTGTAGATGGAAGTGGGCTCGATAGTTACTTCAGTAATTTCTTGTTTTTAGTCCCAAAAGGATTAACTTTTTCACATCATTGTATATGTATACTGATAAAGAAATAATGGTTAACCTCCCCTGTCCCTTTACATGTATGGTAGATTACTATGTTTCATACGGGCTTTGCCTACCTACCAAGCAGCCATGGACGTAAATTGAGAATTAATTTCAAATTCCTTTTCAATGGATCAGTTTCAAATAAAATCATACTCGATGCAACTTTCTCAGACATTACTGCAACATTAAGAAATAAAAAAAAAATCCTGTCATTTTTTTTTGTAAAATATAAAGTTCGGAATTAAATTTTATAGAAAATACTAAAATAAACATTCGCAATATTTTTTAATCACATTGGATGTTTTTTGTTCGAAATGGTTGTCTTTAAAACTGTTGAATTAACAAGGAATTTCTTTGAAAAGATTCACTATTTAAACTGTACATTTTCAGGCAAATGTGTAGGTATATAGGCTGTTCATGGTAAAATGAGCACTTTCGAGGCTCTAGTTACTTTTCCCTTTGGCCAATGTTTTCATCCCTTCAACCATCTTTTCAAATAAATATTGCCATGTAAGCAATACACATAGTGAGTATATTCCACCCCACTCGGAAATTAATGTCTTCGGCTAAAATAAAATAAATTTATTTTTCATTATTACAAATGAAAGGGCTTTCATAAGTGATCAATTTCCCGTCAAAAGCCTATAGTAAGGTTCCCCACCTTGTACAGTAGAATTGCTTTACTTGTAGCTTGATGCGTGGTAAATTTCCTGTAAGTATGTAACTTCAGAACTTCTTTTTCTGTTTAGAAAGTTGAACGAAAAATTTTTACAGTGCACTGTATGGACAAACAGAAATGTATAACATTTCTTCTCCCTGAATTCGTACTCGTCGCTTCGTGTCTTAAGACAGAACACAAAAACCTTAGTCACGGACGTAAGTGGTCACTGGGCAAAATCATGTGTCCATAAATGATCTATTTACAATTTTGCTCATCCTCATTTTGGTTACTCTTAACATTTCTTTTTAAAAGTTAAAATTATGTTCACTGTGAACCATCTGCAGTCATGTTTATCGGCGCCCTCCGATCGTCACTGTATGGCCGAAAGGAGACAGGATTATGTTTCGAGTTTGCACATGTGCGAAACTGAGCCATGTAGCACTGTGATAACAAATTATTCTTGCATTTGAGATAAGCGGGTTTTCTATCCCTGGTACCGCCATCCTGATTTGGGCATCACATTGGAAAATCACCCCGAGGACAATGATAGCCCATTGAACACTTTTAAAATCATGTTTCGAAAAAAGTTTCTGCCCATCGTTGCACATACTTTGATTCAAGCACTGACTGAACTTATTGTGGTGAGGTTAGCAGTGAATCAATGGAAGTAGTTCCACATATTTAAGCCGAATCAAAAGTGTGATGCTAAAATTCGTGTACACTGTGAAGTTATTTACTTAATTATGTATTTAAGCTATTTTATGCATCCGAGAGTAAGAACTAGCAAGTTTTGCAATGTATAAACGTTTCTGAAAATTTGAGATTTTCATTCGCATGACACATGAATAAAGTGAAGGAGTCCACAAAATATGTTGATTTTACATCTAGAAGAAGGAGGCAAAATGAGGATTGAGTTGAGATGAGAGATTTTGGTGGTTCTTAACAAGGTCTTCATAGCTAATGAGGGTGAAATGAGGTGCGAATGGAGCAGTACAGGAATGCAAGGATGGGGAAAATGGGGGATCCCTGAGAAAAACCTGCAGACCAGTGGCATTGTTCACAATGATTTCCTCTTGTGAAAACCTGTGAATGACCCGGCTTCTGATTGAACCCGGTTCGCCATGTTTGGAGGCGAGCAGTCTATCCATTCAGCCACCACGGCCCCACGAAATGAGAAAAAAGCAAGATCATATGCAAGGCTTTGCAAAGTGATCGTTTACCGTAAGGAACCTACGCAGGCCATGGCTTCTTGTATCCCCACTGATTCTACAATGACCGTGCTGCCGAGGAGACATCAAGCTGTAACCGCAGCATTCGTGATACTTGCAACAACCCAGCAGAGATGGCCATGCCCCAGGCACAGAGTACTCGAGAATACAGAGGTGGAAACAGCCGCTTGTACTGCTAGCTAAGAAATAATGGTGGCAGCATGCCTGTAGGTACATCGCATGCTAACCCGTTGTGGTCACAGAGTAATTAACCAAACAGAGGCGAAAACGGAATGGTGGCTACTCTAATGCGAGCGTATGGTATAGCTAGGGGCAAGATTTCAGGACAAGTTGTGTTCTAACACACTTAGTTCAGAACCACTTTCGTGATTAGGTTATTTGAATTGTTATGCATTGTATGTGTTTGCCCATGAATTACAGACTGTCAGTATAGGGGAAACTTAATTCTGATTGGCTCACCCATATAACAGACTATCTTCACACAAAGCAAAGGGACCAATAGTCAAATGAAGACTGCGAGTGTACACATAGGATATTGATGTCTAGTCTTGGCGTAAATCTTTTCGTGAAAAACATGTGGTCCTAGGTATAGTCAATTCATGGTTACTTCCAACTTTTCTGCAGTCCTGCTAAGGTTCTACTTTCAGGGTATTCCTATGCCCCATGCAAACAAAGATTAACCAAGTCTAAAGAATTACACCAACAGGACAACTCACAGCATTCATGCACACTCAGTCTAACAATATTTTGCGTCAGAACTATTTCTTACCCAACACCTATTTTCTCCCTGTTTTATTTGTATTTATTTTAAATGAAATTTGTCAGTTCACTAATAACTACATGCAGAAAATAAGTTCTTAACTCTATTTATTTTATGAAAATACAAACAATGCTGAATGGTAAACAACCCATAAAAGATTATTAAAATATATGAGCAATTGACAGATAGTGATCACAATGCTTAACAAAATATTAATAATTCATACTATTGATATAATTCACTAAAATGTATCACTAATATCGGAGTACCAAAGGGAAACATTTAATACATAGGCCAATATAAATATATCTCGGCTCCATTACAACAAGAATTTAATTGACAATGATCCAAAATTTACTTCGCCAAATCAACAGCTAAAAATTACTATCCTTTCTTGATTTCTTGACTTTTCATTATTCACAGCGACCATTTGGCTTTAATTACTATAGAAAGGTGAGCAGCAAGAATTGTCCATTAAACCCTCCATTTCCAAAATAATAGCCTAATATTATAAACAATTAAAACAGTTACGGTGGGTGGCAGTCGTTTGGGACTCGCCAAAGCTCCGACCATTAAAAACTTTACGACTACGAACAACAAACAATTTAAAAGTTTAATGCTGTAACAATGAAGTCTTGGAAACAGTGCGACAAACATAATTTAAGCTTGGATGGCGAACAAAGACGAACACTACACGTTAAAGAGTACACACAGTAACGCGACAGCATAGTTAAGCCGAAACATAATTTGGAAGTGTAGTCAAAAAAAATTTAACATGGACCAGCACTCTTGCACACCCAAGGTACATACATTTGCCACACAAATTATTAAAAATTTAAAAACTCTACCGCAAACATATCGTTTTCCACGACTCACCGTTTATTACGTGCCCCATCGCTCTGTAGCGTGACTAGAAGAAAGTCAGCTCGAAAATATGGTAGTAGTGATAGATGTACCCTGAGAGGTGAAGTGCAACTAAGCCATCAGGAACAAATGGAAATCTTACAGGCGTAGGGAAGCGGTGTAATGTAGCAGACGTCTGAAGGACGTACAGTAGTCAAAGCGAGGCTGTGGAAGGCCTTAAAGTGGATTCCCACCCGCCATCTTCGATTTATCGATTTTTCACCAAAGCTTTTATTTCAGAAGGTGTATTGAAATTTCCTGCATGGCATATACTAACTAACAGCATTCCAAACTTTATCGAACTGCCACAGCTTCCCTACATTTATTAATTTTTAGCTGGTAAATGTCGAGGCGAAAAGCGAGATTATTAATGCGTACGTTTACAAAAGCGACGACCTTAGACAATGCACTGGGGAATGCTCTGTGCTTTGTCGTTCCGAAAAACATGATACAAATCTGTATTTCCAATAGTATGGTGATAATTCCATAAATCCAAGATGGCAGGTGGGAATCTGCCTTAAAGAAACTACCTCAGCCAGTCAAAAAATACGATGCACGAATGATAAGGGGAAGACATGGAGGGAGAACCGGGAAGAAAGAGAAGGGGATCCGAGTCAAGCAAAGAGTACACCGCCACACAGAAGCAGAAGGGGCTGATAAACTTAACACGATGGTGTTAACATCGCTTAAATATTATACTATATGAATAAAAAATAAGTAAATTTCATTGTATCAAAAACTAAGGTACTTTTATGCTAATTCAAGTATAATACATGTGTGTTAACGTGACATATTTAGGAAATAACTAAACACTTTATACATAGTGTGATTTTTCAAAAGTTTGATTAAAAAATTGTGAAGAAACCGCCAATGTACTGTATCCATTCTCTGACTGTCTGTATGGGTATCTGGTAACAGGTCTTGACTCTAACTGGCAAATACGTAGTGCGATATTTTCCTGTCGTTTGAAGATCCCGCTGGCAAGAAGTTTACCAGGCGCTGGTTGGCGGACTGCATTCTGTCATGTTGCTCGTCAGGGACGCCATTTTGCTGGCCAGTGTGCTACTGGAGTTCACGGAATGAGCGACCATTTCACCTCTGTATTCTTAAGTAGTCTGTGGCCTGGTAATGATTTGCTTGCCAGTCAGTATCACAGTTAATAGATGGCCTTTCGCAATACACAAAAGCCAGCCAATCAGAATACCCGTTTCCAAAGTTTCGCTCATTCAATCCACGAATGGGTACGGCCTAATCTATGGAACTAGCAGGTCATTTTACCTCTGTATATTTATCTACTCTGCGGTCCAGGGGTAGCCGTAATCTGCGGAGCGTTTTGATTCATATTTTCTAAAGTGCTGCGAGTCGACACTATCGCGTTTTTAACTCGTAATTTTGCAGCTGCGATTATATTATCTCGCCATGCATGGTTCATTCTCCTCTCACTCCCCACAGCATGCGCTGCACTCTTATTAGAACAATTTAAATAATATATTTTATTATTTGGTCAACATCAACACCTGCTAATGTACTGCCTCTTTAAAATGTTAACGGAGAAAAATTATTTAAAAAAAATGACCTACGAAAATGTTATTTAAAATTTTGACTTTAAACATTAGGAAACATTTGCAGCGAATATTGGCGTATCGGGAATGGCATTTTATAGTTAGAGGTCACCGAAATATGTTTCTTATTATTTTTATTCATATTTCTCACTTACCTGGCAGTTTCATGAAATCGCTTGATAGATCTAATAAAGGCTCTATCATGTCGCGTCATAAAACGACGTTAGGTCAGACTTCATTCGCAACACTCTATTTACTCGAGCAGATGTCATTTGCTCATTGGCGACTGCCACAGTTATAGCTCATTCCCATGTTCGGCTTGTCCACACGGAATTAAGCTACCTGAGTGCTGAATACACACTGCTACTTCAGACTTCTCCAGATAGTGTCTAGAGCTGTGGTCCAGAGCATCATGTGAATCTAGCATATATTTCTGCGAAACCTCGCATATTACCAGACTTTAAAGCGATGTTACAAGGTCTCTAATTCTTACCTTCGAACTAAACGGCAATGCATAGTTTCTTGTGTGTGCGGGAACGACACGTTGTCTATAGAAATTAATGATTGAACCGTGACCCAAATGTAGTAAAGCATTTAACCAGATCAGAACCTTTTGGGATATTAATATTCCTGCCTACCTTTCACACGGGACCTGAAGAATTCGCGGAATCATTTTGGGACAAGCTAGAATTCAAAACACGTGCGTTTATATAACTTTAGCTATTGGTCACCACTGTGTTTGACGCTTCCTGGAGGACGGTGTCCTCTTACCGCCTTCCCCTGTGACAGCAGACAACCAATGTGCAGTTGATATCGGCATATTCGTACATAATTCTGCGTAGAGTCTTGCTTGCAGCGCATTGAACTCGCGAATTTTTAAGTTCTCTACCAATGAGTTAAAATGTAATAACTAATTTGACTTCAAGGTCGGGAGTAGAGCTCTATAAACACTAGGTATAATAGTACGCAAATTTTGGTCAAGCTTGCGTACGAAACTAGCAGCGCAACAATCAATTTTTCTTCTACATTTTCATTGCGTGCTCTAGAAACGCCAACCAAAAATAAATACAGTTTAATTAAAAATTTTTGAATTTTCTTGTCTGTTCTGCGACGAACAGTTAGTTTATATCGCCTTTCATATTCATTCGCAAGATACAAAATTATGCGAAGAAAATTCGCAACATGTGGAGGCACGTCGAAAGAGAACTGTGAGGGCTATCAATAAGCATCATTGACCTTGAAAACTCAGTCATGCTTCCTCTCCGCTTATATTGGCTATCCACGGCAAAGTGAGCACTTAATTAAGCCCTTTCATATGGAATAATAGTCAACAAATGTATTTTCTTATAACGGAGTCCTGTGAAATATATACGCTGTGTTTATTGCTCACATGGAAATATTTATCTTAAAAAGTGGTAGAAAGAAAAAAGAATGGCTGATAGGAAAAAAGTAGCTAGGGCCTCACAAGTGCTCAGTTAACTGTGAACAGCCTAATCCACGAACCACAGCCGCGCACGCCAACATAATGACGTCACTGGCTAACAACATGTCGAAAAGCCGTTCACCAATCGGCGCGTGGTAACTTCATCGCCAGCCGACAGCCATTGGGTATATTTCGCAGCACGCTGTAACCAATCATACAAAAGACTCGTTACTAGCGCCTCGCACAGCCTATTACAAAGCGGGGACGCCCACATCAAAAGAGCCGCCACGCCATTTCATTTCTCTGTGGTTACCTATTCTGTGTATTCGAACAAAAGAGGACATTCTTTCAGTCAACGTGATGCTTATATTTTTTTTAATGTCGTTATTTTTCCTAAGGAAATGTTACGTAAAATAATAAGTAGAAAACAATCGCGGATATAACTAATTCATGCGTTTTGATGCACAATATATAATTCGTTTCTTTTCTTAGAAATGAAATTTGTTCTTTTCCCCTAAGTTTTAAAACACGAAAGACGAATTTTTTACGGTTATTGTGATTAATGTTTGCCTAAACCCTTCACAAAAATTCTGCTTATGAATTATCATGAGTAATTTTGCATGTGTACAGTAGCAAAATATTATTTTTTCTTAGTTGAATACTAACAGCAAATTTTATTTTGTAAAACTCGCAAACTCAACAACTTTTATTGGCCTTTTTTTTTTTTTTTTTTGTAGTTTAACAGTATAAACATTTATAACGCAGTTAAAAATGGACTGTCGATATATGTTCGAGACACTCAACAATTTGGCATATCAGCTACGGATCTTGGCACAGGTAGACCATATAAGAGGGATTTCATTGTGCTATCTGTGCATATGCTCTTACCTCCCTCCTCACAAATTACTTTTTAACTCACACACTCAATGAAATAACATTTTCTAATACTATGATCCCACTAGCGCTCGTCACAATGTAACGTTTAACAACAGCACACTTTATAAAATTCAGTATGTGAAAACTTCTCAGTACATGATCATATAGGTATGAATCATTCCGTAGTTATTGGGATTATGACAATGTAACTTGCGGCAGTTATCAATACGCGATTACCATGACGTATCCCAATTCTCACTACGGGTTATTATGTTCTCATACTGCCCGCACTTCAAGCAAAAGTGTTTAAAATATATAACTACATAAATTAAAACGTTTTCACAACCATTATAAATTTATATATCAATATCCTATTGTTATATACAGTAGTTTTATATACTAGAGACAACAGACTTTTGCGCATATATGTGCGAGAATGCCTGGCGGCGTTATCATGTATTCCCGACTTCCGTTCAGTTATGCATTTAGTGGTCATAAAAGTCACACCATCATATTGGTCTGCGACTTAACTTCGTTTCCCATCAGATCATGTTATCTTTTAGAAGCTTATTATAATGTAAATGCTTTTAAGAAATCAAAATCGCGTCTTGCTAAACTTATGAAAAGAGTAAAATAAGCCTATATACCAAACATAATAATTATATGTACCAATATTAATTATATATGACTTAAGTTTGCACCAAAAATTTATTTTAATCCCACTTTTAAAACAAATTTTTTTAACCGCTGTCTTTCATCAGTTGTTCTTATAGAAAGACTGAGTGTGTAATTTTGACAGCGAATTATTTAATTACAAAAAAAATACTTTTAGTAGGAGGTGTTCTGGTTTAACGTTTTAGCGTTCGTTTTTAATTATAACTGGTCCTGTAAAGATCAAACGTGGTCACTATTACCTTCCCAGATAATTATCAACACACTAGAAATCTCCCATTACTTAATAACATTGTGTTTTCACTTTATCAGGTTTGCAATAGCCTACATCATGTCAAATGTATGTGAGTCACGCAATGCGGCTGTTATTAAAATAATAATTTCCACCAAGGCGAACCCCATCTCAATCCCTAGTTGG
This sequence comes from Dryococelus australis, assembly GCA_029891345.1. Classification (NCBI taxonomy): domain Eukaryota; kingdom Metazoa; phylum Arthropoda; class Insecta; order Phasmatodea; family Phasmatidae; genus Dryococelus; species Dryococelus australis. The sequence continues at coordinate 306,965,056 of CM057009.1, read as the reverse complement.
GTTACTCTCGGATTTCCCCATGTGGGAATCGTGGAGGACGATGCCGCTGCTCGGCGGTTTTTCTCGGGGATCTCCCGTTTCCCAGGCCCTTTCATTCCGGCGCTGCTCCACACACTTAACTTTATCACCCTTATCGGCCCTTAAAAGGACTATGCAACTGCGCGTCCAAGGTCAAGAAGCGAGGAAGCGATACGGGCGACACTAACTCGCACGCCTAGTGCCTCATCGCTCCTACGCGCGAGGCGTGCAGTGTTTCTGTCCTAACGCTTTACTGTGTAAGCTAGTTCACTAACAATGGGGTTTTATTACACACGATGAAAGTACACAGATCAAACTACGCCCGTACATTCGTACTTTTCGCTTATAGCTTAAAGAAACTTCTAAGGCAAGCTTTAAAAATGCGATATTTGACCACTTCCACGAATTTTCTCTCAATTAATACACATAATACGATTAAAGTAAAAAATTAGGAACATAGTCAATAGTTTTTTTTTATATCCTTTCTGGCAAAACTTCGTATTTGCAGAATATTTATTTACCGAGACACGCGTTTACGCGTAAACAACGATTTCACAGAAAACGTTTCAGTACGTAGGACCCTTAAGACCTTGTTGTTAAGAGCCGCCCAAATTTCTTCCCTGACCCAATTGTTTCTAGAGATTTTGGTCAAATTCCTAGAGCTGTATTAAAACTGTCGCGAATTCTGTAATGCACGTCATGTGAGGGATACTGAACACATACTTTCATGTTCTTCCCAGCAGCTCACGCTCTTCCTCAGGAATATTGTTCCTGCAACGGGCAAGCGCAGACTCAGGAACTTATCTTGGGTGAGAGAATCGATGTGCGCGAGAGTGTTCTTTTGCCCGCGCTCGTGTGTTCAGGCGAAACCGGAGTCTTTCCCGCCTGCTCGTTGGATTGATTCATCATTCATGAGCGCCTCGCTACCAGCTCAGCGTTCAATTCGATCACTGAGCACAAACAAGCCTATAATATAGACGAGGCATTCACGATATTCCTCCGCGTTTTCGGAACCAGTAGCTCTGCAACATCTTCGTATGCTCGTAATGGCTTCTTTGTGCGGAGCACAGAGTAAACAGAGTGTTCGGAAATTCGCCTTACAAACTTCTAGAACTTGTAGAGGGGACTGAGTAGGCTATCTTTTGAATAAGAACCCATGTCCGAAAACGTACCGTTTCCATGCTACAACCATTTCAATTCAGGTGTATAGTCGTCCACTTCTGCGTGCGTAATTTAATTAGGAATCAAATTAATTAAGTACCAATGCCAAGGGAACAATAAAGAAACGTACCCATTTATAACAATAAAACTTTTGTCTACAGTTAAACTCAGTAAACGGTTTCTGTCTTCTGCAAAGGATGTTTAGCATACTGTACTGGTCCAGGGGGCGGTAGCATTACTGAAACATCGACGTATGTGAACTGTTCACGTGCCCCTGGAGTAAATGTGTATCATGAGAGGACGGAATGGCACAATTGTGAACAACAGTCGTGGAAACTGCTGAGCTCCACGCGCCATTGATGTCCGAGGCGGACGTGGACTACGACGGTTCGTGAAGGCCAACCAACAGGCTACAGGGGAAAAGCTCACCATCCGAATGAACCAGGGGGTATCCAGACACGTGTCTTACCACAACAGGTCAGCGAACCCTTCGGCGAATGAGTTTCCGGAGTAGACGAAGGGTGACTGCACCCATGCTAACGCAGGTGCACCGACGAAAACGACTGGAATTTGCTCGATAGTATGGCGACTGGACCGTTACTGGATGGCGAAGGATAACCTTCTCCGACGAGTTACAGTTTCAGCTGCATAGAACGGATGGACGCCAGCAAGTCCGGCGAGAAACGTCAGAGATCCGACACCCTACATCCGCTACTGGACGAACACAAGGCTGTGGGGGCAGTGCTATGGTCTGGGGAATGTTCTCGTGGTATTCTCTAGGTCTCGTAATCCGTGTGGAAGGCACTCTCGATCGGTTTGGTTAGGAACTTCTGGTTACTCGCACATTATTTTGTTCTACTTGTCCTACAGTCAGAACCTGCAAGGGACATACGCGCGTAAATATCAAGTTTAAATTTAAAAATAAAGCACATGCATGTAAATATGAATTTAATAAATCCAAAATTGAAATACCATAGGTGAACAATACAGAAGAAAATTGGCTTTGTACGCAATTTTCCTACGAAGTAGAGCTAAAAAAAATTAACAAAAATACATGATAAAAAATTTCTCAAAACGGTTTGAGACCTAAAACGGACTTTGAACATGGTGTTCAGTCATACTGTAGGTTTGAACGCATAAGTTTTGGGGCAGCCTGAAACATTTTGCAGTAACTAGCTGGTACCTTTCGTTATGTGAAAACGTGAAGGAAATACGGAGTTCTGCATCCAGCCTGTAAAACTTTTAACACGTGTAATATACCCACCAAGCCAGGCGGGAATCGAATGCAGTACCTTCGACTTGCCAGTCATGCGTCCTGACAAACTGACTACTCATGAATTCGAAGCAGTGGAAATTTAGCGATATAACTAATTTCCAAACAACGAATAATTGAAAACAGCTACACATTTTTCGATTACATTTAGGTTATTGTTTCATTTACTCGAATTTAATTGGACTTGCACTGAAAAAAATACTTCTCGGTTGCTGCATATTTTTATTTTGGTATACACACAGCCAAATAATTTTGTTGTGAGCGCAAAAATATTTTGTAGCCACCACAAAATTAATTTCTAGAGGCCACACATGTTTCGTGGTGACACCTAAATAATTTTTTTGTTCACTGCAAAATAATTTGGCACAAAAATCTTGCAGCAGCCAGAAAGTATTTTTTTCAGTGTTTGATGACTTACGCTGATTTACAGTCAAACTGTTTGCCACGCTGCTGATTTGCTGGTTTTTTTTTTGCCGAATGTTCAATCAGTAGTAGCTGATTTCCTGAATTACAGTTGAGCCTCGTTTTTATATATTTTCCTTGAAAATTTGTATGGTTTATGACTGTACTGCTACAAAAATATAGGCGTAGACAAACTCCTATTTATCTTATTATTATTTAATAAAATTACCAGTTATGAATGTTGTTAAATTTACGAAACTGGACTAAAAATATACGACTTTGTGTCTAATAATTAAACTGTCCAACATTGAAGATATTAAGAATAATAAAATAAAACTATCGTTCCCCAGTTTTGTTATAATAATAACCATCGTTAAAGCAATTGTACAAATACCATTGGAGCAAAATATAAAAAAAAACAAGTATTTTGCTATCTAACATTAAAATATTATTTTAGTTAACCATGTAAGCCACCGTTTCCGCTGTTGTGGACACGCTGCAAACAGATAACAGGAATACTATGGGTTGTTCACGGTAAAATGAGCACTTTTGGGAGTCCTGATTGAGACCTACTTGTGTACAAGTCATGTATTCTTCCGCCTTATGTAAAATTAACATTGTCATGGCTTCATCACAATATTCATGCTTCGGTCAAGTAAACCTGTGAAATTATCATAAAAGTAAATATTTTACACATTTGCTCATTTTTACATTTCGAAGCATAAAAAAAAAAACAGAAAGCGAAATAAATAATTTACGCCATCACAAATGGTTACCTCGGCACTTTTTATGCGACGTTAAGATTTGGAACAACTTTATATTCATCATTACAAACTTGACTGGGCGCATGTCAATCAGTGCGCCCGTTAAAATATATGCAGGAAGAGGCAGAAACTTTTTTGTCTAAACCTCTAATGTTAATTATTTATGTCAATATCGTCGAGCACACAGCACGTTGCTAACTGGTCGCAATAATAAATGCTGAACAATAGAGCAGAGAACATGAAAAAAATTACGTGACTGGACCACTTGACTTGAGAAATTAATGTGCGACCGAACGTATTCATAAGTCTCTGCTGAACGCTTTTCACTTCTCTACAGTTTTCTGTGCGGATCAGTGTCCAAGTGTTTAAAAGCGAGGGAGGTGGTGCAGTGGTAAAGATAGGGATTTGCATTCGGGTGTACCGGGGTCCGAATCCCGGTCCGGACATCCCTATTCTGGTTTCTCATATTTCCCCGAGATGACTCCAGGCGAATACTCGGATGGTTACGTGCTGCTGGCCACGGCATGTTCCCTCTCCGTTTCTGCTTCTATGAGTTGCTTGCTGCTACTCTTCATGGTGGGGAGAAGTCAAACTCCATCTACCTACCGTAGTTGGCCTGGTGACAAACCGAGCACGCCCCACAGGCATTTATCGACCCGCGTGCCACTGCACTGTAAAAACTTTTGCAATAAACTTCCGAAATTGAAATGCTAGTAATTAAACTATACTCTGTGTGGAAAATTTACCGTACGTCAAGAGGCAATTATTGGAATGTTGAGCATAAGGAGTTAGGGGTATAACTGGATTATTGTCTGTCTCCTAAGATTATCTAGGAAAACTACCATGGCCATATGGGGACAAAAAATTGGATTTGGCTGTGTTGGGGACACGGCCGTTTGTTTTGCGTGAATACGTCTACGTTGACGCGCTCGGACGCCTTGATGTTTATTTTACGTTCCCGGCACCGCTTCACTCGATCATATGGGGTTTTATGGGTAACACTGGATCGCTTCTGAGATGCTCTTTCCAACTGAAAACGATTTCTGTATTTCGACTTGGCTTTTTTACGAGTAAAGGCCGAAATTGTGTTAAGTTTTCTTCATTTTTCTCATTAAACGCATACAACTTCACCATCACCACACGTCACACAAATGCTTTTATACACGCAATCGATTGAGCGTGGCGAGAGCTCTCGATTGAAACTCAAACGAGCGTCGTAGCTTTCCCTAGTCAAAAGTTATACTTCGCGGAAGTTATGAGACGCGGCGAAACGAACTCGATTTTCAACACCCCCCCCCCCCCCCCCCCACCCTCCCAAAAAAAAACTCCTCACTGCAAACAGGCTCACCAGCTCGTACGATACTTCGCAGTCCTCACTCAACGTAACTTATTCTTTGATCCTTTGACAATCGAGTGTGTAATTGAATTTCGAATGTAGACGATAGATTCGGATCTGCAATTCCAAACTGTATCCCCGATTTTGTTATCATCTGATTTTCTGGATTGCCTCCCTCTATGGTTGCAAATTTAAAGACGTATTCCCGTCAAAACTACTTAACCAGTCGTGTGTGTAGAGATTTGGGCCGCTCTTAGCAGCGAGGTCTTGAGAGCCGATGAGGGTGAAATGAACTATGGAGCAGTGCCGGAACGCAAGGGCGGGAGAAACGGAAGATCTCCGAGAAAACCCGCCGACCAGTGGCATTGTCCAGCACGATCACCACTTGCGAAAATCCGGGAGTGGCTCGACCGGGGATCGAGCTCGGTTCGCCATGGTAGGAGGCGAGGAGCCTAACCACTCAGCCACCGCGACCCACGCGTATACACCGATGTGGTAAATTTGAGAACTATTTCTTACAGTAGTTACGCTCCTCGAATACTTGCGTCAGCCTCCGTTGTCTGCGCGTACACACTCCGTCGCACCACGTGTATAGGCTATTCACGGTAAAGTGAGCACTTTTGAAAGCCCTCTCATTTGGAATAATAGTCAATAAATATATTTTACTTTAGCTTTAGACGTTAACTTCCGAGTTTGGTAGAATATACGTATTGTGTTTATTACTTACATGGCAATGTTTATATTAAAAGTTGTCTAAAGAATAAAAAATGGCCTAATTAAAAAAGTAACTAGGGCTTCAAAAGTGGTCACTTTACCGTGAACTCTCTTTATTCGCACGCATATCGGGCAGAGCTGCCCAAATTCACTGACTCGATAGTGTGAAGCACAGGCAGTTATGATTTCACCAGTATTCTGCAGATTATTCGACATGTTCCTACAATCTGAAAACGACTCAGTGAGAATCTTACAATTTAGATTCGTTAACAGCACCTAACTTATTGAACACTCGCTTTTAGGTGCCGTGGTGGCTGAGTGGTTAGACTGCTCGCCACCCACCAATACGAACCGGATTCAATCCCTGACCGGGTCACTCCCGGATTTTCCGCAAGTTGGAATCGTGCCGGACGATACCGCTGCTCCCGTATCCCCCGCCCTTGCATTCCGGTGCTGCTCCATTCTCACCTCATTTCACCCTCGCCGCCTCTCGAGACCTCGTTGTTAAGAGCCATCCAGGTTTCTCAACTTAACAGTCAGTTCATTCAATTCAACTGATTAATTAGTGATAAAGTAACTTTTATTCGCTGTTTATAAGTGACATTTTTCTGAATAATGGATCAGTTAAACAGAGTTTATCAAATTATACACTCAACGCATATACTAATGAAACCCATACGTTTTTTTTTAGTGTGTGTTTCGTCTTTTATAATACCATTTTACGAGGCTACATTAAAATTCAGTCTCTCATTTTGTTTTTACGTATTTCATTTCGTTTTCACGTTATCATCATAAAGCTCGTTTTAAAGGGTTAATTTGCACTATATGTGGTGAAGTGAGTCCATTCTCACGTAATACATTTGTAACAATACTAATGTTACCAATTACACTACAAACGAACTGAAACGACATACTGAACTTTAGTTTTACACATTTCGGATGACCTATATATTTTACTATTTACATCTGTGTTGCTGGTAGCTCAATTGGTAAGGTAACGGGTTTGGAGCCTAAGTGCTGTGGGTTCAAGTTCTACACACACACACACCAATAGAGTGCTCTTATGTCGTCCATTTACAAACTTTTTTAGCAACTCCAAACATTAAGTATTAATTATTTTACTAATAATATTTTTAATTTTTTACCTCAACTTAAAAAAACGAACAACAACATATTTTTTTAAAATTTATTTAAAATGACATGACGAAATACATAAGCCCTTGAACAACAGCTTCTCAACCAATCACATGTCTGGAAACTTCGTAGACTGGATCTGCTCGGTGTAGAAACCACCATGGATGGGTACGTTGTTCATATCTTCGAGACCGTAGGCATTTGGAGCATAGTTGCAAATACATCGCACACGAAAAAGTTCAGGGTTCTCATTCGCTGTGAACCCATTCTCGAAAACCCCATTCTTTTAGGAGATGCGCACCACGTCGCCGACTTTGACTAAATGCTTATGTGGGTCCTCCTTCTTCGAAATTGCGTACACAGTCCGGATCAGGGAGTCTCACTAACGTCTTCGGGCTTCATGAGAGTGGTAGAATTAACGGTGGAATTATACTCGCGGACGAGTTTCGGCAGTAGCTTAAGCAACTTGTAGCCACAATTCGTCCCGAAATGCTTACACAGCTTGCCCTTCGGAGTCCTGTTGAACCTCTCTATGTTAGATGCTTTCAGATTGCTATACAGTTGATTGGACTAAACATTTTGTTCAGAGTCTAATATTATTTGGCCTAACATGGAGGTTTTGTTTATTCAAGCGTGTATTTTGTTAGATGACTAAAATCACTTCTGTTTCTTTTCAAGTTTAGTTTACTCAACAAAATATTTTGTTGGCCCAATTAAATACATATTTAGTACTATACAAATAAATATTTTGTTGGTTAAGGAGAAACATTTCTCTGAATGTGGCAGCCCAGCCAACAGGGATCCTTTCGCAGCATACAATAGCCAATCAGTCACAAGGCCCGTCCCGAGAGCCTCGCGCAGAATAGATACTCCCGCATTAAGGGAACATAAACTCCATTTCGTTTCTGTATGCTTATCTACTCTGTGGCCTCGACGCAGGCGAGAACTAGTGGCGGCTGCTTGTGGCTAGCCACAAGACGTGGCGAGGTTTGCTCTGTGCTGTACCTGGCTGTTTCGTAGTTTACACATCAGCTACTGAAAATAGTGACGCACCCGAAGCCAAGCATCGTGTGGAACGGATGCGTCGCTGCCTGTTCGTGAGCGTTGGGAATACGCTCGTTATACCCCCTCACCATGATTACAGAACATGTAAATACAAGGAGGAAATATCGCCTGGCGGTTATTTTGATATGAGAGTACCAATTCGCTGATTGGCTGCGCGAGAACCTATGGGAGCGGGATTGGCTACCACGTGATGCTACAAAATTATGCTCAAGAGACGTTCCCTTCTTGGTGTAGCTCTCCCAGGTGAACGGTTGTCAAGAAAACAGATGTAGGTAACGTTTTTGTATATTTATTTACGGATGAATATGACGTCATTTATAGCGATAAACACTCAAGGATTACACACATTTTTTAGATAGTAACATGGCACATCCTGTTATCTCACGGAATGGGGACAATATTACTCAACAACAGTCCGCAGATTTCATATATTTATTCTCAAGTCTGTTTTATTATTTTCATATAATATCATTTTAAATATCGATTTTCAAGGCCATCTACCACCCTTACGAATTACTGTAGAACATAGGTCGTATAATGTTTTCTATCTCATTTTACGTGCTTCAGGATCAGCTTGTGTGCAGGTGTATATAAATATATATACATGTATATAAATTTACATTCCTATATTTAACTTGACATATATACACATTCATATATACACATACGTATACTCACAAACACAAACTTTGTTTACACACAAGGTATAGCTCTTGGCCAGTCATGAATAACCTTTCGGTGCAAATTTTAATTTTATGTAAATAATGTGAATGTACAAAGTGTAATAAGCATTCATTTATTTTGTAGTAGCATCAAATAACTATTTTGTAATGTATATAAATTATGTCATGTTTTATTAACTTTGACAACGATGATTGTGTCATGTTCAAAGATATAATTATAGTTATAAAAATATTTAGCTAATATCTAAAGCCATCATAAATAAATGTTTAACTTAATTAAAAATATATTTTTTTTAGTTGAAGCGAAAGTTTGGTTTTCAACCTCCGTGTTTTTCCCTTAATCTAATAAGTGACTGGTCTGATTAAGAGAGACTGGGTATTCGCTCCAATAGCAATCTGACTAAAAATAGAAGAAATTTGGGAAAATATGTTTGGTGTGCTTGAATATTTGTACCTTTTTTTTTTTTTTTTTTTTTTTCGTGTAATGCTGTGCGCAATGTACTGCGTAGGTCTATTTATCTAATAATTTAATGGTATTATCATGCAAGATTTCTAGTTTCTCATAGGTTTTATTAATTTGCAGAACATCGAACCACGTATGATTTCCCACATCTTGAACCAGAAACTTTTTGATAGTTGTTGCGTATTATTTTTGGTGCTGAGACGTCCACTGAGTACACTCTAAATTAGAGCAGTGGGAAACCACTGATTGTTTCAATGAGCCGATTTCACTAATTGGATAAGTGAGAACCAACTGTATGCGTAGAGTTTAATACGGTATTTAATGAATATAGGGAAAGCATTGCGAGAATTTGGCATATTTCCGATAGTTACGGTTTCTATTGTGCAATTTAACGTAATTTTAAAAAAAGAAAAAATCATTCGCGGTGTCCAAGATATGAATACACAGTATCCCGCTTCTAGACCGCTACTTTAATAACTGAGTTACCAAGCCAACGTTGACAGTAAAAGGAAAATATATATATTTATTACACTCCTCTATCGAAAACACGTAGCTTTAAATTGTGTGCATCTTTGTTTACGTTTTTAGTCCCATTGGTAACATTAGGAGTTTTAATACAAATAGTACCTACGTATGAATACACTACTTTCACCGAGTTAAATGCAGTTTAAACTTTCAAACCGAGCGCTATGATGAATACATGTAAACAAAATGAATGGCGTATGTGTGAGATATGGAATGTTCACATAACCTCGTAAAATGGTATTATAAAAGACGAGACCCACATTTAAAAAATGTATTTTAAGTTTTATTTTAGTATATGTATTATTTCATGTGATAAAACTTTTCTAACTGATCTACCAGTCAAAAAAGAAATCTCCGAAAAACAGCGAATGAAATTGAAAAAGAAGTCAGGTAACCAGTAAGTGAAAGAAAAAAGGCATTTTTTCACTAAATATACTGCCACATTGACTGAAGTGATTGTTGAATAAATCACATTCTGTTAACTGATTTAAACAGTGGAATTTTTCACTGATTCAGATTTAGTGACTGGAGGCAAAATAAACTGTCGTCCGTAACTACCAATGTATGCACATAATGGCATGTGTCAGACATTTCACATTTCCGTTGTCAGCGTAACCATGGCTGGGGCACTAAAAATTACCGTGAAGTTCATTGTTAGTAAGATATCAGCTGAGTATTTCGCATCGGAGCATTTCTTCTCCTGCATGTTAATTCTGGTACCACCTAGCATGTCTGTGCCACGTTTGATAAGAAAACTTTCAGCAGTCAGTTCAAAGAAGGATAGTTCCCAGCGGCTTATAAATGGTCCCTATAACAGTTTCATTATAGTTTTAGTTTATTTGAGCGAAAATCTGTTCTATTTTCAGGTTAGATACCTTTAGCAGTCTGATCTTCTTGGAAACTAGTTGAATTTTAACAATAACATTGACACCAGCCTCCGGCTTTCAGTTCATCCTATCGAAGCGATACACGTAATAGCCTTTTATTAATACATATGACCACTGCGGCAGCAACGAGGTTTGAGCCACTGCAAATAAAACACGGAGATAAAATCGAACAAAATATTTGTTTGTACAGGGCCAAATATATATTTAGTTACCCTAACAAAACATATTGTTGAGCAAACAAAATTTTTAAGGCAACAAATTACTTTTGTTTGTCTAACAAAATATATGTTTGAATAAACAAAATCTCTGTGTTGGGCCAAAGACTGTCAACTAAAATATTTTGTTTAATCAACTGTATATATTTGCTTGGCCACTTGTTTGACTGCCTAGCTCGAGAGTTTGTTTGTATTTTTTGTGACATTTAGGATAGAAACCATATTTGTTAGTGCGTCTAGTGATGCTTCACAATCGTATATACGTATTTATAAAACAATGCAACAATAAACTGACAAGTAAACATGTAAAACTTGAAATACTTGTTTGAACTCTTTGCCCAGTACTTGCAGGATATATGTTTAAAAGCTTTCCGGTATCACAAGTTGTCACATTAGCTGATATTACTGAGGAGTAGCGCTCGGACGCAGGTGATCTAGTTTCGAAACTCGGCCGAACTTGTAATATTTCTTCTTATATCAGCCCAAACCCGTTTATTGTACGTGTAGCCAAACAAAACTTTAGTTGCACCAATCAAATCTTACACTTTGGGGCAACCAAATGAGAACAACAAAGTAATTTCGTTCAGCAACAAAATATTTCATTGCCCCAATACAAAAAAATAATTTGGTTGCACGAATCGAATTTTGTTTGATTAAACAAAACCTTTTTATCAATGAAGGAGGTTACTATTGTTGATCGTATAATTGTTGATTGTATAGCGTGTTTCGTCCGTGACAGGTATCAACAATACCCACAGGCACGAGTCAGGAAACACGTGGCAGTATCTTGTTATCGACGCCGGTATAATCAGTTATCCCGTTTACTACTGGAGGTCAAGGCAGAGTGTCTCGGCTTGTTGCGTGTGACCGATGGTCGCGACTACTACAGGAACGACTAGCGCTGTGTTGGCGGGACATAGAACTATTCACTGCCCAATCAAGTATCCAGGGCGAAGCCAGTCATTTCTCAAGTGAGTAGGGTAGTTAACACTCATTGAAGGGAAGGGAGGTAGATTACATCGGTGTTAGTGGTGCTGACGCATGTGTTAATAAGGACAAACAATACGAGAAAAATTACTTCACAATACAGTCAAATATATCATAGAGCAAGGACGTATTTTTATCACAAAAACTTGAATGGTAATTGAGGATAACCTTAAGCACAAGAAAGAAGGGAATCACCACCCACATATACCCCTATCTCCTTCCGTGGTAATGACAGTTGTTATCACTACGATGAAGCTTGCCTTGTAAGAAGAGTGAATTGAATACGAACGTGAAATTGGAAAGAGCACAAATAATATTTACCGTACTTAATTTACGCAATCTATGGACTTATTAATTAGCTGTAGTTTCTTTCCCAATAGCAAATAGCTCTTATGTAAAAAGTCGTCACAATGATATAATAATGAATTACCGATAACAAATAAAACCAAAAAGTAGTTTAACTGCTTTGCAGCGTATTTCATTCATACGTTTTAATGAACGGATTGGTAGTATTACAAAAACCGAGGCACAGGCAGATATAATTTAACATTTTTTAAATAAGAGGCATATCATTAGACTGACGTGAAATTTAAAGAGCTAAGATAACTTTGGAGATCAGGATAAAATGGCCACTCTAAGAAAAAAAATTATATTAAAATCCTCGGCTGTAAGTAAAACAAAAATTGAAAATCCCCCTCCATACAATAGGGTTGTTGCACAAGAAATTAAACATATTTTACAATATTGAGGATTATTATTTTTTATTGTATTTTGAACATTTCTGTACAAAGTTGCCACTTTACCTTGCTATATAATCTACATCCTTCAGCTGGGGACCGAACTAAATACTAGTAAGTCACAAAGACCAATGCAGGCACGCTTCAGATAGTGTGGGACGTTTGTCAATGGTTTTGCCTATCTGCTAGAAGTGACACTGCTGTTATTAGGGGTTACTTTTCATGCTTCTAGGTGGCTCGCTACTCTGCCCTCTTGGATGCCTCTTCACAATATCTTGTCAAGAATAAAAAACTTGGTTATCTACGTTTAGGCGCAATCAACGATTTGACATAAAACGTTTCCGTGCATAGGATACTACGTAGCTGCGCGTCCAAGGTCAAGAAGAGAGGGAGCGATACGAGCGACAGCTGACACGCACACCTAGCGCGTCATCGCTCCAACACGCAAGGCGTGCAGTGTTTCCATCCGAAGGCTTTACTGTGTCAATTAGATCTGTAACAGTGGGGTTTCATTACACGCGATGCAAGTACACAGATCAAACTACCTGCGTGTAATCGTATTTTTCTCTTACCGCTTAAAATAACTTCATAGGCAAGCTTTAAAACTGCGATATTTGACCACATTCGCGATTTTTTCTCCACTAATAAACTTAATGTGATGAAAGTGAAAATATAGTGACATAGACAATAGTTTTTTTTATTCTTTCTGGCAAAACTTCGTATTTGCAGAACATTTATTTACAGACACACGCGTTTACACGCAAAAAAAAAAATTTCACAGAAAACGTTTCAGTACATTGGACCCTTAACACCATATATTTTACCCAATTGAGCACACTTCCAAATCTCGACCGTGTGCCAGGATACGAGTCGAGCGTGGCTTGTAGCGATTTGGAAGAGGGCCCATGTGGTTGACTGATAGCTCACACATGGCGGCGATGGCACCTTACAGGATGCCAGATATTGCCTCAGCTTTTGAGAAATCTCTCGACCTTGAATCTGGTCATCTGTGGGCTGCGTGGATACGGAATACTCTAGGCAGGATTAGCGCAGGTGTAAGCGTAGCCCTTTACCCTGCCGAAGGGAGTTCTTGAGTGTGTGGACCACGGTAACTAGCGAGTGCTCCCGGCGATTCGGCAAGCTACAGCGGTCAAATAGCAGCCCGTAGAGAGCAGCCTGGCTGCAGAGAGTGAGCTGGGTTGTTGATGGAAGTGCTGTGGTGTTATTGTAGCACTTGGACGCCGGAGTGGATGCGGAAGATTTTCGCGAGACACTTGCACATTAGTGCAAGCTATTTATATGCGTTTCGCGGTAAAATGGGCACTTTTGAAAGACTTGCTTAAGATCTACTTGTATACACGTTGTGTATTCTTCCACCTTATGTGTAATTAACAAGGCTAGGGCTTCAGCACTTTATTCATGCGTCGGTCGATGGAAACTGTGGAATTATTAGAAGAGTTCAAATTTATCAAATTTGCTCGTTTTTGCACATCGACGAATTAAAAAAAAACTTAAAACTACATAAATAATATAAATTATCACAAATTGCTACCTAACACTTTTTATTTTACGTTAAGATACGGAACTACTTTCCCCTCCTATACACGGTATGGAAATAATACCACACATCAAGCTGCATATATAGGAATAATTCGCGTCGCCACTATACAAAGTTGGGAAATTTTCCTACGCGTTTGACTGTTTCCTGAGCACATATAGGAACGCTACAACGAATGAACAGGGCAAAAAAAAAATATCTTTCCCGCATCTTAACTAAGCGTATGGTGAATTTTCGAATAATTTCCTTAGTGTGTATGTGCATCAGTTCACCCGCGCGCTACCCTAGTACTTCTGGTAGGCCGAAGAACTTGTTGCTGGTTCCCCGTTGGAACTGCTACGTTGTTTCAGCAGTCACGCATCGACCAGCCCAGCTCACGTGGCAGTTCTATATTCCGCTCGACTTGCCGTTATCTGTAACATTGGGACTTACCGTATCCTGTATTTTTCTCCTCATCAAGCGACAATCGAGTCTGCTTCCGACTTCGTGCATTCTCGTGACTTTCAGATTTCCTCGGGAGCAAGCCTTCTGTTCGGGATATTTGTTCGCTGCAACATATCTCATCGAGCTATGGCTAAGATGCTTGCACAAAACAAATAACTAAACATTTATACCGAGGGACATCTTGCGCGGTATATGCCACTTGTAGGGAAGTTTTTGAACGGGTCAGCAGTTTCAATTTGCATAAAGTTTCTCACAAGCATCTCTACAGTATAAATGTCAACGTCTGAACGTCTGGATTAAGTGTAGTCAGATTTAATTATACGCATTGACGTCTGCTGTGTCAATGTCCGCAGTGTACGCAATAATGCATTTAAACCACGGGAACCTGATTTTTTGGCCGGAACTATACGCTGCGGGACTCGTGTCCAGTGATATTCCATGTCTGTAACTCATTCGTAGATCGCGCAACTGTTCTAGGTTGTGAGTGGATTACGTTACTACAACCGAACACAAAGTCTAAAGTTCATTGGCCTTGACATTAAACAAGTGCTCTGTCGGCTAACGTGATGTACACATCAAAACCTTTCTGAATTTCAGCAACGGAAAACATAAACAAAAGTAAACTTGAAAGCGTCAATTTCTCGTCGACAGATGCTACATTACAAACGGCATTAAAGACTGTTCACGATAAAGTGAGCACTTTAGAAATGAACTTTAGAAAAAAGTCATTGCGCCTGCATGCATAGGCCCTATATTTTAATTGGTGCACTGAGTGACATGCTTCTAGTAAAGTTGGTAACGATGGATATAAAGTAGTTCCATAACTCAACGTAGAATAAATGTATTAGGTAACATTTGGGATCACTTAAATTATTTCTCTCGGTTTCTGTTTCTTTTTTTTTTTTTTTAATGCGTCAAAGTGAAAAAACGAACAAATTTGTGCGATACTTATTTTTCTAATAATTTCATAGTTTCACTGGACTGACGCATGAATAACGTGATGGGGCCAACGGTAATGTTAATTTGACATAAGGTGGAAGAACACACAACGTGCATACAAATAGATCTTAAGCAGGGTTTTGAAAAGTGCTCATTTAACCGTGAACAGACTGTACATAACGATCCCTGGAGCCTGCCTCTGGGCAAGTCGTCTCCTGGGATCGTGTCAGTTAAGTACAAAACTTTGATAATGTATCTTTGATAATGTAACTATGTAGTTTTAAAGCCCCTCGGGCTAATCGCTATGAAATACGAACCCTGGGCGGTTCTTAGCATGATTTTTGGACATATAAGTTTTGTGTAGAGTGGGCATAATTTTACAAATATGTCAAGTTTTACAATTGGTAAATGCCAGTCAATGCTCTAAAAATGGTGACACGTTTTAAATGGAAATAAGACTATAGGCAGTAACGTCACGAATGAAGAATTTTAGTGCAAAGTTTTTGAAAAACGTAAAATGTTTGAAAAGATAAATTTATTATGAAGGCTGTTGTAAAATCAGAAATAATTGATAAGTCAGCCTTATTTTGGAAAGTATGAAGTCAAGTAAAAATGAGAAATATTTGAAAAAAATATAATTGAAAAAATAGCGTCATGTGTTATACGATGTTTATAGTAAAACTGAAAACATTGCTATTGAGGTTTTGTAAACGTGTTCAGAAAATAGCAATTAGTTTGAAAATATCAGACTCACGCGTGATCTTTGTATTTTTTGTAAGTTGTATATCAGTATTAACCAAAACTTTGCAATATAGATTTCTGCTTTCATATGTCATGCGTTTATGCGCTTTTAAAAGTAAATAATCTTTGAGAAATAATGCTGTGATCACAATGAATTTTCTAATTGTGCGGAAAAAAAAAAATATATATATATATATGTGTGTGTGTGTGTGTGTGTGTGTTTCCAGTTCTGACAAACCATGCATATCCTTCATTTAATATTTAATATTAAGGTGTGTTTTAAACTTTGTCTTAGGATACCTTTTCGCTTTATCTGTGCTGTGCGATTGTGTCGCGAGTTTTTTTTATGATTGGAGCTTTTGATATTTTGTTTCACCTCGTGTGCGCAGTAAGGCGTGGCAACGTTACCAATTTAACTAAAATGGAAAGGAAATTGCTTAAAATATAGTTACATATTTACAAGGTAATAAATATATTTTCGTCCTAACAATTAGCATCGGCTTGTTCACTCGACTGGTAAGGCAACGGTCTGGAAGCCGGAAACTATGAGTTTAAATTCTGTGTATCACAATTTGTTTTAACGTTAAATTGATTTTCATCAACAGTGTACATCGGAAATACGTTTATTTATTGTAATTATTTGCCTAAATTTAATATAAACAACATTTAAATCGCTGCAAGCTGTTTTCCGTGTCACTTATTCAGCGAAACAGTACCACTGAAATCCCCAGGGCCGGGTCTCCGGTTTTTCGCAAGTGAGAATCGTGCCAGACGATGCAGTCAGTCGGCGGATTTGCTCGGCGATCTCCCGTTTTCCCGCCCTTTCACTCCGGCGCCGCTCCACACTCGCCTTAATCACCCTCATCGGCTCTTAAGACCTCGCTGTTAAGAGCCGCCCAAATCTCTACACACACGAATGGTTAAGTATTTTTGATGGGAATGCGTCTTTAAATTTGCAACCATAGTGCGAGGAAATCCAGCAAATCCTGATGATAACAATATCAGGGGATACACTTTGGCATTGCAGCTCCGAATCTATCGTGTACATCCAAAATTCAATTGCACCACTTGATTGCGAAAGGATCAAAGAATATGTTACGTTGCGTGAAGACTGCGAAGCATCGCGCCAGGAAGGGGGGGGGGGGGGGGCGCAATTTTTGAGTTCGTTTCGCCGCGTCTCGTAAATTCCGCGTTGCATAACTTTTGACTTGGAGAAGCTACGACGCTCGTTTAGGTCTCAATCGACAGCTCTCGTCAAGGTCAATCGATTGTGTGTATAAAAGCATTTGTGTGGCGTGGTTATGATGAAATTGCATGTGTTTAACGTAAAAAATTAAGAAAACTTAGCACAATGTCGGCCTGTACTCGTCAAAAAGCCAAGTCAAAATACAGAAATCGTATACGGTTGAAAAGAGCATCTGAAAAGTATTCTAGTGATACACATAAAACTTGAAATAAACACCAAGTCGTCCGATCGCGTCAACGTAGACGTATTCACGCAAAACAAACTGCCGTGTCCCCAACAGAGCCAAACACCATTTTTTTTTTCTGTATTCTTAAGTACGGAATGGCCTGAGGTGACGAGACATGAACTGTACGAAAGCAAGACTGTCTGCCGGAACTGCATTGTGGTTCCAGAAGCTGCGAGCAAAGACGTCCCGCGTGATGAGACTGAAAGGAAACGAGATGCTCGAGATTTGTGAGGCAAAGCAGGTGCGACGCATCTCGCGGCAGGATCTTCGCCGACGACGGAGAGGAGCTGGCGGCGGGCTTCTCTCGGGATGGACGTTGTTATTGTGCTAGCCGAGCGATCGTCGACGAGCATGTTTTCTTCCCCTTGCACCGCTATCGGCCGCGGCTGTCAGCCGCCTTTATTCGCTACGAGCGGAGAAAATGAAGTCGCGCCATCCAGCGACGCGAATATTTCCACGTCAGCTACACATTTCTTCCGTGTTTGTTCTTCCCGCGCCCTCTGCGGATAATGTCGGCGAGCGATATCTCTACGGCCGGGATCAGAAAATAATGCGATCTCAACCCATTCCGTTCACAAGTTTACCGTATCACATTCAGACCCAGCGTACACAGTATGTACGTAACGCACATGAAAGTTATCTTTGGCTAGAACTGTGGACCTACACTGCGTGGCTCAATGGCCAACGATCCTCCCCTTATGGAACTGATTCGGAAATCGTTTTAATCGTCTAGGTTATGATTGGATCAGATTACTCTAGCCGAACACAAAGCGTGCCGCTTATTGGTTGTGACAACTAAACCAGTGTTGCGCCGAATAAACTACAGCACGTATAAAAAAATGTCCGTTTTCCAGCACTTGAAATTGTGAACTAAAGTGGGTTAGGAAGCGAGTGGCAATCATGTAATGTTTTGGCAGGTCCTGTACTGGAGTCAAATAAGATCAGTTGTACTGTTTTAACCTTTCCACGCCCACTTTAAATTGCGGTTTCAGGTGTTGCGAACAAAAAGTTTTATGATGCGTGCTGTACATAGGTAGACACAACACTTGTTTCATTTCAACAGCCAATGAGCTGTAGGCTATATGTTCGTATGAACCAATTGTGATCTAGACCAGTAAGATGTTTTGCTAATCATTTACCCACATCTAAGATAACTGGTGATTGATCTTCACAGTGTGCAATACAAAACAAAAATGATCTACACTTGCGTAATTTACACAATTGTATACATTGGGTTATAATGGGTTGATTCTAGTTTTATGATGTATGACTGAGATCGTTATCGGAGCGAACGAGCTGTAGTATTTGTGTTCGGATATATTAATATGAGTAGAGATGATGATTTATCACGGGGAAAGTTTACTTTTTGCTAAGATTCAACGTACTTAACACATGTCCGACAGTTTTCTTTCGTTACTAGCTGTCGAGCATGTATAAAGCCACTATCCCATTTCACTGGGCCAATGAGGATTGTGATACTATGAGGCAGAATATTTTTTGTGATTGGTCTGCAAACAACATTGCTCATCCAATCATGAAAGAACCAACTAGTTAGAGTGTTGTAGAAGATACGTTGACTCAAAAAATGTTCGCGATTTTCCATAATCTCTAAATATGAGCCACGTGTATCCTATAACAGCAGTACGGTTTGCGAATCAGTTCCCGCGGGAAAAATGTTCGGCACTGAGCATCGCAGTGTACAGTGTCGGCCAAATACAGGGTGTATCTAAATTCGACCTATAAACTTTGACTGTAGGTTAATCACGAGAAAATTAGTAGAAAACATTTATACAACATGTGGCCTAAAGTGAACACTAAGGGTGCTACACGTCTTTGAAGTTGGACCTGAAACACTTGCTTATTGCAAATATTTGAGATGATATTTAAGATTGAACACCGACTGTCTGGGTAATGGTTAACTGAACAAGTCCGTCAAACACCACACCACTGGTCGCTGCCGTCAATTTATTTAATTTAAATAATCACTGTTACTACCCCTATTTCAAACTAAAATCAATATTGCGGTAGCACATTGGGGATTTAAAGGATGGATTATTAATCCTCATGACACAATTAATGAAAATGTCACTTTGTGTAAACACGTTAAACCTGGCCATTTTCGAGTAATTCGTGTTTTACTTTCAAAATAATGTTTACCAATACCTGGCATGTGGGGCACTTACATTACCCAATAACACACTTTTGTGGCTATTTAAGGGAGGGGAAGATTACAGAGAGAAGTACATTAAGAGTGGCACAGTAATAAACTTTTTCTTCTACTACAACTTCAAAAATGTGTACCTCCCTTAGAATTAATTTTAGACCAAATGTCGTGTCTATGTTTACAGCTTATTTTTTCGTGATTAACCTATACCCGAAGTTTGTCGGTCGAATTTAGATACACTCTGTATAACCTTCCTGTTACACTGCGATGTGGACGGGTTAACCGGTTTACATGAGCTAACACCTGCGCAGTTACTGAAAATAACGGGTGGTGGGTGGTGTCAGCCAAGTGTGGGCGAACACTGGCGATAATTCCTACTGTTAACCTGTCGCCCCGGCAGTGCTTGTGACGTCACGGCCCGCTGTCTCCACTCCACGAGGAGTAGATATATACGCGAGTGATGGCAAAGGACGACTCGCGTGTAAACTGCGTCGAGAGCGGCACGTGTTCAAATTGGATTGTCGTGTTCGAAGTCGGATTGAAGTGCGTCTCTGGAGTTATGCGTGTTGTCGAAAGCACATAGTAGATCAGTGAGTGAGTGAAGAGCTCTTGATATCGAGGTCGTGAGAGCCGATGAGGGTGAAGCGAGTTGAGTCTGGAGCAGCGCCGGAATACAAGTGCGGGGGAAACGGGAGATCTCCGAGAAAACCTGCCGAGCAGCGGAATATATCGGCACGATTCCCACTTGCGAAAATCCGGGAGTGGCCCGGCCGGCGTTTTAACTCGGTTCGCCTTGGTGGGAGGCGAGCAGGCTAACCGCTCAGCAACCGCGGCTCCAAAAACTAAGTAAGGTTAATGAACGTATTTGTAGGTTTGATAACTGCTGCTGTTTCTGACTAAGAAGCTAAACATAGACATTCCTCAGATAACCTGAGAAAAGAGCTGGAGTGTCTCAAAAAGTCTACGCGACATTACTGAAACCGTACACTGAGTTTAAACTGTTATAGCAGTGAACTGTTGAAAATGCTATCCTTCAGATGTGTAAGCGAACATTATAATTCATTATTCCTCTAATATACGTAAAAGTCAACAAGTTTGTGTATTGTGTGGTTCGTGGCTGCTTAAACCCAGGGCGCCAGCGAGTCCACATAATTATTGACTGGGGCAGTATGTAGTAATGAGTGAGATAAACGCATTTAAAGTTTTTTTTCGGGTGATCAAGTAAGTCATATAATTTCTTCGCATTGCAATTTCTAAGCAGCGTGTAATTGCGGCCAAGATTATTGCCGTACATTTACCATTTAAGCGCTGGTTTTAAAGCACCGCGTTCGTACAAAAACACGTGAATTGTGTTGGTCAACGAGATATTTGCAAACCAGTTGAAAACTGGTAAGACAGATTGAATGAATGTCTTGGAAAGCAGTTTGCGTTTAAAAAAAAAAAAAAAAAAAAAAAAAGGGTGGTGTGGCTGCATATTGAATTTGGGTGGATTACAGTCGTGGTCACGCGAAGCTACTAAACTACGTACGATTACAAAGAGCAATTCATTGTTTCAAGTTACTGAGTCGCGTATAACTCAAGTATTGTTCACAAATCGCTGCTGCCTTAGCTTTGTGGAGGATTGCGTATTGTTCTGACGCACTCGGCACACAAAACAGGCGAAGCGAAGCTACAGCTTCATGGCGGGGTGTCGGAGCTGATGCAGACATAGGTTAAAATGCACGTTCAGCTCCGTCCATTTCCACGCCAGCGCTCGATGCGTGCTCACCCAACTCCCGTCGATAATCCTCAGGGGACGAACACGCCGCGAAGGAACTATTCACGAAGTACAAAAAAAAAAAAAACGTATTCTGCGATATATAATTTCGCCTGTTTGGAAAGGGAAGTGGATTGTTCTGTTCATCCGGCTGCGAATAAGCAATCAAATTTACGAACTCTTTATTTCGAAATTTTGTCGCCAAAATAAGGTATGGAATATGGCATTTTGGAAACACATGGCATTAAAATGAGCTAATATCCTATTGCCGTTGGTATATCGGCAGCTCGAGACATAGAGACGCTGCTTTTTCACTGAAAATTTTAACGACACGATTAGCACAGTTAGAACCACAACCATAGTCTACCACCATACGCCACCCAGTCGTGAAGGAGATAATTTTATTTGCCAAATTCTTGTCATTCTGGGTTCAATGTATTGGAACCTGCACTTGCAATCTTAAAAAAATAACTTTAATCGCGCTGCCTCTTTATCTCTGAGGAAGTGAGGGGGCGAGGGAGAAATTGTTAGTGAAATAGTATTTATATCCCCGGAAAACAGGCATCTTAATTTAGTCTAGGCTATTCACGGTAAAGTGAGCATTTTTGAAGACGTCTCATTGCGAGTAATAGTCAATAAACATATCTTATCGCACCCTTAGATTTTAATTTTCGATTCCAGGGAATTGGAAATATTTATTTTAAAAAGTGGTGGAAGGGTGAAAAAAATGGCTAATAGGAAAAAAGTAACTAGAGTCTCAAAATTTCTCACTTTAACGTGAACAGCCCATACAGTTTCGTAGTAGTCTGGCTGACGTTGACGGAGAGAGGGGCGGGGGTGTAACCTACCTCGAACCTCCCCTCCCAACAGGCATAGGCGCTCACTCTCCGCCGCCCGACGGCCGGGGGAATGATTGACAGCCGACCTGGCTGGCGTCATAGCCTCTCCTCCTCAATGCCGGGGGAGTTGGCGACTTTAGAGGATGAACAAGAACGTTCTGGCAATCCTTTTGCGCAGTGCAACACGTCATTTGGAGAAGATTCTGGACCTGAGCTTACGACACTATACATATCTCCCGCAACCGGAGAGCAGTCAATTCTTGTGGAAACAATCTGGCTGAAGTGCGGATATCGGGAAAAGTCTGTTACAGAGAGGGACATTAGTGGAGAGGACGGATGACGGCGGAGGTTAACAGACGCCATCAGATGAATTTTTTTCTGCGGTGTAGATTGACGAAAGGGCATGGTACTCAACGACGGGCTACTGTGTATTAGGGTGCTCAGAGCACTCCAGAACATTCCGGATTGGTGGAATTTAGACTGAATTAAGGTGGGGCAGAATGAATATGTCATACAGACTTTATTGTAAATATGTAACTTTCAAAAATGGACGTATTGGCGTAATTTGTAAAATAATTCAATAGGTTTTGGATGCACTGTATTTTGGCAATGATTTTATACATTTGGTTGCATTGATTTCTTTGAGGTGATTGTAGACTGTATTGATTAGTTAGAGTAATTGTAAAATGCATGCGGTAGCCATTTATTATACTATTATAAAACGAAAATATTTTCTTTGTAGTGTTTGTAAATAAATTAGGAAAATATTATTAACCTGCCTAAGCCTACTGGCTTAGAGAAATTGTAACAATACAGTTAAGAACATTGAAATAATATTTATCAGTCCAAGTGCAGAGAAACTATAATTTAAAAGCTTGTGAAACATAACTCCATTCGTTACCTTTCACGCTATGACCAGGGGGCTTATTCTAAGTTATTCGTTAATTTTTCGTATTCGTTAAGTTTCGAGAGCTCTCGAAACGAATAAAATCGTCGAGAAAGGCAATTTCGTATTCTGTCATAATTCGTTACAGCCCTCCGAGACTTCGGCAATGTTCGGGTTTTCGTTAGCGAATACAGGATGTAAACACAATGCACTTGAATTCTATCTGTTTTACGAGACTTTGTTTATAAATTATGACTAATTAAGCTTAAAAAAACCTTAATTACCCAAAGCAGCGAAGCCCTTAAAATATATATTTCGTTCATCAAAAGGGTCAAATTTGCTGACGGCAACGTGCTATTTTCTAACTCGGTTGGACGTGTGATGCATTAAACATAAATATGCTTTGATTTCGTACGCTCTGAGTTGAAATAGACTCGCATTTACGCCGATAAGAGAGAGCAGACAGAACTTTGGTTGTTACATGCACAAAGATTTTTCTCAATGACAATTTTGCTGTTTGGTTGCAAGCTGTTTACACACAAGCTGCTTCCTCTGTTATTTATAATACCAAGTTTATGAAATGAGCGATGAACAACAAAGTAGACGCTGTTGTGTTTCTTGTGGATTGTATTAATATCAATATGTTATCAATTATCACTCAATTATTTTCAAGGGAATGTAATTTTGTTGTAAACCACCAAGAATTATTTACAGTTTAGCGCTACCTACAATTTGATTTACGAACTACATTGTAGAAAAGAAGTTTTTCGAATAAACCAGTTTTTATGTTCTCTTATTTCATTATAAACAACTGCAATAATATAATAAATTCCCTCACAATAGCTATCCTACACTGCTGCTTACATGATTTACAAATTAATACAGAAACGTTAATTGGTGATCTTAAAATATTTTTTCTGAAATGTTTTTTTTTTTATATTCCTGTAATGCATGAAGGATCGTTACTTCACGATTATCTTCTTTCACTGTCCCAAAAAAGAATCTGTTACACACACCAGCCTAGTTTTTTTTTAGTAAAATTCGTTAACGAAGGCGAGTGACGTCAAACGAACACTAGAATGCGCTTAGAATAGCTCCTTTCGTTAGTGAACGAAAATTCGAGTAATCACGAATATTTTTGTCGAGAGGAAACGAAACAAGTAACTTAGATAAAGCCCCCAGTAGCAGATATAGCAGCCACATAACGTGAGACTGACACCAACAGTTCGCAAAAATTTCAGGTATTAATAATTAGAAGCAAGTTAGCCGAGTACATTAACTAGGAAATTAGTGTGGTATGTGCATGACACCAGATGTTTAATATTGTGTTGCCACACAATAGGAAACTATACAGAAGCAAAATGGCGTCGCGGTTCGTTTGATGTAAGTTAACCCATTTGAACCCAGTGTACACAACTGTATACATTACGCTCATTTAAGTAATTTTAAGCTATTGCTGTACACTGCGAAAATCAATCGCCAATGCTCTTACCTATGTGTAAATTATTCGCAAACCGTCTTACTGGTTGAGGTTACGATAGGTCCATATTACTGTAGCTGAACGCAAAGCATACAGATCATTTGTTGTGAAAACGAGATAAGTGTTTTGCCTAGTTAAGAACAACACGCAACATGGTGAGTGAGTGAAGAGATTTAGGCGACTCTTAACAGCGAGGTCTTGAGAGCCGACCAGGGTTATTGAGGTATGTATGGAGCAGCGCCGGAATGAAAAGGCAGGGGAAACGGGAGATCCCCGAGAAGACTCGCCGACCAACGGCATCGTCCGGCACGATTCCCATCTGGTGTCCCGGCCGGAGATTGAACTCGGATCACCTTGGTGGGATGCGAGTGGGCTAACCTCTCGGCCACCGTGGCCCCGCGCATCGTAAATTTCTTATTTGCAACACCTGAAAGCGTAAATTAAAGTGAGTCTGAAAGGGTCAGCCATGTCGCTGGTTGGCAGTCTGATTAGTTATTGCACATCATGGAAGACTCCCTATTGACCGGGCTTCCGTCTCACAAGTTTGTCTCCAGGAGCTGATTGGTGCACGACGTTCCGCCATTTTGCTGGCGTGTGTGGCTGGAGCTGGCAATACGCACCACCATTTCGCCTCTGTATTCTTAAGTTCTCTGTGGTGTTACGCTGTTTTGCCCTGGATATTCGTCGGAGGATGACTGTCATCTCACGAAAGGAAAATACTTTGATAAAGGTCACCTGCGCTTTGGTACGGGGCAGCAGCAGCGGTGACAGTGGTGACGTCATGTTTCCAGAATGGCGTGACATAACGCGGCCGCTGCTCACGTCTCTCTCCTACTCTCATCCTCCGGAGATGTACACGTGACGTCACGCACAAACGGTTTTTTGTGTCCCAGGCCGCCTGGAGATATAGAGTTCAAGTCGATCGTAATTGCCGCTGCGGGACGAGGAAAAAATATTTTCACTATATATATATATACGATTTACTACATTCTGTCACTTAGTGTAGAAGTAGAGGGACTTCGAATAGAGTACTGCACCAGACTGTACGCCAACAACATGCAGAATTCAATAAACTGTGGTACACACGCTACCAAATTTGTCACGGTAATACAATTTATGCTGTACATGGAATGCGTACTTTTCGTAACACTGTATATCATTTTACCAAGCCGTAACTATCTAAATGTTATTAAAACCAAATTTATTATCTACTTGATTTCTATAAAGTAGTTAAAAGAAAAATTCGCTCGGAGATCGTTTTCGTGGAGAGATGTTGGGAGTGTTTTTCTTTCACCGGGAAGAATGAAGACAATGACCGCATGCAGTTTTTTCAAGGTGACACAAAGGAGGAACATACCGATTAGGCACGCGCCTCATAAAACTACGTTACTCCACTCCCGTTATGCCTGCCCGCTTCGACACCGGCGCGACGAGGAAGACAATATGTGCAGCGCTGGACCTATAGCCAGCATAAAACGATCTTTTTACAAGAAAAACTTGTGTGATGCTATATATTCGCAATTGTTAAAATAATTTACCAAGTGACTTTACTTTCTCGAATTATACACTTCTCTGGAGAAGAAATTTCCATTTTGGCACTCCACGTTCTTTTGCGTATAAATCATGACGTCATCAAATTGTCTGTATCCCCGTTATATATGACCAGAGTACTGCAAGCCGTCGAAGTCTTCAGTTATTTTCCTGTGCGGCGATAATGAAGCCATCGTGACGCCGAGCGAAGCACTGCCAAACTCTATATTTGTCTTCGATGATTGTGTGTACCTTGGCCAAGCTTATTCGCGCATACCCAAACAAATTCTTCGCGATGATGATAATGTATTGGCGCTGTTTCGCATGGATGATACGAATTTACGTCATGTTTACGATGATCATGTTAATACGGGCATGACTTTATCAGATTTAAAAGATATGTATTCCTTGTGCTGGGAAGAGAAATACGGATTTTGACGATCGTTAATGGACTGCCTGCTACATAGGGGAAGGTACAGGCGTGGATTCGATCAGTTCATCGCTGTCTGTTGAGAGGGTTCGTCTTCTGGGAACCAGCAAGTGATGCCATCAATACCTTCTGCTACATCTATGGATACCGTTTCCGCAGACGATTATGAGGCCACAGTTAATGCTAAAGACGAAATGAGTGCAGTACACTCGGTTTGCGCGGAAGGTACACATGCAAGATGTTCGTGTGAAGTCGAAAAATTTTAAAATAAACGACCATCAGCTCTAAATTCTGATGAACATAAAACTCCTGCTTCAAAGAAAAGTAAACATGTTACTGAGGGTGAAGCAGGAAGTGAAGTCGATCATAAAGGAAGCATTGATGATGACTATGATGGCAGTGATAATGTTGAAGACGATGATGATTCTCTCGACGTTCCCACACATTTCCACAACGAGTTTCCTTCGACAAGTGATATGAAGAAGGCAGAAGATACTGCGAACACTGACTATATCTTTACTGAAGATCTCAACAAACTTGTTGATGGACGCGAATATTTGCACGTCTTTCATAAACACGGGGATTTCTTGAACATGAAAGAGGTGGATTCGATCTTTGAAGAACTTAAGGACCGGTCTTATATCAGATGATGTGATGAACTGCATTCTTCTGAATATGTATTTACAAAGTAATAATAATAAATTACAAAAAAATTTTTTTCTTTATTTTAGCATGTCGTATCCGCCTGTTGGCCTTTAAGTTTCTAATAATAACTGTACGCACCTAGAATATTGAATAAATTAAGCATGTAGTCAAAGTCATGCTTCATGCATGTAGCTATGCCAATGATTCAAAAAATAAATATTTTTTTAATAGGATGGAAAATTGTAGGTTTTTTTTATGTCTCTAACTATAAGTGCTGACAGTTCGCTTGCCAGTAAAATCCAGACGTTACTGTAGTAGTCAGTAATATAATATGCTTGGTGAATTTTATGTATTTTTTCCCCGGAGTTTTTATTTTCAGGGTCATTCAAGGTAATGGGTTCAAGGTCAGGGTCGTATGCAGCTAATATTGTGGTAGTAGTCTGTAATGTATTATGCATGTTGACTTTTTGGTATTTTTTCTGGAATTTTGTTTTGTTTTAAAGGTCATGGGGTCAAGGTCGAGGTAGTTCGTATATAATATCGTGGTAGTAGTCTGCTATGTATTATGCTGGTTGACTTCAATGTATTTTTTCTATAGTTTTTTAATTTCAAGGTCACTCAAGGGCATGGTGTCATGGTTGAGATAGTCTTCATCTGATATGGTGGTAGTAGTCTGTGACGTATTATTCTTGCTGACATTTATGCATTTTTCTCGAGTTTTGGTTTTCAAGGTCAATCAAGTTCATGGGATCATGGTCATGGTCATTCGCTTCCAATATGGCGGATGGGTGATGTCTACCAAGATAGTGGTTGCTAGCAAAATGATGGTCGCCTACAAAGATAGTAGTCGCCTATCAAGATGGCGGTCACCTACCAAGATGGTGGCCTCCAATATCGTATAAACTAATGACGAATGAAAAATCATAATTGCGGTATAAGTATAGATGCGATGAGTGTGGGGGGGGGGGGGGGGTGAGAGAGTTAGTTGTTTGCTGGGAATGGAATGAATGTGACCTATGGTGTTTCGAGGAGAAAAAAAGAGGGGGGGGGGGACCTTCGAAAATGTAAGTTTTTAAAATAAATTTTTATAGAATATTTAATCTGTTACTTATAAATCTAAAGTGGTAAAGTAGTAGCCCTACCATTGGGATACATATTGGATAAGATTTCATGAGCGTATGCGCCCTGGAAAAACGAGTCCGGTGATACATAACACTTAATACTTATGAATTTAAATTTTTAATTGTAAAAATATATGTAATCAAAAAATAATAATTTTATTATGACATCATCATCATATTTGCCTTGAAAAGATGCGTCCGGCTATATACACTTAATACTTATGTACTTAATTTTTTAAATTATTATAAATATATTTCAATTTAAAATAATACTTTTTTAGAATTTTGTAATTAAAGGTCAAAAGTCCTAAATCCTGCTCTCCTGGCTCCAAGTTCACCTGAGTCAGTGATCCCTGTTAGAGAAAATAACTGAAAGTGTACTTGCCTGGGGAGTAATTTTTGGCAAAATGGGGAAAAAAACGGGAAATTTCTAGGGAAAAGGGGAAATTTTGTCATTTTTGGGCTAAAACGTACGATTTTATGTGAAAAGGAGCGATTTTTGGAAGAAAAATTTAACGTGGTGGCCGGCTCCCTATCATGTATCCTGTCCCAGCTCGCTCGTTTCCCTACCACTTCCATAAAATGTTATATAGATTGAAGGATTTAGACGAATTTGACTTCAAATTTTAATAGAACATTAAAACATTGCTGTGAATTGAAATCGCCATCACTGTCGGAGTCAGTAGGACTAAATTCTAGGACATTATAGTTATTGTTACAAAATTCAACACTTCCTCCACACTCACAGGATATATCAGTGCATGCTAAGTTATTTGCAAAACATATACATCGTCAACTAAACTGTTCTTTTCGTGCGGTTTCATGATTTGGTCCGGAGCGCATACCATTTCACACAAAGCAGGGGTTATCTGTCCGTCCTGTAAATGCCATCCAAGTTCAATAGGAGATGTAATTGTCGGGTGTGCTTTCACTCTAAATTTGAATCAGTGGGGAAACCACTGAAACGCCGTGAAATTTTAACTACTCCAATCAGTGAAAAATTTTCACGGATTGCATTAGTGACGTGAAACAATTTCGCTAACTGAATAAGTGACGGCCGACTGCAGTGGCGATTTGAATATTGCTTTTATTGAATGTCGCCAAATAATTACGTGAAATAAACATATTTACGATAGTTTACTATTGATATTGTGCAATTTACCGCGATTTAAAAAAGTAAACAAAATTTCTCAGGTGGCCAGGATTGAACTCGCTTATCCGTCGATTCTAGGCTGTTGTCTTGCCATCTGAGCAGCCATGCCAAGTTAAAATTGCGCGAGGAAAATATATGTCTTACATTTGTGCCTCGAAATCGTGTAGTTTGAAGTTGTATGCTCATACTTTTCATGTTTGGTTTGTTTGGTAACGTTAGGATTGTTTAAATGAACTATATATATATATATATATATATATATATATATATATATATATATATATATATATATATATATTATATATATATATATATATATTATATATATATATATATATATAATATATATATATATATATATATATTATATATATATATATATATATATATATATATATATATATATATATATATATATATATATATATATATATATATATATATATATATATATATATATATATAAGTGAACTCTCTTCGCCACATTAAATTCAGTTTAAACCTTCAAACAGAACGCTGTGACGATTACATGGGATCAAAATGAAAGACGTAAAACGGAACGAAATGCTGTGTGTTCATATTACCTCATAAAATGGCATTTTGAAAGACGAAACACATTTTAGAAAAGTATTTTGTATTATTAGTTTTATTCGTTTATTCGTTGTCACTTCACTTGATACACGTTTTCTAACGGCCATTTTTAAACGGTGTTCGAAAGTCATTTTTACACGCAGTTTCACTTATACGTCAGTCAAAAATAGAGACGGGGCAAGTTGCTCAGGTGTTTCAACTGTCCATCAGTCAAAAAATAAACCACTGAGTAAACAGTGAAAAAATGACTGATGAATCAGTGGGAAACGTCACTGAATCAATCAGTGAAGGAAAAATGGCATTTTTTTTTTACTGGTTCATCAGTTAAATTCACGGAAGTGACTGTTGCATCATTCAGATACGTTTGACTGATTGAAACAGTGAAATTCTCAGTGATTCAGATTTAGAGTGTTGCTATCATGATACAAAATCCTCGCCTAATTTTCGCAACTGGGAATCGTGCCGGATGATGCCGCTGTTCGGCGGGTTTTCTCGGGGATCTCCCGTTCCCCCCGCCCTTTCATTTTGGCTCTTCTCCACCCAAACCTCACTTCACCCTCATCGGCCCTCAATACCTCGCTGTTAAGAGCCGCCCAAATATCTTCACTCACTCATGGCCTAAAGTTGATTCTTTTAACTGCAGGAGGAAGAACATGACATATCTTTTCACACTAGTTATTGGCATATAAGTGTAACGTATCAGTGGTTTAAATTTTCCAGTATTTCTTATGACATGTTTTAAAATTCCGATAGTTCCTTTTATTAGGTTTAGGAAATTAATTTTCCGCAGATGCCACACTTTTTAAGGATATTATGTAATATCTCAAAGAAAACCAATGTTATTTGATAACATGTAGAAAATGTTTTGCTGTCTTGAACGCCCTAACGGAAAAAATAACTCTAGCTGACGTTTTACGATATCGCAAATTGTGCGATAGTGATTATTTGATACAATACATTTACAATCTGCACTGTTTGTAAACATACAATATAATATTTTTGGGTTTTTCGTTTTAAGTATTGTAGAAGAACATTATTCGCGGTAATTTTTAAATTCTGATTGTGGTAGTAAAACGACGATAACGCCTTTTATTACGTTCCACGTTTATTTATGTAGAGCCTGAGCGCCATCATTAAGAAACCTATTCTGTCGCGCGGTACTACATTTGAGGTAGGAAATAAGTTCAAAAATCCGATGAAAACAATATTTGCTCAAAAAACTCAGGTCAGTCCTGAAATAATAATAAAACGAGATATTTGGACGTCAGTCATCCAGTCTGGCTTGCAAAGCGAGAAAATGGATATTGGTGGTTTTACCGCGTGTTCTAATAATAGCGATTCTGCTGAAACAGCCTGGACAAAGAATTGTGTAATCAAAGGTGCAATTCTTTCCTCGAAGTCTCCTCGAGTACGAGCGGAGAGCCTGCGCCCAAGAAGTCTCGGAGAGCTCTGTTATCATGGCGGTTACTGCGGCTTTAACTATTTCTTCTGTGTAACCGAGTGGCGCGAATCGTAAAAAAAAATACAGTCTCTTTTTTTTTGTCCTACTGGCACACACAAAGAACTCGAAATGAACCGATGGTCGTGGCCTCGATTCGCCGATATGGCGACGTTATTCAATAACTGCTGTTTGACTGATTCGGCATCAACGCCCCTTCCATGTCACAGAAATAATGAATGCAGAAACAAAACAGCATCTGATATCACGAAATCCCAGACACACTCACCAGAAACACAGAGCAGATACAAGTATGTGTAGGCGGAATGGCGTGATAGTCCCGTTGATGCGGGCCTACTCATTTTCCGATTGGCTGCACGAGGCTCTGGGGACGTGCCTTCCGTCTGATTGACTACTGCACACTGCGAAAGATTCCCTGTTGGCAGCGCTGCTGGATGGCAAGCAGGTCGCCACGCGCTGATTGGTGAGAGGTGCTCCAACATGTCGCCAACAGTAGGCGTCATTTTGGTAGCCTGTGCGGCTGGAGTTCGCGGAATAAGCGGCTATATCGAATCTATATTCTTATTTAAAGGCTGGTCACGATAACGTGAACACTTTTGAAATCAACCTTAAAAAAAATACACTGCCTCTACCTGCATATATTTTAACGGGCTCCCTGAGTGACATACGCCCAGTAAAGTTGGTAACGATGGATTGGAAGTAGTTCCGTAACTTAACGTCGAATAAAAACTGTTAGGTAGCCATGTCTGATAATTAAAATGATTTCTTTCGCTTTCTGTTTTTTTTAATGCATTGGAGTGTAAAAATGAGAAGACATGTAAAATATTTACTTTACTAATAAATTCACAATTTCACTTGACCAACGCATTAATAAACTGATGAGGCTCATGGCAATGTTAATCTTACATAAGGAGTAAGAATACAGAATGCGCATACAAGTAGATCTTAAGCAGGGCTTTCAAAAGTGTTAATTTTACCATAAATAGCCTGTAACATGTTTGCGAGTCGGCAACCCAGCCAATAGAGAACCTTTCGCAGCACACTGTAGCCAATGAGACACGAGTCTAGTACACAGAGGCGAGCGCAGCTAAGCAGAGAAGCCCTATATTCCGCCTCTGTGTCCTCTTCTACTCTGTGACTTCGGTGAAGGCCGAGTTTGCAACCTGGTCGTCACGACCACAACACGGCAATGTGCTGCAAACTTCCTTACTACGGCGGCCTCACATGGAGACCAGCGATGGCGTCAGATTTCAAACCGTTGGAGGGAGCCTTTACGCTCGCGGCGACAAAAACGCTAGCTTTTATTCCTTATTAAGGCAGCCACGCTGGCGTTCAAGTCGCTCGCTGCCTGTCGCACAGGCAGTAGGTTTTTTTTTTTTCAGGCGGTCTGGAACACGTGGTAGTAAACAGCAGTGCAAGGTTAGATAAACAATTATTCAGTAATTTAATTCAAGAACGACCTTCATTACGTAAGGCATCGTGACTACGCAAACAAGTAGACCTATTATCATGATTTATAGGTTAATGGTAAAACACATGAAACTTTTTTTAATTATGTGTCTTCGTTTTCTGTGACAGTGAAGGATTTTTTTTTGAGTCCTGCAAGGTGTGTCTGAAGAGAGTAGGTCCAGTGGATTGTGCGAAACCAAAATATGCTTTTGTGTTTCCTCTCGTGCAATCTAATAACAATGCAAAATGACAGAGCCTCTTAAATATCACGTATCTAGATTGTCGCTTGTGAACTGTGAAAAAAAGCTCAAATCTGCATTAAATGTGTTTGAAGAGGACGATGTTTCCTGAGTTTCTGAGCAGGCCCAGTTGGACAAATTTCATCTCCGACCACTTCATCTGTATAAAAATCTATGTATGTAACTTATCACCCACGTACGCGAGTACCTGTT
This sequence comes from Dryococelus australis, assembly GCA_029891345.1. NCBI lineage: Eukaryota > Metazoa > Arthropoda > Insecta > Phasmatodea > Phasmatidae > Dryococelus > Dryococelus australis. The sequence goes on along the minus strand of CM057009.1, from coordinate 306,931,583 downwards.
GCGAAATTCGAATATTTAATGTGTAGTGTCGGTAAGAAAAATTTTTAACAATTGTAACTAGCGATGGGAAAATTTCGCGAGTTAAATGATCTGTAGGTTAGACTCCACAATTCTTTATATAGTCCAGCCTCAGATATTTGTTCATTGGCTGCTACTCCCAGTGTCGCCCCACACGTGACAGTATGGGATTCGCTTCTTGTTCCCTTGCAAGTCTGCTGTTGGATCAGTGTCGTCTAGGGTGTGCATATTAAACTCAGATCCAATAGCAAAGGTGACTTCAGTGTACACGTGTTTGAAATCTATCTTGTCCTGAAATGAATTCGTGAAATTTTCCTATCCCTTATTATAACCCATAGCTAGAGACCTGAAGAATTCGCGGATTCATTATGGGACAAACTAGAATTCAAAACACGTCCGTTGATATAACTTTAGCCATTGGTCCAAGCGGTGTTTGACACCTCCTGGAGAACGGTGTCCAATTGTCGCCTCCCACTGTGACAGCAGACAACCAATGTACATTTAATACCGGCATATTTGTACATAAGACTATAGAATCCAACCTGCAGGTCATTGATCTCGCGAATTCTTCAGGTCTCTACCTATAGCTACAGCCACGAGTATTTCGCGAATTCATTCGGAGGTGAGGTAGACTCCAAACATTTGTTCATTTCCCTGACTGAAGTGATTGGACGACAGCTCTTTATACACGCCCCATTTAACTGTGAGCCAGTAGTAAGCAGGAAGCAGTAGTGTGAGTGACTGTTTGACAGTCCTGTACAGAGGCCTCGCTTGATCACAGCAACCAATAAGCAAACGATAAGATCTCGAGTGTGTAGAGGGCTGTCCAGCCTAGCTTGCTGCCAACTCAATGCGCGAAATACTCGGTGCTCTACATACAGCAAAGTTGTTTTTTTCTTTTTTAATTTGCGGAGACATTTCCACACAGCGCGTTAAAATCGCAGATGTAACGCCAAAGAAGTGGGATGAAAGGGACTACCCACTAGCATCAACGGGCGAGGCGCGTGACTTGAAGTAATGTATCTTCGGCGATAGTCCAGAACGGTTTCTACGGGGGCAGTCATGACCTTCATATCGTCGGCTGCAGCCACGCCTTTTGAATCACTCTCTCCGGCGTAGTTCAAGTTCTTGAAGTTCAGGGGTGCCCCTCGGTCGGTGGGCGTTTGCACGATATAGAGAGAGAGAGAGAGAGAGAGAGAGAGAGAGAGAGACGAGTCATTGCGGTCTACATTTACGCATGTATTAAACACTTTATCCCCGTTGCAGACAGAACACGTATACTGTTAAAATGAATTCTTTGGAAACTAGTTGTCGAAGTTATTTTTGTAACGTTATAAATAAATTAGGGAAACATTTCAGGAAACCTTAGTATGGAGTGCGTAAAATGTATTGAATTTTTAATAAGCAAGAGTGGTAGACGTCAAGTTTATTACAAACATTGAGGTACATAAAAACTGTGTACTGTATGTTTTCTGAAATGATTTGTTGTAAATATATAATATTTCTTCAGTAGACAAATAAGATAACATTTGGCAACACGTATTCAAAAAATTGTTTGCAACAAGTACAGCAATCTTTTACATTGATAAAAAAAAAGGATGGATTGGGGGGGGGGGCGCATCGATGCACAGATAAAAGTCTGATGTTGTACCACCAGTGTTAATGCTACTACTACAGTAAATTTTGGTTATAGGCCGTTCACGGTAAAGTGAGCACTTTTCCTTTCAGCAATTTTTTATCGTTTAGAAACCTTTCTAAATAAATATTGCTATGTTAGTAATAAACACAGTGTGTATATTCCACCGCACTCGGAAGTTAACTTCTAAGGCTAAAATATGATATATTTATTGACTATTATTCCAAATGAGAGGGCTGTCAAAAGTGCTCACTTTACCGTGAATAGCCTAAACTGTGGTGTTTGTCATGTATAGGTGGGCCACTGATTTTTCGCGAATAATTTGGAGCACACAGTAGACTGCTATAATATTTATACACCTTGGCTGTTGTCATACCTGCATTGGCTGCTGGTGTCGTTTACGCATTTGAACGAGCCAATGAGGATTCCGTAACTCCGACACGGTACCTTCGTGATTAGTGCGCAAACAGTTAACACGGACCAGAACATGCTTCAGCCAATCAAAGAAGCTGGACGTCCCCAATGTGCTTTGAATTGTATCTTCTATCGAAATATTTTCGCCAAATATCACTGCCCCTGGGTATAGGGATAGGCTCAGTTAAGATGGCTCGGTCCCCACCATCTTGGATTTTTGGAATTTTCATCGTAAATTGCATCAGAGATTTTAAATTTTATTTTGGGCTTCGACAAAGCGTAGGCCATTACATTGCACATGTTCTAAAACACGTACTGCTAGACTATTGTTGCCAGGTCCATTTCTGTAACCGAGAGCAAGAATAATTATTCATTTCTTACCTTTAATCACTAGCGAAAAAATAACAAATTAAATAGATATGTAATATGCTGAATAAGCTTAAGCAGCTATTATTTATGTCACGTCATGTGAAAAATTTCATTACATGTTCTTAAATGAAACTTATGACAAAAACAGTGAAAATCCACGATTGTGGGGGCTGATCCACCTTGAGCGCCAGCCTCGCCTTGTCCATGTCTCGACACTTTCTGAGGATGGGAACAACGTGCAAATTTTTCCTTCACTTGTAGCCTTATTTTCACCTGACCCATCGTCACATTCGTGGTTTTTATGCATTGAATTCGATAATGCGCAATGGCAAACCGGTATCTCAGAGCAACGGTCGATGACTTATGAAGGTGCGTTAAGGAACTACCGCAACACTTGCCTGCAGTGTGACTGGAGGAACAATTTGCGACAGAAACCGAGCTGCCGTGTATACCACGGAACCGAACGTATCACCTCCAGAATGCAACTCACACTATAAAAACGCTTTCTTTATAATAAAGAAACTAATTTTATCGAGGCCGTTTACTTTGCTGTCAAAAAATATTTCTCAAATTCAAAGGGTAGATTAATGTATCTATAAGGTTTGTTGTTATTCATTTTTAATGTTTTTACCGCAATATTATAACTTATAGTAAAAAAATATTTTGGTATGTATCGTTAACAGAAAAGAAATTCTGTTTTATATCAAAGGAAAGAGAAAAGCGTAATACAATTTTTCTTTCTTATATTTTGGTTTTAAACAGGCAATGGAACTTACTAACGCTAATTTAACTAATAACGAAATCATATCACCTAATTGGTATAACATTCATAATTCAGTACCTGACTTCATCACAAAGAATACTGATGAACGATTTTTGCGGCAATGCAAGGATGTTAGTGAAATTAATAAATAGACAAAACAAAAAAAATTTCTGTGGCATTACTTGCTTTGCAATGGTTCATAACCAAATTTTTCTTGGCTTAGAGAAATAACGTGTTGCTACAAAGAGGGTATTTTAGAGTGCAGAAAAATTCCTGTATTATAATGACTACAGATCTGAAGAATTCGTGGATTCATTTTGGTGCAAGCTACAATTCAAAACACGTGCATTTATATAACTTTAGCCATTGGTACTCACGGTGTTTGACACCTCCTGGAGAACGCTGTCCAATTGTTACCTTCCACTGTGACAGCAGACAACCAATGTGCAGATGATATCTGGATATTTGTACATAAGATTGTAGAGTCTAGCCTGCAGTTCACTGAACTCGTATCACAGAGCAGCCAATCAGACAAGTGGGCCGGTTCCAGAGCCTCGCTCAGCCTATCAGCCAATGGGTGCGCCCACATAAAGAGAGCCACCACGGCAATATACTTTTGTCAACTTACTTATTCTGCGCTACTGAGGCTGGAACACTACATGCGGCGGGTGGAAGTGAGGACAACGACACCACTCAGCCAGCCATCCTAACGTTTACGTATACGTTTACGACCGACGCTGAATCAACACCGTAGCAGCTTTGTCTCTCTTTGGAAACAACTTAGAGAGAGAGAGAGAGAGAGAGAGAGAGAGAGAGCGATAACGGAGCTGCGTGAGCGGCAGCTACGTTAAACTCTACGCCGCGGAGGTGTGCAGCTGTCTCACTCACTTTATCACGTAAACTCATTAACCACAAATACTCTAAAAAGCATTGTGCAATTCATATAGTTGGAGCAAATTTAGCACACGTGGTCTAGGCCAGTTAATTCTTCCAGTACCCGTGGCCTGATCAACGACATTTTTAGAATGGAAGGAATTAATGGTCACCACTGCACACAGAAAAAAAAATCTGTCCGGTTATTTCAAGGTCTTCCTTAATATACGCGTGTTTTGTTGAAGTTTCTGTACCTCTCATTTGTGAGGAGCACGCTTTACACAAGTACAGCGCACATCAAAATATTAAGGGATTGCAACACCTTACCTGGTAAATTAATTCGGAAATAAGGGTTATATTCTGTATGGAAATTGAGCTGAATATCCCTATGACCAAATTCTGTACAATGCAATTTTACTCTCGGGGCCAGAAAAAAAATAGAATGAGTGTAAGTTTTGATACAATCATAACATTTTTTAAAAGGAGTATGTATTAGCTGATAGGGGAGCACACCGAAGGAACCTCCTTTATCGCCTGAATTTCCATTCTCCTTTTCTGCACTTCTACGAAGTCTCTGTTGAAGTTAATTTGCGGACACCGAAGGAGAATCATCTTCATCCCCAGGTGGTCTTAATTAAAGGTTCCGAATGCCCGTATATTTAATTAGAGATTTTTCAAAGAATAATTTCATCTTTTTATGAAAATTAATATCTTTTCTTTCCTCCCAGTACGCTAGGAAAATTATTACTTTTAATATAATCTCCAAAAAATAGTGTCGCCTATGAATTATTATTTCAGCAAAAAGGTTGCTTTGAATGTGGCTTTGTTCTTAAAATATTAATTAGAATTCCCTAACGTATTCACCTTATTCTAGTACTTGACGATGGTAATCTTAAGAAATATTATTACTTATGTCGATATTTTTACATGGTAGTTGTATATCAGTATCTCCTGTCTTATTGACAAACTCTGGGGGTTGTATTGTCTATACTAGAATGTGTTGTTGTTTTTTCACTTTTGGAAAGGTTCTGAAGCTAGCCGAGGCGAAAATATATAGTAAAATTAAATTTGTGACGTTTGAGAAGTGAAAGATAAAATTCTCAAACCTTATACGTTACATATAAAAGGTGTCGCCGACCAAACGTGTGGTGTGCAACATATTATTCAAGTACCAATCTCTTCATCCTAATTTGGTACAATACATGCGCTGCGCTTCTCGGCTGAACAATTAACACGTTGACATATTGCCCCGAGTATACCCGTTCATGTACGAAGTATTGGAAACAGGTAAATTCACGACCAGTGCTGTACGAGGTTGGGAACTAGCGTCAATAAAGACAGCGCCTTTCCCCGGGGCAATGATATTGGCTGCTGCTGCTACAAGAACGTTTTGTTATTGGTTGCGACTGTCGCCATACACCAATATCTAGAGATCTGAAAAATTCGCGAGTTCAGTGAATTACATACTAGACTCTACAATCTTATAGAAAACATTCCAGATATCATCTGCATATTGGTTGTCTGCTGTCACAGTTGAAGGCGACGATTGGGCACCGTTCTCCAGGAGGTACCAAACACTGTGTGAACCAATGTCTAAAGTTATATCAATGCACGGGTTTTGAAATCTAGCTTGTCTCAAAATGAATCCACGAATTCTTCAGGTCTCTAACAATATCATTTTTTTCTTACGTTTCAGCGTGTAAGTTATTACAAGGAACTCGTACGTACGTTTCAGACCAAAAATATCATCCTTCGCAACACCTGGAAGGAAAAATGTATATGGAAATTAAGGGGTTAATCACGTCGTTTTGCTACCTTGCACTGCGCATACCCCCAAAATGGAGTCCTTCAGGCGCGTGATTCTTGGTGTTGAAATTTTAATTTGCCAGGAGTGTATTTATGTGAATCTTAGAGTCTAGAAATCTGACTTCCAAAAAATTAAAAAATATTTACTTATCTCTTTCAAGTAGACGTAACCTACAATTCGGGTCTCTAGTTTCCTTTCCACAGATCACCGCTTAACAATGTTCTTGAAACTGTGTAACCATGCATGAAATAAATGTACCCGTAAATATCGACGTTCAATCCTTAACATGGGGCAGAACTCTCGTGTGTTGTTTCACTGGTGAGTGCGATTACATTTTTGTCAAGTCGTTGAAGTCGGCACACTTTTACCAGCTTTAAATACAAACTAACATTAGGTTTTGCCTGTATCCACATCTGCAGGGACACCACTTTACGCTGGTCTTCGTTCTTACTTAACGCGTGTATTGTTCAACACGACGCCAGGCTTTCAATAAGGTCGGCTGTCAGCCAACGGATTGCCGCGTTTACTTTTCAAACAAAATGTTCTTTTGTTTGCATCAGGGTGTACACTGCATCGTGTTTATAGCTATTCAAAATTGGTCGTTTATTTAAGAGAATTGTTGTTAATATTAATTTGATCCTTATTAAAATCCTGATAAAACTAGAAAATCAAAATATCTCTGCCCGGGCCAGTTTACTGATGGGCAGAGACATATTCGTTCAAGTACTACACATGCCACGTTCGGGCATATAATCCATTCACAGTTACTTCGCACCTTTCTGAAGCCTTGCTACAGTTCTACTTCCAGGATATTCCTTCGTCTCATGCAACCAAAACTTCGTGCACACTCAGTTGTTATAATATTTTGCATGAGAACTATTTTTTATTAGGCGGTACCATCACACCAGTTTTCTCACTGTTTGTATTTACAGTATAATTAGAAATTAAATATTATAATTGTTAGATAAAATAAAGGCGAAACTTTACTTTAGCTAAAAATAATAAACTTTTATGTTAACTGATGTATAAAATGCATGTGATGCATGGCATATTTAGGAAATAACTAAATACGTCATACATGGGATGATTTTTCGAAGATTTGATTCTAAAAGTGTGAAGAACTTGGATACGTCCTACGCAATTCGCTGCAATTTTAGTTCATAAATTGTACGATTCATAATCGAATAAGTCGCCAGCCACATATTATTACATGTATTTTGTTGGACTCGTGACTTTGTAGATATTGACACTGTGTCGATAGTCTGAGGAAAGTTGGGTCGCGATTGACTTGGTGAGAAACTCAGAATAATTTAATTATGGCGTCGGGACGCGGAGAACATTGACAGAGCCGCTTTTACCCAACACTCCAGCCACGCCCGCCAGGAAAATGGCATCACTATAGCCTGCTAAATATCGGAATACCGTTCGCCATCAGCGCCGTTTGACCTATTTCCCAGCCGGCAGCGCAGCCAGTAGGGAAACTTTCACAGCAGCCTGTAGCCGGTCGGACACGAGGACCGTTCTTAGAGTCTCGCACAGCCAATCGGGAAATTGATATGCACACATCAAGGGAACCGCCGCGCGCTTTCTTCTCTGTGTACCTACCATACCTACTTTTTGTCCTCGGGGAAGCGGGTTGTGGAACTCCAGCGAAGCAACTGGCGTTTATCCCACGGCGCGTGCTTCCCGAGCGGCCGGGGCCTCCGCTGTTATAGATTATTCGATAACGTGCGGAGCGTCTCCGTCGAGAGCTGGTCAGGGACTGCGCTGTTCCAGATTGTACAATAACGTGCGGAGCGCCTCCCTCTAGAGCTGGCCAGGGCCTACACTGTTCTAGATTTTTCGATAACGTGAGGAGCGTCTCCCTCTAGAGCTGGCCAGGGCCTGCACTGTTCTAGATTATTCGATAACGTGCGGAGCGTCTCCCTCGAGAGCTGGCCAGGGTGTGCGCTGTTCTAGATTTTTCGATGACGTGTGGAGCGTCTCCCTCGAGAGCTGGCCAGGGCCTGCACTGTTCTAGATTGTTCGATAACGTGCGGAGCGTCTCCCTCTAGAGCTGGCCATGGCCTGCACTGTTCTAGATTGTTCGATAACGTGCGGAGCGTCTCCCTCTAGAGCTGGCCAGGGCCTGCACTGTTCTAGATTGTTCGATAACGTGTGGAGCGTCCCCGTCGAGAGCTGGCCGGTGCCTGCGCTGTTCTAGATTGTTCGATAACATGCGGAGCGTCTCCCTCAAGAGCTGGTGATAGCAGCCCCATTTCTGGTGACGGGTTGGAAACAGAAGATGCAAGCGCCCGTAGTGGATCGTTGCCGCCGTAGTCCTTGCGTTTGTCAGGTGTCGTCGTCGGTTAGAACGGGAAGCACAGCTTTCGACTAGTAGCTATATTAGGACTACAATTTATTCACGGTTTGTTCACAGTTTTAGAATAAACCTTTGAAATATCATCCCATGTATGACGTATTTAGTTATTTCCTAAATATTCCATGCATCACATGTGTTTTATACGTCTGTTAACATAAAAGTTTATTATTTTTAGCTAAAGTAAAGTTTCGCCTTTATTTTATCTACAAATTATAATATTTAATTTCTAATTATACTGTAAATACAAACAGTGAGAAAACTAGTGTGTTGGTACCGCCTAATAAGAAATAGTTCTCATGCAAAATATTATAACAACTGAGTGTGCACGAAGTTTTGGTTGCATGAGACGAAGGAATATCCTGGAAGTAGAACTTTAGCAAGGCTTCAGAAAGGTGTGAAATAACCGTGAATGGATTATATGCCCGAACGTGGCATGTGTAGTACTTGAACGAATATGTCTCTGCCCGTCAGTAAACTGGCCCGGGCAGAGATATTTTGATTTTCTAGTTTTATCAGGATTTTAATAAGGATCAAATTAATATTAACAACAATTCTCTTAAATAAACGACCAATTTTGAATAGCTATAAACACGATGCAGTGTACACCCTGATGCAAACAAAAGAACATTTTGTTTGAAAAGTAAACGCGGCAATCCGTTGGCTGACAGCCGACCTTATTGAAAGCCTGGCGTCGTGTTTAACAATACACGCGTTAAGTAAGAACGAAGACCAGCGTAAAGTGGTGTCCCTGCAGATGTGGATACAGGCAAAACCTAATGTTAGTTTGTATTTAAAGCTGGTAAAAGTGTGCCGACTTCAACGACTTGACAAAAATGTAATCGCACTCACCAGTGAAACAACACACGAGAGTTCTGCCCCATGTTAAGGATTGAACGTCGATATTTACGGGTACATTTATTTCATGCATGGTTACACAGTTTCAAGAACATTGTTAAGCGGTTATATGTGGAAAGGAAACTAGAGACGCGAATTGTAGATTACGTCTACTTGAAAGAGATAAGTAAATATTTTTTAATTTTTTGGAAGTCATATTTCTAGACTCTAAGATTCACATAAATACACTCCTGGCAAATTAAAATTTCAACACTAAGAATCACGTGCCTGAAGGACTCCATTTTGGGGGTATGCGCAGTGCAAAGTAGCAAAACGACGTGATTAACCCCTTAATTTCCATATACATGTTTCCTTCCAGGTGTTGCGAAGGATGATATTTTTGGTCTGAAACGTACGTACGAGTTCCTTGTAATAACTTACACGCTGAAACGTTAGAAAAAAATGATATTGGTAGAGACCTGAAGAATTCGTGGATTCATTTTGAGACACGCTAGATTTCAAAACCCGTGCATTGATAATTTTTAGACATTGGTTCACACAGTGTTTGGTACCTCCTGGAGAACAGTGCCCAATCGTCGCCTTCCACTGTGACAGCAGACAACCAATATGCAGATGATATCTGGAATGTTTTCTATAAGATTGTAGAGTCTAGTATGTAATTCACTGAACTCGCGAATTTTTCAGATCTCTAGATATTGGTGTATGGCGACAGTCGCAACCAATAACAAAACGTTCTTGTAGCAGCAGCAGCCAATATCATTGCCCCGGGGAAAGGCGCTGTCTTTATTGACGCTAGTTCCCAACCTCGTACAGCACTGGTCGTGAATTTACCTGTTTCCAATACTTCGTACATGAACGGGTATACTCGGGGCAATATGTCAACGTGTTAATTGTTCAGCCGAGAAGCGCAGTGCATGTATTGTACCAAATTAGGATGAAGAGATTGGTACTTGAATAATATGTTACACACCACACGTATGGCCGGCGACACCATTTATATGTAACGTATAAGGTTTGAGAATTTTATCTTTCACTTCTCAAACGTCACAAATTTAATTTTACTATATATTTTCGCCTCGGCTAGCTTCAGAACCTTTCGAAAAGTGACAAAACAACAACATATTCTAGTATAGACAATACAACCCCCAGAGTTTGTCAATAGGACAGGAGATACTGATATACAACTACCATGTAAAAATATCGACATAAGTAATAACACTTCTTAAGATTACCAAAGACAAGGACTAGAATAATGTAAATATGTTAGGAAATTTATGAATATTATTATGTTCAATTATTGTGTTCTAACTATCAAACATTCATATGAACATAGTGGCTTATATTCACAAACTAAGCTACATTCAAAACCAACATTTTTAATGAAATAATAATTCAGAGGCGAGATTACTTTTGGAGATTATATTATAATTAATAATTTGCCTAACGTAGTGATAGGAAAGAAAATATATTCATTTTCATAAAAAGAAGAAATTAACCTTTGATTAATCCCTATTGAGATATACGGCCGTATAGAACCTTTATTGAAGACCGCCTAGGGATGAAGATGAGTCTCCTTCGGTGTCCGTTGATCACTCTAGCTCGTTGCTCGAAACGCTGGACCCTGGACTTCTGCAATGGCTTGAAGTGTTTGTGGGCTGTTACCCTCCAGATGTAGTGGCATACGGTCATCCTTCCTTGGGTCATCGTCAGTTCCTGGATTGGGACGACTTCTTCACGGTCCTTCATTACATCTTAAACTGTCCAAACATAATATCAACCAATGAATCGTTACCATTACTTCTTTAAATCAGGCCTGGGCAGTAAAAAGGGAATTATTTTATCAACTTTTTCATAGGAGTTTGGTCGACTCCTCAACATTCTTTTTTTTTTTTAGCCATTCTGTAGACCAATAATAATAATCCTAGCAAAACGAACAAATGCTGATCAAGACAAAATTTGTCATTAGAAATGTCGCCTATTTATATTTGCAAAACATTTCCAATTTCATAAAGATTAACGCAAGTATTTTTTTAAACATAAATAAATTCAATAAATTATTAGCTTATGATATCAAAAATAAAAAAAAAAAAACAATTATACAAAACTATTTGCAAATTACCAGATGTTACAGTACTGAAACATTTTCTGCGAAATCGTTGCTTGCGTGTAAACGCGTGTATCGGTAAATAAAAGTTCTAGAAATACGAAGTTTGCCAGAAAATATATAAAACTATTCTATTTTTTTTTACTTTTATCATATCAAGTGTATTAATGGAGAGAAGTTTGGTGAAAGTGGTCAAATATAGCAGATTTAAAGCTTGACTATGCAATTTCCTTAAGCGGTAAGAGAAAAGTACGATTGTACGCAGGTTGTTTGATTTGTGGACATTCATCGCGTGTAATAACAATTACACTGTTACAGATCTATTTGATACAGTAAAGCGTTACAACGGAAACACTGCACGCCTTGCGCGTAGGAGCGATGGGACGCTAGGCGTGCGCGTTAGTGTCGCCCGTATCGCTCCCTCGCTTCTTGACCTTGGACGCGCAGCTACATAGTCCCCCTAAAACGGATATTACACTATACCAGCTGCCGTACTTGGTTCTAGTGCAAGCTTCTATAAGCCCTGGTGTCCGAGCCGGTATACCAGCCGCTATATGAGCCGGCAAGGAAGATTCATATTACACGACAGCAGTTCGCGTACTAGCATGTGGCACCCTCGGTGGGTGCGCAGTGTGTGGTTTGTAGTATAGGTAAACCCCATTCGTGGAACTCCTACCACTTAGTAACGTGCGTAGGCCTATAAAATACTACCTAGCACATCTTAACATTGCTGTATTACTGTTCGTGTTTTACACAAACTATTTGTTTACAAGTATAGTTTCATTCATTTTCTTGAAAATGACTTGCTGTCGCTAGAGTACGAGTGTGTTGTTTTTAATTTTGACGAAAATTGCTGACCGGTTGGAAAATATAGTTTTTTCTTTACGTACCGGGATATTATCAGAATGTAAAATGTAAGGACAAAAATAAACTTGGATTCAGTGGAGTTTCAAACTAACGCCCAGTAACTATGCTCTTATTCCGGAGGCCGCAACTTTACCATGATACTACCAGTTCACTCAACATATAAGAATTCATGTAATATACTATAACTAAGACATTGAATTAATTTTAAAACAGTAGGTAATGTTTTAAGTATTCAGAACTTTTCAAAACAGTAATTAAAAGTTGTCATCATCAATATTATTCGTCGTTGTCGTATTTAAAATCTGTTTGACAGAGTTTCAAATTCACGGATGAACATTCAAGATGGAGGCGTCCTTTTCAGTTTCTTCATCAACTCGTTTCAAGTAATAGCCACGGGGAGCGCCCTACGCTCTGAAACTGCAATGTGATTGGCCAGGTACGAAAGCCGGTATGGAATCTGCCATGGAAAATAGGACAGGTCCAATTACCAAACCTGTGATGAAATCTGGCAGCGCCAGGCGAAAAATGCCATGACGGGTGCCGTACAGGCCGGTATAACGGCGGCTATGGCAGACCTTGCACAAGCTTTTACGAAATCTGGTACCGTGTAATATGGCCTTAAGGCACCCGCCTACTCGGCTCGTGAACTGTGTTACAGCATTTTAAAAGATCATGTGTTTTTCTACGAAACTATTAAACGTGCCTACTGTGACTAGCTATGGAAAGAACACACACTTCAGACGTTGTTTTTGTGGTCGATTCAAGTTATCACGTTTACTACAAATATGATTTCGGAGCCTCTCAAAATGTCTGAAAACGGCTTTTCCAATGTGCTGTAACCGAAAAGATATGAACTAGACACAAGTGAAACTACCAGATAAACATGCATTGAACTTTGCCTCAGACATTGCGCAATTAAAATGATAGGCTCACAGCTTTGAATTTTTAATGGCGAATGATCTTCGAAAAAGATGTTTCGCACTTCTGCCCCTTTTGTAGTGTGCTGCCATCTCCGCAAGTAGCCTGGCAGGCCGGTGTCCCGGTGGTGGGGATTGCTGGGACCTTTAACACCCCCCCCCCCCACCTTAGTGCACAGGATGCTTCGTAAATGTCAACACAACAATTAGGATCAATCACCGCCACAACTTTTGGTGGACACAGGAACAATTGAATTCACGTATTAGAATAGTGTATCTCAAGACGTTGGAAAATGAACATTTTCGACAATGATACAAGGAGAAGCGGAAAGAAGAAAAGATTCAGACTGTCTGAAAACCTAATTGAAAACAAATGGAGCAAAGGAAGAGTAAGAAATTTTGACGGTACAAGGTAAGAATTTAGTTAAATAACATACTTGTGTATATGCAAGGCTATTTTTTTTTTTTTTTTTTTTTTTCACTTTTGCAAAGAGATTAAAATATTGCTCAAAGCAATATAATATCGAGTGCCGCAAATAAAATAAATTTACTTTCTCAAAGGAATTATGATCTTCGTACATAAAGCACTAGATTAATAATATTCCTGACAAAATAAATATTCTCTAAATGAATTAAGAAATATTTTTAATATCGTTTATTTTTATTACTGATACTCCATGCCAAGAAAGAAATATGGAAGCTATTTTTGTACAACTGAAACATCGAATTACTTAAATATAGGCCAAGCTATTTTTTAAATAATAATGTTCGGTTTTCAGAATACGTTATGTAATACACGACAAGCGCCTGGAAATGGAAAATTTTAAGAAAACGTCGCCTGACTTACATTAGCACATCGATTGTGGTACAAGTTCGTCTACTCCTGAATCTTGCAACATATCCATAACCGCAAGTGTACAGTAAGTAATTGCTAAATAAAAAAGTTACCTTTGATAACCTATCAATGCAAATAAATAATAAAACAGCATCTAACATTGTGCATCCAGTGGAGCGACCGGCACCCTTACAGAGAGCTGTGGACAGATGCAGTCATCAAATGCAATTTGTGAAGGGAAACAGGACTGCTTCGAGACTATCAATGTCTTCAAAGACGAGGTGCAGTAGCCAAATACTAGACTCGTATTCGGGAACACCAGGGTTCGAATCCCGGTACGGACATACTGATTTCGGTTTTCATGAATTTCCGAAATCATTCCAGGCAAACGCCGGAATGGTTCATTGCTAGAGGCCACCACCGATTCCTTACTCCAAAATTTTAGGTAATGTTGTACGTATCAGTTTGTAATGATCCCTATGTTGACGAGATGTAGAGCCGACTAGATTCTAATACAAAGCATAAAGCGGCATTTCCATTGTCTCTTGTTTGTCAAGCATTACGTTATACGTAGTGACTAGCTGCGGAAATAGGCTCCCATGCGGGCGGGGTGGTAATTGTTTCCTAGAAAACATCTAAAGGTACTGGACTAGGGCGTTTACGAACACTCCCTATCGAGTTAAAAGTTTGACTCTACCTACACTTTAAAATGCTACACCACTATTAATTCTGTGTTAATATTCGTTATAATCGTCATCAACCAATGATAAATCTATCGTAAATTACGTGTTGAAGCAAAGTTTGCAGAAAATAGCTAACTCTAGCAGGTCAATGATCGCCCAAGCCGCTGGTCGTGTTCACAGACTGGGCGAGTATGCCGCTCCACAGAACACGGACACCACATGAGAATTGTCTCCGCATTTGACCACGGGAGAATGGAAATCTATCCGGTTTGTGGCCTATCCCGCGGCGAAATTGTCTCTCGCGTTGGACAAGTGCAACGACATTGAAGCGGGTATGGGATGAGTGGGAGGAGGGCGTGGGCGAGCTGCGTGACTTGCTGGAAGCCAAGCCAGCCGGCCTGTTGCGCCCACGACCGCAATGACAGACATCTGCTGCCCATGGCGATTAGCGACCGTGCTGCTACACTCTGTTCGCGGTTTCTGCACACTTTTTGAATCGAGCCTCCAAACAATAGCCCCATATATGACGTGTTTAGTTACTACCGATAAATTCTGTGTCTCAATAGCGTTTTATAACTCGGTAACCCTTTAAGACCCAGATTAATTTACGGTTTCGTGTGTTATAAACAAAATAAATTACTAAACGTGCTGTACTTAAGTCGATGCAGCGCTTGTTTCGTTGTCGCAGCCAACGAGCTGTAGACTGCATGGTAGGCTACAGTTATATGTACCAATTATGACATAGACCAGTAAAACGGTTTGCGAATCATTTACCCACAGGTAAGATAATTGGTCATTGATAGGGCCACCTGTTTTTCGCGAAAAGATATACGCCAAGACTAGACTTCAATCTCCTATGTGTACACTCGCAGTCGTCATTTGAGTATTGGTAGAGATAGGAAAAATTCGCGAATTCAATGACCGGTAGGCTAGACTCCAAAGTCATGTGTATACTCGAGCCTCAGATGTTTGTTCATTGGCTGCTGCCCCATACAGTATCCAGTGTTACTTCACACTTGGCAGTATGGCACTTGCTACTTGTTTCCTTACAAGTCTGCTATTGGCTCAGAGTCGTCCAGGGCGTGTCTAATAAACTGCTATCCAATTGCAAAGTCAACTTCAGTGTACACGTGTTTGACGTCTATCTCGTCCTGAAATGAACTCGCGAAATATTCCTATCCCTAACTATTGGTCGCTTTTTTTTTGTGTGTGTGTGTGAAGACAATATGTTATATATGGGTGAGCCAATCAGATTTGAGTTTCTCCTATACGACCGTGTGTAATTCGCGGGCAAACACATAAGATGCGTAACAATTCAAATAACCTAATCACGAAAGTGGCTCTGAACTAAAATGTGTTAGAACACAACTTGTCCTGAAATCTTTTCACTAAAAACAGGTGCCCCTAGGCATTGGGTTTCGCAGTGTGCAGTCCAGACCAACAATTATATACACGTGCTTAATCTACACAAATGTGTGCACTGGCTCTGAATGGGTTAACAAGAAAGTATCCTCTTCTTCATTAAATTGAAGTTTTGTCTGTATTTCATTTATAAATTCGGATAATTCATTATAATAAATATTAATAAAAGCAGCGAGAACACGTGTGTGTTGGTAGCGCCTAGTAAAATATAGCTAATATACAAAATATTATTACAACTGAGTGCGCACGAATTCGGCGCGTTGTCGTTTGGTTTAATTTCTACACGTATTTAAGCTTAATTTGCACTATGCGAAGAACCGAGAACAGACAAATATGTCGTCGTGGTCAGACGGAAGGTGGCCACTTCCAATAAAACAGAGCGCATGCGCAGAATATAACGGATCTAGTTTTGCAGTCGCAGCAAAATGTTTTACTGTGGATAAGATGAAGGATGTTGCTGCTAACGAAATATTTCGTGGCAGCCAGTAAACGTTTTTTCAATACACAAATATGTTAGTGAATATTAAATAGCTTTCGTACTAGTCAATCTACGTGTTATTGGCCATCATTATCGGTTTTTTACCAACAACAAAATTTCGTCTTGGAATGCATTAACAAAACAGTTTTTGTAGACACTAACAAATCTTTTTTTCGACGTGAATAGGTCTTTAAATTTGCAACCATAGCGGGAGGCAATCCAGAAAATCCGATGATAACACAATCGGGGAATAGAGTTTGACATTGCAGCTCCGAATCTAGAGTCTACATTCAAAATTAAATTACACCACTCGATTGCCAAAGGATCAAAAAATATGTTACGTTGACTGAGGAAACTGAGTACAGAGAAGCATCACACGTTGACGGGGGGGGGGGGGGGGGGGGGGGGAGGAAGAATCGCCATAATTTTGAGTTCGTTTCGCCGCGTCTCCGCGTAGTATAACTTTTGACTAGGAGAAGCTACGACACTCGTTTAAGTTTCAGTCGACAGCTCTCGTCGAGATCAATCGATTGCGTGTATAACAATTTTTTTGTGACGTGTTTATGGTGAAATTATATGCATTTAATGTAAAAAATGCAAGAAAACTTAACACAAAAAGCCCAGTCGAAAAACAGAAATCGTATACATTTGGAAAGATCATCTCAAAAGAAATCCAGTGATAACTATAAAACCCAATATGATCGAGTGAAGCAGTGCCGGGAACATAAAATAAACGCCAAGGCGTCCGAGCGCGTCAATGTAGACGTATTCATGCAAAACAAACGGCCGTGTACCCAACACACAGCCAAACCCTTTTTTTCAGTGTGTTGGAGATGCGGTTGTCCCCTATATTCAGGGATGGCCTGGGGGCCTTGTATCAACATGAAAAATCGCGACCGCATGTAGCACACATAGTCCGACTGCTCCTGGATGACCTTCAATTCCTAGGCCTGCGCGTTCACCGGTTCTCTTCTCATCGAAAAAAGTGGCATCCACTGTCGGACGACGATTGCCCTGTGACAGAACACCCGCGGCCATAACAAAGCACAAAGGGCACGCACTGAAGCAGCACGGGCGGAGATGACCCACACGGACAAACGAAGTCTCTTCCGCTCAATGCTGTGTCGTGTAGCAGCAGTTGTTACCGACCATGGTGGGGCAATACAACGCGTATTTACCATGTTTTGTATGTCATGCAGAGCTGCAAACATTTATGATGACAATCTGTCCGATAAATCTGGTAGTGAAAGCTCAAGTCCCTGTTGGTGTTGCAAATTTAATGGCTAGCAGTGCATGTCTCCCTTTGTTTTTCTTTGCTGCATTTGTTTTTATGTTCGTTCATGTTCTTTTTTTTTCTTGTGGCATATTATTGATTGGCTACTTGGCCTTTCACGCCCCTGGAACATGTTCACTAATTTATTGTTATGATTTGGAAGAATTTTAGAAATTTTTTCTGTTATAGTACAGAATTGGACGTAGGCCTACTATTAAAGTTAATTAATTAAATAGAGTTTTAAGTTGTATTAATAATTTATAATTAATTTGCTTTGCAAACGGAGTATCGAATTATTTATACTTTTATTTTAAAATATGCTGACGTTGATAACTAATTTATAGGTACTTTTAGTTTAAGTTTTTATAGTTAAATAGGCTTTTTCGTCCACATTACCTATAGCGAATGTATGAATTGCCGCGTTCTCTGTACGCGGCTTGTTGCCTTTCGCATGTAAATAATTTGCAAAACTTTCTGTCTTGACGTTTTGTCTCATGACCAAACATGGCTCAGATGTTACTCTCCAAGACTCTTTTAGGTTTACTGTATCTAGGACAACATGGTTTCCTTATAATGATTTGGTTTCTGCTTATCGACTATGTTTTATTCTATTAATAACACTGAAATAAAATTTAATATTACTGATTTCCAACTACAAAGGAAAAAAATTAATGAATAATTTTTATGACGTAATTTTGACGCTAATTTTTGTAACACTTTAATAAAATTACAGTAAATTTTCACGTGTTTCTGTGAAACTGACAAATATTATACATATATATATATATATATATATATATATTTATATATATTTACATTTATATATGTATATATAGTATATGTAATGTTTCATATATATGTTGCACAGATATATTTTATATCTAATGTTTAATTAAAACAAACTACTATTGTCGACTTCGTTATTCGCATAGAGATACATAATTAATTTTTATTTCCGTGTAATATTTAAATGATAATATTTTGCTTGTGAAATTAAAAAAAAATTGACAGCTAATTTCTAAATAATTATTTTTAGACGTTAAAAATATTTTATTGTGATATATGTGCGTGTCCCCTCAGCAGTAATTCCAAATAAACATTATGCGCCTTTTGCCAGACGAATAAAGCTCCTGCTACATACTACTTGCCACAAATACAACAATGTACGCTGCTATTAACCAGCGCTCGTTTCGTCACATCCAGGGCAGATGTACTCGTCTGAAGACGTTCATTCGTTTCTAACATTCCTAGTTTTAAATGTCACACTTCGCTTCGCGCAAGGTTATGACCTCTAAGCCTAAACGCTCCCCCCCCCCCCCCCCATCGTTTTAAGACACTGCTTGGCCACGGTGCATTCAGCTTTATCTGCAGCCTTTTTTTTTTTTATTGGTTTTCAAATATCGACTTCTCCGCTAGCATTTACATAGACTATTACAGTAAAACCTCAGATTTGTAACCCAAGTTTTTTATTTTGCTTTTGTATTGGTCTCTTCTTGTTATGAAGGAAGGTTGTTTCTTTTAATACGGTTCACCTACGAACTTGGTTTTATGTCTGCTACAGTTACTATAATGTCTTCTGCATTTGCCTTCTACCTATATCCTCTTATAGTTTTCCCTCACTTGTTTCATTTGCAGCTGTGTGCTGCGGATAGTCCAACGTCGTTTACATTCTTCAACATGCCTGAAGGCTAAACATAAACATATACTTTTTTCCCCCTTTCTTAGCTATACAGCCGTAACTGGGTTTTTTTATTCTCATGTTTGTTCTAGTATTATAGTGGACAGATCTGGGTGGATCTTAACATCGGGGTCTTGAAAGTCGATGATGTTGAAGCGAAGCGAGTATGGAGCATCGCCGGAATGCAAGGGCGAGGAAAACGGGAGATCCCCGAGTAAACCCGCCCGACCAGCGGCATAGTCCCGCACGATTCCCACATGCGAATTCCGGGAGCGATCCCGTCGGGAATCGATCCCGGTTTCGCCTAGGTGGGAGGTGAGTGGTCTAACCACTACACAACCACGGCCTCCTAACTAATGACAAGCGTATATTCTTGAAAATGGCATAAAATTTCTTTATTTTTTTCAATTGCTCGCGGACTTATTTAAATTCTATGAATAAGTTTTGTCTGCTCAACGAAAAATAGTTCCTTTACCCGTGTAAACCGGATTTTTATACAAGCCGTCTGGAAACTCACCCGAAATAATTCGGGAGGTGATTCCTTGTCGAAAATAAGGCACACTCTAAATCTGAACCAGTGAGAATTTTACTGTTTTAGTCAGTTAACCGTACCTGACTGATTAAACAATCACTTCCATGGATTTCACTGATAAATTAGAGAAAAATTTCGATATTTCCTTCACTTATTGGTGCACTGACATTTTCCACTGATTCATTAGCCATTTCATCCACTGTTTTTTAGTGATTTCTTTTTTGACTGACGGAGCAATTAAACAACTTTTAATGATTACAACTCAACAACGTGTATTAAACTAAACAACAACGCATAAACTAATAAAACCAATACAAAATAATTTCTAAAATATGATTTTCTTCTTTCACAAGACCATTTTACAAGATATCATGAACTTTCAGTCTTTCATTCCGTTTATACGTCTTTCATTTCTTTTCCACGTAATCATCACAGCGCTCGGTTTGAATGTTTAAAATACATTTAATGTGAGGAACTGAAGGTAATCATACTATTTGTTCTTATAACCGCAACGTTACCAATTAAACTAAATACGAAAAGAAAGGGCATACAATTTAAGAGTGCGTACTTTTGATGAGGAATAAAACACATAGTATACTTTTGATGAGGAATATAACACATAGTATACTTTTGATGAGGAATATAACACATAGTATACTTTTGATGAGGAATATAACACATAGTATACTTTTGATGAGGAATATAACACATAGTATACTTTTGATGAGGAATATAACACATAGTATACTTTTGATGAGGAATATAACACATAGTATACTTTTGATGAGTAATATAACACATAGTATACTTTTGATGAGGAATATAACACATAGTATACTTTTGATGAGGAATATAACACATTGTATACTTATTGTCCTTTCTATTATCAACGTTGGCTTCGTATCTCTGAAGTTACAGGTCTAACAGCGAAGTGGGGGTAGTGTTTGCTCAATCCCGACCACGGGCAAAAATTTATTTACTTTTTTTAAATAACGGTATATTGCGTAGTATTGAGAGTTATTATCGTAAATATGATTATTCCTCGTAATTATTTGGCTAACATACATACTTAGGGAAAGGAAAATTTCGCGAGTTCAGTGACCTGTACGCTAGACTCCACAATCCTTTGTATAGTCGAACCTCAGATGTTTGTTATTGGCTTTTGCCCCAGTGTTACCTCACATTTGACAATATGGGATCCGATTCTTGTTCCCTTGCAAGTCGGCTATTGGCGCGGAGTCGTCCAGGGCGTGCATAATAAATGATGCTCCAATTGCAAAGGCGACTTCAGTGTACACGCGTTTGAAATCCATCTTGTCCTGAAATGAAGTCGCAAATTCTTCCTATCCCTATCCATGCTCTCAGAGGTAAACACATCGTACGCGACTGATACTGGGTCGACTATATGTCGCTGTGATCTCGCTTAAACATGCATGTAGGTTCAAAAGAGCCAGCAAGTGCCAAACAGTTGCACAGTACAATAATGATTAGGCCTATGATGGTCAATGTAGCTGTTTCCCTTAAGCGATGTTCAACTGCGACAAACGCCCCATGATGAAGGGGTCTCGTGGTATGGGTATTTCTTCTGGTACAAATTACGTGCCCTCGGGCCACTGCAGCCTGCCGCACGGCACATCAAATGAATGTCAGCCAGTTACTCTTACGTTAACATCGACGTGCTGTTTACGCTGTAGCCCTACAGACATGCAAGTCCAGCACACCTTCTGTCTCGTTTCAGTCGTGCTTTCGGCAACAATCGGCCCGATATCGGTTTACTTACGATGTGTTTACGTCCGCGTCTAGAAGTGTTACCTACGTGCCAGGCATTGTATCGGCGCCGCTAATGTTTTCTAAAGGTTTTAAAAGGGAACGGCAGGTCCTAGTCACTTGCAACAATGGGACCTTCTTGTTAAGGGCGTACTGCTCAATAAGACCGTATCGAAATTCCATAGTACCTAAAGGCGAAAATATTGTCTGCAATAAGAGGGCGAGCACACCTATTAATCAAGTGCTGAAGGGAGGTATTGACACCAGTTTTCGATAAACGTGAAGGTATCGATAGCACAAAACATTATGAAGAGAACCATAGTTTAATTTCACATCGTTTCTGAAATTTTCCAAAAATGTCATTTCCAAACTCGATTTTAAAGGGCTTATATCTCCCATAGGAATTAAACTAGGTAATAAGTTGTAGTGTACATATCTACCACACTTTATACAAGGAATCACCTCCCGAAATACTTTGGGCCAATTTCTGAACAGTCGGTATATTTAATGCATAACTATAATATTTTTTATTCTTACTGCGTTTCTGAACCATGAGGGGAGAGTAGGTACGATCGAAATAAAGCTCGCCCCAAATTTAGGTCAATATATTCCTGCCCAAAATAAACACAATATAATCACGCTTTGGTGACTAGCGCGCACGAACATGAAAATATTGCAACGTTGGCAAATTTATTTTCCTACCTGTACACGGCAAGTGAAACGACGCAAACTTGTAGTGACCTTTCCTATGATAAAATCTGTCTGCGAATGCCGTCACGTTGCTTTACGGCCAGTCATTTATTGCTTACCTCGCTGGGCACATAGTGTTCGCTGGTTCTATTTGCAAGGGAGGACTTAGTAACACGTGGAGGTGTGACTACACATTTTTCTGTTTGCAAAATACAAAATACTTGGTAACGCTGTGTTTTAGCTTGTAAACATTTCACAGCTGTAGTTTATGCCTAGTAGAGGAAAGCGACGATTATACTACATGGCATTAACATAGCCAGTAATAAACACATTTCCTGTACGAATGTAAAACATCGTATAACTATCCACTTATTGCATTTAGGCCGCGTCGTACCACAGAGAAATCAAGAACGTGCAAATTAAACAACCGCTTATTCCACGAACTCCAGCCGTAGACGCCAGAAAAATCGCGGCACTGGCCAGAAACGTGTTGGAGAACCGTCCGTCAACCAGCAGCCAGTAAGTAACGTTTGGCATCACGCCGAAGCCAATCAGACACAACCTCGCGTAGCCAATGAGGGAAATGGGCAGCCCGTATCGTGCCATTTCACTGTCCGTGTACTTCGCTATTCCGTCGGGAATGCGGAAAGTTGAAGCAGTATGCTGGCGCTAGCTTTTGCTGCACCTGGTGGGTTGCTAGTTAACTTTCCCAACCCTACTTTATGCACCGGACGCGAGACGAGGTCTGCTCGCAAACGTTCGCGATACGTTTCGATATCCTTTCGCTCCGCAATGGTTTTCGGTTTCTGCTGCGTGAGCTGAATAATTCGACGTCCGCCGCTTCCTTTTGATAGGTGCTTCGCGCAGGTACCTCCCGCGTGGGTCTCTCTCACGGCAAGAAACAAACCAGATTTCCCGTGTGTTCAGTCCCAGGTAAGTTTATGCCCGTTCTATAAAACTCCTAAAGGCAAATCCATTACCATCGCTACCTTATATCCGCTCCAACATCCAATCGTTCGTAAGCGCACGCTCTATACACACAGAGAACTTCGATTTGAAACCGAAATTAAAGGGAAAAATTAAGAGAGTTGTGGCAAATTTGACGGTTTTATAACGGCATTATTTAAAATCTATGTCATATGATATTTATTGTCGCTTGCTACGAATCTAATACGATGGCGGAAATTTTGCAAGATGAGAAACTAGCACCAGTATAGCCAACTTCTGATTGCATACTGCTGCAGTAATATTTATTGCTCTGTTATGTTTTCAATGGTATATGCGAAAGTGAGTGAGTGAGTGAAGAGATTTGGGCGGCTCTTAACAGCGAGGTCTTGAGAGCCGATGAGGGTGATTGGGGGTGAGTATGGAGCATCGCCGAAAGGAAAAGGTGGGGAAACTAGATATCCCCGAGAAAACCCACCAACGAGCGGCATCGTCCGACACAATTCCCACTTGCGAAATCCGGAGTGACCCGGCCGGGGATTGAACTCGGTTCGCCTTGGTGAGAGGCGAGCAGGCTAACCACTCAGCCACTGCGGTCCCTATATGCGAAAGTTAGTGATTATAGTTACTTGTGATATGAAAATTCTATTTCGCTGCGTTTACTAAGAGAAAAAATCTCGGCACGTAGAACATTACCAAAACATAATTTTGTAACTCAGTAGATTCACTTCTAGACCATAGAAGGAAAATGACGAGGTGACTCCTTTGGTGTGGATGTATCCGGTCTCTGTTTTGTTGCACGAGACCATGGAAATAGGCCTCTCGTTTAATTGGTTTTTACGTGCTGAGAAATGTTCACTGTTGGCTAGCCTGCCAACTGGTGAATAAGCTACCAGACTCTGATTAGCGAATAGTGTTCCGACATGCTGCTGACTAGCGACGCCATATTGCTGGCGTGTGCGACTAGAATTGGCGGCACAAGCGGCCAGTTTTCGTTGCCGTGCGAAGTGGTCAGGCAGACATGATGGGACCACGCGGTAGAGAGACTGCCAAGCCGTTGTGCTGCTGTATATATATATAATTATATATCCGTTCTGTGTTCGCGTGTCGCTGGGCCACGCCTCAATAACGGAGACAGTATGCGCTGCTACGTCACAGAATATGCGAGCGTACAGCGACGAAAACAGTGGCTTGCAACCGCAGACTAGCGAGCAACATGGCCGTACTGGCCAGAGACATGGTGCGGCGTCTTTCGCGAATAGGCGAAAGGAAACTCAATTGCCAGGTACCAGCCCAGCCGATGGGAAATCTTTCGCACCACTCGATAGCCGAGACACAAGACCAGTTTCTACAGCTTCGCGCAGTAACCTCACACCAAAGAAACTACCACGTCATTTCACTTCTTTACGCTGAAACTCTTATTATAACTTGATTTCCAGAATACACGGAGAAAAGTCCAGTGTTGTTACGAGAAAAAAAACCTAGCTATTTTGAGGCATTTCTTTAAACGTTTATGTTGTAATAAAATTATTACTGTTGTGACAAATTTAATAATGTTACTCATTTACAAAGTCTTATATTACTATAAAGCAAATATATTGTCGATGTGTTAATGTTAATGAAGACTCTAAGTAATGTTTCCGATACCAAATGTTGCATTACGCTAAAAATAACACAGGGGAAAAAATATTTTGTGTTACATTGACATTAAAGTAATATACAGCGAGCAAAAGTTTACACTGACTAGACGTTGTAAAATGAAACCTTTATATTAAAATTGAAAGCATAGAACGAGAACTAAATGTAGGTAAGACCAGCTCTCGAGCTTTGCAAAGCATTTTAAGTGTGCCAAATAGGCATTGTGTACATTACGTACGAGTTGATAATTTTCGGTATTCACTGCTCATCGCGAAGCTCAATGGCCAATGATCTTACCTGTGTGTAAATGATTCGCAAACCGTTTTACTGATCTAGGTTATAGTTTGTTCATATAACTGTAGCCAAGCAGAAAGCCTACACCTCACTAGCTCTGACAACGAAATTATTTTTTTGTCTACTTAAGTACAGCATCCATCATAACATTTCCTGTTTGCAACACCCGGAATCGTAAATTAAAGTGGGTCTTAAAGGGTTAAGTATTTCCACAAAACGAATGATAACTGCAGTTTGTCGTCATATGAATGTCATTATATGAGAAGTAAACACAGTCATACATGTTAAATAGAGTAGTTAGTAGAACTTAGGTTTTATAAAGTGAATAACGCCAAGCATTCAATGCACGGGTTCGATTCCCTTCCCGGCCGTCATTTTTTCCTTCTTTGATAATATTTATTTTTGTGACAAAACATTGTAATATAATTATGTTTCGTATAGGAATGTCGTTTTAAAACAAAGGAAATACATGAAAAATTTTAACATCAATTCAACACAAAAATTTTTATTTCACAACATAAACACCACGATAATGTCGACAGTGCACTAAAGAGGTGACTTTGTAACAAACGTACTAAGATAATATTACATTTTCATTAATAGCTTAGCAGTATATTACATCAACAGCAAAATTAGTTAAAAACTACTCACAGTTAACAAACAATTACTGTAGTAGGAACACCAATATAGTTGGCACAATTTTAGCTCTGTGTATGATGCACTCTATCCCCTCACTCTCTTTTCCGCTGTCATCTATGAATGATTTTTAATTAATTCGTTAATGTTACGAAAGTATTTGGGCTGAAAATTTTGTTCTCCAGAGAGATCGTTTACGATTGCTAGACAGGTTTAGAAATCGCGAAAAATGTTTAGCCAACTTGCATTTGATTACACTCAAGCTAATTTCTCTTCTTAAGGTCGAGATGATGAAGTTATTTTTGACTCGGCTAGGTTATTTGCAGAACAGAAACAAACGTTCTGCTTTATAAATTATTGGAATTCACGTTAGCCCAGTAGAATTGGACAGTAGCTTCTTATATGCATACACTGTAAAAATATTGGGTTTATCTGGACTATTGTAAGGCAATGTCGGCAAACAGGTTTGGGAGACATATATTTCTTTACATTTAAGATAGAATTACCGCACTGTGATGGAGTAAAATTAATTTACATGACAGTAGAAAATTCCATTCATGGATGGAGAAATCACCTTACGACGTGTGGATATCCTCAGCAGTGTCTCAACAACTCGATGTGAGGACGTGAGAAAGCAACAAAACGAGGCGCCATGCCGGACAGCTTGTAGGAATGACATTCGCTAGGGTAGGCACAACACTAAGCAATAAAAATAAATTTTAATGTGGAATGTCTGTAAAATAAAATTATCAAAATTGTTACAAATGGAAAACTTGAGGGGAAAAAAAATGATATGAGAACATTCGTAAGAGTGTGTGGGAAACGGATAGCCTTTTGCTCTCTTGTTCCATTCTCAACATACACCGCCATCTTTACGCGCGTCATTTTCATGTCAAGGGATTTATCAGAAGACTTGGAAGTGTATTGACTCCAATGCACTAAAGAAATTCTATGTACAGAAACTTTGCTTTGTACCGCACAAAAACTGAAGGCTCTCCCAAACTGGCGCGGGGCGTTAGCGGAGCGGGAATGAGGCGGGAACTGTAGCACACCAGAGCGGAGCGGAGCGGAGCGATCCGCTGGTCAGTGCGTCGGTGAGTGTAAGCTGTGCGCGATGATGACCGAAGACCCCGACGATGGCCGCATGGAATTAACAAATAAAGACTGTTGTTGTACGGAGAGTTCCATACAATTATGCCGGAATCAAGGAAACATGAGAAGCGTTTTTATATATATTTTCGAGTGTTTCGACGAAATACTAAGACTTATCAGCAATGATACAAACTTTCGAGTATCGGTTAGCCCAGAGGAACGCCTAGTTGTTGCATTGAGATAAAAAACACCTGGAAAACAGTCTTTTTTGGAGTATGATACATTTTAAATATTGAAGAATAGTATAAGTTGTAGAAGTAGAAATTTGTTTATACGTCGGAAAATCACACTGAATTAGTCATACTGTTATGAATCGAAATATTTCAATTTAGTCTCTGGTATGTGTTTACATTCTTCCGCCGGAGGTGACAGTAAATTATACTGCCGTGAAACTTCATAATGATCACGCAAGTTATGATTCCAATCCCCTTGTGTTGGTGGCGAAGAACTACTCGGTCCACTTCTTTTGCCAATTTCTTCGAGTTCCTGTTGCATGATAAGTTGTGCGAATTTCATTTTCGTGACTGCCTGTCTTCTGGGAGCAAACTTCTTAATTCTTTGCATATCACAGCATCAAGTGGTCTGTGTCGTCCAATTCATGGTTATGTTTGTTCTGCAAATATTGAATCACTTTGTGTTGCGCACTAATTAACATGCATTTTATGTAGCTAACAAAACATATAACTCTAATATAATATTATTGTTTTTTTATACTGGATATATTATTGATACTTATTTCTCGGCTGTAACGCAGATTTCAGAATGTCGTATAATTTAATTTGCCGTTTTAGGCCTATATGTAATAAAGAGGAAATTTTTTGCTAACTGGATTGTATAATGTACCAATATTGACATAATGCGTGATATTTTTATACACTGCTTGCTTTCATGTAATAATAAAAGCTGTTACACTTACCGGGTCCAGGTACTTCATTCCCAATCTCTGTCTATATGCGATCGTTCTGTCTGTTCTTGTAATCCCGCGTGATTCTGATCGCTCAACACGGGGTGCAAGTACATCGTTTCTATTAACTGCTCCGGAGACATAGTCACCTAGTGACGACTTCCTGCCTACTGACGAGTTCCCGCCAGGCGCTCCGCAGGAATCGAGAGCATGCAGCGGGCCTGGCGGGATCCCGACGCATTCCCGCTTTTGCCAGAAATTTCCAGCCCGGTCTGGGTATTCTCATATCCCGCCAGGGAGCTGCTGTACCGTGCGATTCCCGCTTCCGCGTCCCGCTTTCCACTATTATAAACGGTTTCAGGATTAATTAATTTGTCATGTTGCTCTAAGAATGGCGGAAATGTTCAAGTTAATAAAAACAAATTTTTTTTTTAGGGAAAACTTGTATACAGCAGTTATTTCAATTAAAATTTTAACAGGTAAGTTCAATGAAAACTTTTTTCCCGTGGTGTATTCCTTTAGTACACTAACAATCACTAACACAGCTACGTTATCGCCGTGGTGCAGACCTCGTGGTTGCTCCCACCCACTGGCAAGTGTCGCGGATTTTAGAATCGTGGTTTCGGTAAGTATTTGTCTGAGGATATATGTTAGAACGAAATAAACTGTCATAACACCACCGAGCTGTTTAAAACATAATTTTATTATACGATGTAGTTGATATTCCCTTACTTGTATGAGATTTTCCCACACTTCTCACAGGTACAGTTCCGTACGATCAGGGACTGGTACTTTACTTGTGACTCTTCATTTAAGAGGCAATTTCATCTTAAAAATAAGAGCAGTTTGCTTCCCTTACGTGCAGTGGAATTTTACATCAATTTATTTTACAATGACACCAGCGAATAACGAAAGAAAACTGTCAGTTGTGTTTCAATACGTTGAATTCTAACAAATATTCACGCATTTAATATGAATGAGCGATTTGAATAAGAACAATTATTTTACTATATATTGAGTAAATGAGCTCGCGAATCAGTAGAATGCCCTGGGGATTTACTGCCCCAGGCCAGTGCAATTTTCTTGTAATCGGTATAACGCACTGGTTACCCAATCAGCGAGCACAAGCAACTTAAATTATCAGTACAATTTTACTGATTCAAGCGGTGCAGTTACAACAGATCTGCAATAAAATTCACTGATTAGGAGCAATCTTCTCTGTTTCTACTCTAGAGTGCAACTTTTCCAGTAATAAAATGTCGTCTCCAACGATTGCTTGTAGAATCCGTTGTTGTAAATTATGTAAGATATAAGTGCTCCGTGGAGCTGAGCTGCGAGAGTAAAAACTATGGAATGCCACAATAGAAATAAAAAAAAAGGACATGGGACAGGAAATGACTTGAAGTGAAGCCCGTTGGATCGAGTGAAATAAAGCTCATCATCGTACAAGATACGGAAAGCGGTAAAAAAAAAGAATATATAGGATGATATGACGAGATAACGAATGTTTTTCTCGTGTCTTAGCACCGATAGGAAATGAATTATTTTATCGTAGCGTTCATTATATGATGTGCCGTATAAGAGAAGTTAATGGTGAAAGGGCGTGCTCCGGGGCGATGAGGGCGACCCAGTAAAGGAGTTGGGCCGTAAATGGCAGAGAAGGTTATGCGGTGTGCGGTTGAGGGGGTGGGACGCCGTACAAGGCAAGCGTTCACTTCGTGACCCGTCGTTGTCTTCCCGCTCATTACACGTCCGCGAATAACCGCGGTGGAGTTGCGTTTACTCTAATCTCGTTTGCTCTAAAGTTAGGCTAAACGAAGTTAGGGTCGACGAAGTTGGGCCGAACGAAATTGGGATAAACGCAGCTAGGCTATTCGTAATTAGGCCAAACGAAGTTAGGACGAATGCAGTTAGGCGAGACGCAAGTTTCAGATTTTAGGGTAAACGCAGTTAGGTTAATCTAAGTCAGGCCAAACGCCGTTAGGACGAATGCAGTTAGGCGAGACGCAAGTTTCAGATTTTAGGGTAAACGCAGTTAGGTTAATCTAAGTCAGGCCAAACGCCGTTAGGACAAATGCAGTTTCTGTCAAGAATATTCAAAAATTGACATTTTAGGATGAACGAAGTTAGGTTAAACGCAATTAGGACAAACGCAGTTATGCTAAACGAAATTGGAGTAAACGAATTTAGGATGAGGGTGAATTGGAGTGTGTATGGAGCAGCGCCAGAATGAAAGGGCGGGGGAAACAGGAGATCCCCGCGAAAACCCACCGGCCAGCGGCATTGCCCAGCATGATTCCCACATGAGAAAATTCGGGAGCGACTGCGCCTGGAATCCAACCCGGTTCGCCAAGTTGGGAGGCTAGTAGTCTAACCACTAAACCTCCGTGGCCCCCTGTCAAGTCAAAGACCGCATCGTTCGGACGGATGTAACAGAAATTACATGTATATATTTTAAACATAGTATATCAAATTATAAATACACAGTCGTCATTTTTTCCAACTGCACACTTCGTTTTCAAGCTTGATCGACACAGTCTTGTGAATGTTTCC
Source organism: Dryococelus australis (assembly GCA_029891345.1). Taxonomy (NCBI): domain Eukaryota; kingdom Metazoa; phylum Arthropoda; class Insecta; order Phasmatodea; family Phasmatidae; genus Dryococelus; species Dryococelus australis. The sequence continues at coordinate 306,901,118 of CM057009.1, read as the reverse complement.
GATAACCTACATTGATACTGTGCCTTTAAAAGGAGGGAAAAACCAATACTTAAGCTTACAGAATCGAAAATTCGTGGTGGTTCCTTTGATATCGGAGTACCCATTCCCTTATTGGCTGCGCGAAGTTCTGGGCACTGGCCTTGTGTCTGATTGGCTACAGAGTGCAGAGGAATGATTCCTGCTGGCTGAGCTGCTGTTTGGCAAGTAAGTTACCAGGCGCTGGTTGGCGAACCGTGTTAGCCTACATGTCGTTGGCTAATGGCACCATGTTGCTGGCGTGTGCGACAGGGGTTCGTAGAATGAGCGGTTATGACACATCTGTGTTCTTAAGTATTCTATGACGAAAGTGTAGTACCTACTCAGTATCATTAATGTTAATATTTGCTATCTTTTACTAATCACTCTTTTCTGATTCCTCATATCCATCACACGTGAGATGAAGTCTATGCAAAACATTCTCTCGTTTTTGTAATATTGAAACAAACAAAACTGACAATATCTGGTAAGTCCGTTATGTGTGCAACCTACGTCAAGACAGAGGTTCTAATTTTTTCTAATTGGTTTTTGAAGTGAAAAATCAACGGATATGACATACTATTTATAACTGTTTATTTACACTATATTTCCGTACAAAGCGGGTGTATATGTTTAAATGAATGCATATTAAATGCATAAGTTACATATGCCTTTTATTATTGAAATAAACTACTAAAGACGCGCAAAATTTAAGGAAGTGATTTTCTTAACTAAAACTGTATAGAAATATTATTAAAGAAACGTTACGTGAAGTATCAGACACCTGTATTATATAACGTACACAGTTTTGTCTACTACACTTTTGAGGAAAAAAGCACAGTATTTTGCAATTGACCTTCATTGAGTGTGAAGCACATTGCTCCCAAAACTAAGGGAAGCCTTTGCATAGAGTGCTGTAAGCGCTGGCTAATCAGTTTTAAGTTGAAACTACCAAGTATTAATTATTTACGGAGTAAGCTGGTCTTGCCCTTCTTCCGGACGAGCTTCAAGAAGTAACGTCACAATATGGTTCAATGAGTAAGATGCCGTTACTAGAGGGCGAAGCATTTTAATTAAGTGTTTTCATTAACACCTGCGAGATAGGAGGCTATGTGGAAATGAGTATCGCTGTTTACTCATAATGGAGTAGTTGAACATACAAAAAAAATTATAATAGTTTTTAAGTGGACACATCTTCGTGAGAAAGTGAAGACATTTGGGCGGCTCTTAACATCGAGGTTTTGAGAGCCGATGGTGGAGAAGTGAGGCGGGTGTGGAGTAGCACATGAAAGGGGCAGGGGGAAAACAGAAGATCCCCGAGAAAATTCGTCGCCCAGTGGCATCATCTGGCCCGATTCCCATCTGCGAAAACCCGGAGTGAACCGGCCGGGGACCGAACCCGGTTCGCGCGGTGTTTCAATTAAGCCACCGCGGCCCCTTGTTCGCGTGAGGTGGAGAAATATCCTGGATGTAGATCTCAAGCCGGGCTTCAGAAAAGTTTTAAGTACCCGTGAATGGACTTTCACCGTGCACACGGGTCTCGCAGCATTATGTCCTGTCTGCGCGCTGTGGCTTTGTGTCGTTGCGGTTACGACCCAACGTCCCTCCAGGTGTAATAGCCACGTAATAGCTCGCGATGTTGGCATGATGACCCGTGCTTTACATCCCGACACACGGGACGAGCGTGCGGCGTTATCACTGGTAACTAAGGGAAAGGACGATTTCGCTGTTTCAATTCTAGACATGCTGGAGTACCCGTGAATGGACTTTCACCGTGCACACGGGTCTCGCAGCATTATGTCCTGTCTGCGCGCTGTGGCTTTGTGTCGTTGCGGTTACGACCCAACGTCCCTCCAGGTGTAATAGCCACGTAATAGCTGGCGATGTCGGCGTGATGACCCGTGCTTTACATCCCGACACACGGGACGAGCGTGCGGCGTTATCACTGGTAACTAAGGGAAAGGACGATTTCGCGGTTTCAATTCTAGACAAGTTGGAATTCACACACATGTACTTTCATGTTACGTTTGTAATTGGTCGACGTGTTGTTTGACACAGCCTGGAGATTAATGAGCCAATAACAAACATACAATAAATTGTGCGCCCAACCACCGCCTTTTATTACCACAACAATCAACCAATAAACAGATGATATCTGTATGATTGTATATAAAGCTGTGAAGTGTAGCCTACAGGTAATTGAACTCGCGAATTTTTCGGGTTTCTACTGATAACTAATGGACAGGACAGATTCGCTTTTTAAACGACCTGTGTACTGAACTCGACTGGCTTATGCATTCTCAAGTCTCGTCTGTTATTGGCTCAGAGTTCACCTGGGCGTGTCTAATAAACTGTGATACAACTGCAAACGTTACAGAAATGTACATGCGTTTGAACTCTAGCGTGTCTTAAAATGAACTCGTGAAATTTCGCAGTCCCCACTTACAAGTAGGCTGAACACTTTTCTGCCATGATTTATTTCCCCTGAACATGTAAGAATTAAAAATACCGCGAACCAGATATGTTGAGACACGGACAATTCGAGAAATCATTTCGCAATAAGCTAGACTCAGCAATTCTTTTCCGTACTTGAGCAATTGCTCATGGGTAGAGCCACCTGTTTTTCGCGAAAAGATTTACGCGAAGGCTAGACTCCGATGTCCTATGGGGTACGTGCAGTTTTTCTTCGGTTATTGGCCACGTGTCTTTCTCGGGAGGCAGGGCCAATCAGAATCCGGTAACTCCGGCACTGAGTGTCCACGATTCGCGAGCAGACATCTGCTAGGCGTGACAGTTCAAATCATCAAACCACGTATGTGGTTCTCAGCTCTAGTGTTTTAGAGTGCGTGTAATCCTGAAATCTTTTCGCGAAAAAACAGGTGGCTCAACACATGGGCGATGCCCCAGTTATCTGGTCCTTGTGTTGCAGATTATCTATCGGCTTAATTTCACCCACAGCATGCTTTACTAAATATAATCCAAAAGGAAAAGGTTGTCAAATGTGCTTCTGTTTAACCCGTTAAGTCCCCTTGTTTATGACAGACGACATGTTGCGCATTAAGGATATTTATGGTCGACACTGTACACAACAAGGAATCAGTGGCCAATATTTTGAGCGGCTTCGTTCCGACTAATTTAATTCGTTGAAGTTTGTGATTGGTTAATGATGACGTCAGCGAACCATGCTGTACGTTGTCTACTGGTTGCGAGAAGCACGTTCGACGAAAGTACAGCATCCGACAAGAAATGAAACATTTGCAACACTTGAGCTCGTAAATTAATTCGGGACTGAACGAGATAACACCAAGCTTGTCTTTAAATAAATTCACGTCATTTTCGGTTCCCTTCTAATTACTAACATTCTTGAGGTTTCCAAGTGAATATGTCAAATTATAACGAACAATTTTAGGGTTGCTCTTATGTTAGTTCTAAATAAAATATTTATATAAATTAAAACTACGTAATATTGTAAAAAATAATGTTATTAATTGGTTTTTAAGTTATAGAAAATGTCAAATTTTAATGCCATCTGAATAAACAAGGACATATTTACACTAAAAGATTTTCATTTTACGAGTAGGAAATTTTGTTTTCAAATGTTGATTTATAAAGTGATAATTTTATTGTACACAAACTGGTCACGAGACGAAATGCAGGTATTTCCCTTCTAGTAATAATTCTTGCTATGGTATTACTTTTTAAATTCTATTTCAGGTTTACTTTACTTTAACTGTTTCTCTAGTATGATACTAAAACCGTGTAGTCATCAAATGAAAGCGATATGAACACAAGAGCCGAGGCTGGAAAGGAAGTAATGCTGTCTTCACGATAATCTCATCCTTCCTATACAGTGTAGCATTTAATATGTCTCACTAGATTGTGGGGAAATCGGTCTTAACAGCATCTAGCTAAAGAGTTAATAACTACTGTCCCTGCAAAGGCTCTGAATTACTTTCCTTGTGTTACTTAGCTCGCCTGTGAAAATTTTTTCGTGTGGAAGATGGGAAGAGGGAAATGTTTTAATGCTGTTTTACAAGTATTGAGTATTGTTACATAGATATATCTACGATTTCACTTTCACATAGCAATAATGTGTGACATGCGTTATTAAAAATAAGGCAGAATCCGCAAACTGAAAAAAAAAACGCGGTTGAAATATTAAAATATTCATATAGCTACATGTACACTACTTCATATTATGGTTGGCATTAACATGGCAAGGAAGGCCCTACTTTCTCTCAGGCAAGATTTACGACGTTTAATAAAAGTCAGTCGGAATGACTGAGTATTGCAGTGGCTTACTTAACCATGCTTTCGAAAATTAAAACATTTTATATGAGTATTTGAAGTGATTGTTGCACACGGCTCATATAATTTTAAGATATTTCTGTATAGAGGATTGTTCAATTTAAAATCTAATTTTTATGGGTAACGTAGCGTATAGAAATGTATATTTAAAGTGCTCACGAGAGACCCGAGAAATTCGCGAGTGTAATGACCTGTAGGCTAGACTTAACAGTCATATATACTCTCACACAGATATAAACTGTTTATTGGTTGAATGTTGTGGTAGTAAAAGGCGGTGGTTGGGCGCACAAGTTATTGCATGTGTGTTAGTGGCTTATTTATCTCTAGGAGGTGTCAAACAACACGTCGACCAATTACAAACGTAACATGCAAGTTCATGTGTATGAATTCCAACTTGTCTAGAAAAGAACCCACGAAATTCTCGGGTCTCTAGTAATGACATAGGCATTGCTTATTCTCCTGTACTGTTAAACAGGAAATCGCGTATTAATGAAAAATAAAAAAAATAAAATAAAAATATTAAAATTATAAAAGTCCAAATAATATCGACGTGGTGGAACTTTAAAATCATTTCAAAGCTAGATGGTGTCTCACACTTGCCATCGAAAGTACTGAAACATTGGTGATGAGAGGGAGAAGGTATTAGTGGGACTTAGTCGCCGAAGAAGCATTACGTGCGAGCTCACGCCTGCTATAAGTAGCTAGATGGTGTCTCACACTTGCCATCGAAAGTACTGAAACATTAGTTTTGAGAGGGAGAAGGTATTAGTGGGACTTAGTCGCCGAAGAAGCATTACGTGCGAGCTCACGCCTGCTATAAGTTGCTTGAATTTAGGTGAAAAGTACCTTCTAAGTATTATATTTGAGCGATATGTGTAATTTAGAAACAGAAGAAGAAATGGCTGTGTCGTATTCTTAGGAACGTTGGATATTGGTAAGGCCACGGATTTTTCGCGTATAATTTGGAGCACACAGTAGACTGCTATAATATTTATACACCTTGGCTGTTGTCATACCTGCATTGGCTGCTGGTGCCGTTTCCGCATTTGAACGAGCCAATCAGGATTCCGTAACTCCGACACGGTACTTTCATGATTCGTGCGCAAACAGTTAACACGGACCAGAACATGCTTCAGCCAATCAAAGAAGGTGGACGGCCCCACTGTGCTTTGAATTGTATCTTCTATCGAAATATTTTCGCCAAATATAACTGCCCCTGGGTATAGGGATGGTTTTGGGAGGCTGAGTTTAAGACACCAAGGAAACAGGAAGAAGTTTTTTAAATTAAAGATGACCTGAAGGAAAAGGCACGCAAAGAAGCCGAGAATATTTCGGTACAAAAATGAAAGCGAAGTGAAGGGGAGAGTTTAAAGGAAGAAACGGCTCGAGCAGAACACTCATAATTGTGAATAATTGTTATCTGCTCTGTTCACATTTACTGCTAGCTATAGCTCAACCTGGGCAACTTATAAATAAAACAATTCTGTATTCTACACTCGCGTATTTTTTGTGGAACTGCGAATCCTCATAGTTCCGTTAGGGGAAATGGTGTAAGATAGCAAAATTAACTGACGGAGAAATGTACAAGGTTTCATTAATTTAAGATTATAGCAATGTCATACGGAGTGGAATCTATGAGGTTTTAGCAGGAGACGCGCATTGAAAATTTACACAAATTTCAACCAGAACCGAACACGATAAACTATAATTAGGAGGTTTTCGAAGTAAACCTGCAGTATTCAGAAGATAAGACCATTTTTTTTTAAATAAAGTCAGCCAATTTTTGCAATATTTAAACAGAATATCTATCTGTATTTCAAATTTGTGAACTTTTCCTATGGAACGTCATAAAGAACTTTATTAAACTCCAGCCAAGCATATGTTTATGAAAGTTAAAACATATTTTTGTACTCCCTGTGGTTGATTATTATTAGGGCCACCTATTTTTCGCGAAAATATTTACGCAGAGTCTAGACTTTAATAACCTATGTGAACTCTTGTAGTATTCATTTGGCTATTGGCCGCTTGTCTTGTGTGAAGGCTGTCTGTTACGTGAGTGAGCCAATCATAATTGAGTTTCTCCCCTACTAACCATCCGTCATTCGCGGGCAGACAGATAATAGGCGTAACAATATAAATGTACTAATCACGAAAGTAATTCTGAAATAAAGTGTTTTGGAACACAACTTGTCCCGAAATTTTTTGTCAGTGTCGTCCTAACTTTGTCAGCAGGTTTCTTGTCTGTACTTACAAGTAATTAGTTGCTGTTCTGTTTTTTGACTCTATTCCCCCATGTAATTTACCAATGTTGTATACATATATTTATTTTCTCGTCCATATATTGCTTGTCTTTTTTAAGTTTTTTTTTCGTGCTCAGTCCTGTTTTTTCCATGACACACATTTGCATTGCAATGGCGGATGTTCAAAAAGCTACATCTTGTCATTCGGCCCTTTGCACTACTCAATCGAAGATCAAATATGAGCCACACATAACCTGAAACACTAGCATGGTTTACCACTGGAAATACCTCTGGGAACTGAGTCACGCAGTGGCCAAAAATATGCTTTCAGTGCGTCGTGTGCACGATTGTACACAAAGTTCCTAAATGGGTTAGAAATTATTTTATTTATTTTACCATAAACACATCATGTGCAAAAAGGCAGGAACTTTGACCATGTAAACTTATTTCACGGCATTTTCATTTTTATTACTACAGTGTATTGTGCCATTAGTGTTTTTAAAGGATGCTCATACATCGTGTGTTAGAGTTTAATATATAGTTAAAATGTTGTTGCTACAGCTAATGACGTTTATTGAAACACTGCCAAGCCACTGGTATACCCGATCGTTCCTTCTGTTTCAATATAAATAAAATGTATTACTGAACATTTTTTAAAGACAGCTGGTATTAAGAACGAAGGGAGGATATGGAGAATGACAAAATAAGGTGCGGGTGCAAAAATAACAGAATAGTACATTTGCTGGAAACAGTTTATATTTTTTAAGACGGATACAATTTACCAATGAGCCGGGGAGTATTTTTGCATTTGAAAATGCAGATATCAGCAAAACAGATAAAACACACAGCCGTGTACATAACATTCAGCTGAAAAAGGCAGTAGTTAGAATTCAGCAAAAGAAAATGAAAATGTTTGTTACGGAACACGGGAAGAAAAATAATCGATGCTTTGTGAACGCCACGAGACCTGGACATCTGGTTTCCCAAAATAATTAATCTCATTACATCACCAGTAAACCAAATCACAATTTCAAGTCGGAGTGTTAATTCCAGTGCAAAACACACGTTGGTTGTTGTTGAACAAACTCATTCACAGTTGCATTTCCAAAACCGCTCTAGAGTTATTCAAATGTCACTTACTTATCAATGTTTACCCGACACCTCCACAGATCCACGCAGGAGTAACGTGTTGTTCCTCCACGAGTGAAGTACTGACAGTTACGGAAGTCAACATAATGTATATCAGTCAACAATCGGACATTAATTTATCACGTTTAGAATTGCCCGATCAGTCATCCGTAAATTTGGAATTTGCCACAAGTGGTTGATTTTTTTCCATGTCTAAGAAACAGATTTACTTTATGTTTAACAATTATTCTAATTGTAAAAAGATATCATAATAATTTAAACTAAAAAATATGTAAAACATTATATAATCCAGCAACTGAAAATACAACTAAAATGCCCTGCAATGCATTCGTCCTGCTTGCCTGATTATGCCAGTCTACGTACAAACGAAATTGATTCTCTTACATAGTGTTTTCATAACGTATAGAGACTTCAGAACACAATAAAAGTTAATAAAGTATTGATGTAGATTCTAAGGTGATTAAAATTGTTTTTAACAATGATTCTTATCTTTTTAAACAACGTAACACACATTAAAACTATGTATCTTTCCTCATTCAGTGGATACTCAGTGAATTCTTTGTTGCCGCTTTATTTTAATTACAGTATGTATAAATACAAAAACACATTTTTGACCTTCTAAATAATACTACAGCTCATCATTCCGTAACGGTATACTGGGCATCCATGTGTCTTACGCATATAATAAAAATTAATTGTATAGTGCTTTTTAACTTCCCCCGCTTTTAAGCTTGAAGGATTGGCAGGGGACGGCTTTCAGACTAACTTATAACCTAACTTAAATTAACATTCATGCCTTACCCGGGATTCGAACCCAGAGCCTCCCGCACCCCAGACCGGTGGCTCACCAACCGACTGCGCCACGGGAAGTCGGCAATAAAAATTAAGTAGACTCTTCTGCGCATAGCCCCAACATTGAATTGAGAATCACCAAAACAACGGTTAGATTCACGTATTACAAATATTTAATTCAACGCTATTTTCAGTTGATTTAAACCTCAATACGGCGAGTTTACAAAAAAAAATTATGACTTTTCGCATAACTTAATTGTATTGTAACAAATTGCCTTGGGCGTATCCACGTCTGTGAGGGACGTAGGTCTTAAAATAGAAGGGCCAATTTTAATTTTAAAGCCTTATTTTAAAAGTTACAAAAATACACACAGTCCAGCAGGTCAAATTCAGTCGCAAACTCTACCAATGGTCGCACACATAGACTAAGGATGAGGTAGACCGATATCGCTAGCTGCCAATCTCATTTAACTGCTTTTCTGCCTACACGTCTAGCGAAAAATCCATCGTTACCAACTTTACTGTACGATTGTCACCCAGTGCGCCCAATAAAACACACGCATGCAGAGGCATTTTCTTTTTTCTAACGTTCATTTCTAAAGTGCTCACTTTATCGTGAGCAGCCTGTACCAGTGACGCCATCCCTGGATGCCTGTGCTATGCATGTGCTCGTAGCAGGGTCGGACTGGAGGGGTAGGGGCTTCGGTCGGAAACAGTTAGTGAGAACACGCACAAGACACTCTCTTTGCAGGCACTCGCCAAAGCACCACTCTTGAATGCATTTTATATGTATTTATGATGTATTTAAACATTCAAACCACTCTCTGCCTTTAATGTACAGTAATTTGTTATTAATAACGCCCCAGTTTTAGTTAACATACCCTATATATCAAAACATTGAGCAACACCTTTAAAGAAATTTCCAAGCAAATACAACTAAACCAAATTTAACACTATTATGATTTAACTTAAATAAAACTTTCTCGTTCCAGACATGCCTTGAAAATTTAACCGATTTTGCGATAATTAACATCACTTTGGCAATGGATTAAAATTCAAACAATTTTTTAATTCATTCACTTACTGTAAGCCCCCTTCAGGGACTTGCAAATAATTACCAAGACCTGTAAATATTCAAAAACTCCGCGATTTAACTTCACCGACCCCCCCCCCCCCCTAAGGCAGGGAGGAAGGAGGCTATCTGAAACCAACTTTAGCACTGGGTAGAGACTCCAGGCGCTAACGTGGAGTGCTGATTAAATGAGATTGGGCCTTTGTCATAAACATTCAAACAGAACAGAACAGTCAGGTGAGGCTTCTGCCCTCCTAACCTGGACTTTACAAGGATTGCCTAATGGGAGGACAAGAGCCCTCACAAGGGATTGTACCTCCCCCACTCTGAGAGATTATTGTCCCAGTGATGATAAACGGCGGCCAGACATTATGGTGTTTTTTTTTTGTAATGGAAAGAGGTTAGGGAGCCTCTAGAAGGTCTGAAAATATAGAATACCCCACAGGAAAATGTTCAAGTTTAAACCTTAGTCATGCCTTTTTTTTTTTTTTTTGTTTGTCCAGGGCTTCTGTAATAAGATATTAACTTAAAAGCACGTCTTGCTCGAAGTTTTTCCTTCCTTCTTTGAATCAGTTGTATCCCACGGCTGTTGATATCTCTCATGCCGACCCTTAGCCGTTCATGTAAATTATGCCCTTTAGTCCATGCAGGTATAAGGGGCATCTGTCTGTAACGACAGCCTCGGTAAGATTTCCAACCACCCAAACCTGGTCTGTCCCCCCCTGGCATGGTTGGGGGGGGGGGGGGGGGTGGCGCGGACGGACGGCAAGGCCACGAATGCCAAGCTGCCGCATGTAATAATGGAGTATTTTCAGGGACACGTTATTTCCGTGGGAAAAAGTTCCACGGAGCCTGGATTTCAACATCCTTCGCACACACCTGCAGCATTCATTTCATTGTTCGCCTCTAGTCTCGGAAGAAGATATTTCGGCATTCGACTGGGGCGATCAGAATTCTCTTACTCTAGCATTGAACGTCCTTGATCAGCGGCCACTTGAGACGCATTGCATTAAAAAAAAAAAAAATCTATTCGCCAAAGTGGATCTCTGAGATAAGGTATTTTGCAACACAAGAAATCTTTTCACGTAAACGGGCATCCCTAAACATTTGTGTTACTGCTGTGTCAAATGAACGCTGCTAGTATATTCCTGTGGTAGTGGGCAGTGCGGTAACCTTAGTCTCACTATCCTGCTCCGGGGCGTGGGCAGTCGGTACTTCTCAGTTCGCATACTTACTCTACCACATACTTGCACTACGTGCGAACTTCTATCTCGGAATGGAATTATTTTTTGCAGTAACCCAGTCGTGGGCTGCCCAGATGCATTGTCAATTGGCCGCTCGTTGCTGTACAGCAGCCTGCAACAAGAGAAAACCAACGATTTCCGCACCGCGAGTTAAAAGCTAACCTCCGCTCAGATTAATTCGCAAAGCATTAACTGTTTGTAACTACATAAAACACTCGTGTAGAGTAAATAAGTTATTATTGTCACTAGGAAAATATCCGACGGTAAAAAATGTTGACCCAGAGAGTGTGTGAAATTTCCAATGGTTATTAAGTCAAAACAAAGCAAGGAATGTGCCTGTTTAGTTGTTTAAACTCCATTTTTTTTCCATATATAATTTCAGGCCTCTGTACTTTTCTTATGAACGATCCATATGAGATCACATTACAAGCACTAGTTGCGTGAGTATATATGTGTATATGTGCGCGCGAAAATATTTCTCCTCTTTCCCTCTCTTTGTTTCTCTTTGAGATCTAAGTGTCTCTTTTGAGATCTACTGCCTTTCGCTACACAATAGGGCCGTGTGGTATGATGATGTATCAGTAGGGGGCACCTATTTTTCTGCAAACGTTTTCAGGACTAGTCGTATTCCAAAACACCCCCCCCCCCCCTTTTCATATCAGCGCTGCTCCATACTAACCAAAATCACCCTCACCGGCTCTCTAGACCTCGCTGTTAAGAGCCATCCAAATCTCTTCACCCACTCAGTCACTGCCCTGAATGAAAACTGTTATTTTTGTGGTGCACAGAACATAGCTGGAAACCCTTAAGTTTTGCGATATAGCATGCTAGGCGTAATGGAAGTGTGTGTTGGTTTTACACGTGTCGTTTGATCACCTCTCATAAGAAACGCGGAGGAGATGTCTGGACCATTATCACTCAGATGGGCGGGACGAACATGAGAATGATCTCATGTTGTGACAGAAGTCAATGAACAAATGACCTCTGTTGGAGTCAATAGGTGTTGTCGTAACGTATGTATCGGCTGTTCACGGTAAAGTGAGCACTCTTTAAGGCCCTGCTAAATTTTTACTTTTAGCTCATTTATATCTCTTCGGCACGTATTGATATAAGCATTGCATTGTGACTAATAACCATAGTGTGTACATTTTACTACTGTCAAAAGTCAACGCCTGAGGTTGCAATAAAATGCATTTATTAGTGGTTAATGTCTGTTGAGAGGGCCTTAAAAAGTGCTCACTTTACCGTGAATAGCCTATATGAATATATAAGGTTGAAATAACCGCTTCTTCCGCGAAATACAGCCGCACTTGCCAGCAAAATGGCATCACTGGCCAGAAAAATGTGGGGAAAACCGTTCGCCATTGAGAGCCTGGTAACGCACTCGCCAGCCAATCAGACACGAATCTCGTCCCCCAGAGCCTGGCGCAGCCAATTAGAGAATAGACACACCTACATTAAAGGCAACCAATACGTCATTTTCACATCTGTGTAGTGATCTATTTTCTGGTGTTGTGAAGTCGAGCCTGGTGCAGTATTATGCCACGAAATGATAAAGCGTTATAAACGTCTTATTAAATATATTGTGCTCAAAATAAATTGGACTTGAAATAGGCACACCCACCGCAACAAAATATTGTTTAACCCGATAGACTAATAAACTGTAACTGAAGGGAGAAGAAAAAACTGTCACGTTATTGCAATTATATTTCATATTTACGCAACTCAGCGGTGATTTATCAAGACCTTACTTAATATTGCTGCGAGATATTTTTTTTTTCAGCCCTATAAAGGTAAAATAGATTATCGTCAGATAAAACATGAATTAATTTATTTAGAGTTTCAGCCATTTTATTATGCGTTACGTTTTGCTAACTCAAGCAACCACTTTTATGAAAATTTATGTGGAACAATATAAACAGTTATGTCCAATAATAAAATAAAATAAGCATTATTTAGTCACAGAATAGACAACTACACAGAGGCTGAATTAATGACGTGCCAGTTCTTCGATATAGGCGTGCCCATTCGCCAACTGACCACGATGGTGCAGTGATTAGACTGCTCGGCTTCCAACACGGTAATCTAGGTCCGACTCTCGGCGGGGTCGCCACGGCTATATTCGTAAATGGAATGCATCACTGACGCCGCCGTTGGGTTTTCTACGTCACTCCCATTCGCCGTCGTTGTTCCTTACTCATCTCATTTCACCCTCATCGGCTTCGAAGAAGACCTCCGCTGTTGACCATGCAGTTGGCGCTATTTACTTACAAAGCGTTCGTGCCAAATTGGGTTGCAAAGAAAAAAATTAATGACGTAATTTTTTAAACTTTAAAACTAACAAATTACTAAATATAAGCCACTTTATCACTGTCGTATTAGTTATTTCTGACAATAGAATTATACCACTGAGAATATTATACAGTGAAATAGGCCTTACGCAATTCACGTCTTGTGGTAACTGCCTCAGAAAGTAATTATTTTACATGTTTATCAAATTTGTTTTTAACATTATATTGCAAATGTTAAGTAATATTTTTACATCTTAGTTATGTTATTATAGCGACGATAGATGCCAGAATGCAATCAAAACTTTAATATGCATTAATAAGGTTTATTGAAGAGATGGAAAGCTTTTATTTTTATAATTATAATTTCACCCTCCTGCTGTGTTTCCTTAATCAAGAAAACATTTTCTTGAACGATGATATTTAATTTGCCTTTATCTTGCGCGCCGGAGCTTGCAATTGTTAGTTGTTTTTAATTAAAAACCGTCTGGCGAAAATGAAGTTCGATCTTAATTTGCGCGCACACAAAAGAGTGTTCGACTGCCGTGACAGATAAAGGGAATGTGTGGAACTAGGTTCAGTATATCCTGCGACAAAGCAATGTGAATAGGTTAGACGGATCGGCGGAATGCTCCACTCCATGCGACCCACAAAACAATTCTTGATGGAGGGTATTTTTGAATGTCCGTAGGTTGTAGCACGAATGGTTTATTATTGCTCTTGCCGCCTCTATGGATAGTAGTCGTCTCTGTTGCAACACGTGATTTGTTGCCCAAATAAGAAGTTATTTAAATTTGAACCACTGCACAGCAGGCTTGCCACAAACATACTGTTTGTTTCATCCATACGGCAATGACTACGATAACCTTGCATTGTCGTTAGATCGACGCAATGAGAAGTGATCTCTTAAACACTTATGCCTAGAGACATGTAAAATTCGCGTTATTTGTTGGGGACGCGTTAAACTTTGAACAGGTGTACTTTTGCAATACGTTTGTCGTTGGAGCATACTTTATCTGACACGCCCTGGAGAAATTTGCGCCAATAGATAAATTCTTCATAATTGTGTGCCCCAATAACGTGCAGTTGACATTGATTAAGTTCTTTTTTTATGTTTGTTTCAGCTTCATCCAGGCCAGAATAACAACACTATGCTCAGGGAATTACGCACAATCTGTATAGAACAACATAACAACTAGAGGTATGTAATAATTTTATTACTGAAACAGTTATTCCTAAAAATTGTGCTTCTTCTCTTGGTGTTAAACGCTTAATTTCCAGAATGCACGAAGAAGTTATTTTTCATTTTTAATCTTTGAAGGTCCGGAACACACCAAGCAAGTAGTGAATGAGTTTTTCAAAAATTAAACTGCGTCCTTTACGCTCCTCTTTCAGTAACGGGTAATTTTTAGTCATATTCCTTCATATTATTACGAATCAGAAGTTCGTGTAATTAGCATATTTTTGACAGATTTATTGCATTTTAAACTATAACATTTAACATAGGTGACTAAGTTATGCAATTTCTATCCCTCTTTTCAGGACTTATTTCACTGTAATGGTGATCAAGAATAAAATGTTTAACTAAATGAATATTTAAATTATACATAGTCTATGCCTTTAGAAGAAACCTATAAATTATTTTTAAAAAATTGTGCATAGCAATAAATATAAATTAATAAACAATTTAATATCAGCCGTCGTTAACAGCTAAATTCAATAATGTCCTGGGATAACATATGCCTTAATTAATAATTTCGAGTACTGTTTCCCGCTCTCCCGTTGGCAGCGCAGTAATAAAAGTAGAAAACTTCAGCGACAATCTTGAACTTGCTTCAGTGCTTTATTAAATTGATTTAATGAGCCGAACACGAAAAACGCAGTCCTTGTGCTACGTCTGATCGTTGACATGTTTCACATGAAGATAAGGTACTACTATCACAATCAATAAATAGAGACCTGAAGAATTCGCGAATTCATTTTGGGACGAGTTAGAATTGAAAACACGTTCGTCTATATAACTTTAGCCGTTTGTCCACACGGTGTTTGACACCTCCTGGAGAACGGTGTCCAATTGTCGCCTTCCACTGTGACAGCAAACAAACAACGTGCAGTTGATATATGCATATTTCTACACGTGACTGTAGGTTCTAGCCTACAGGTCATTGAACTCACGAATTTTTTAGGTCCCTATCAATACAGTAAGTTGGACTGGCGCCTCGGTGTAGGCAACCTCACACACGGCTTCCACGAACAAACTGACTGTACACAAATAACGTCGCAGCTAGTCCATTCATGTTCATTGTCGCCAACGAAAATAATTTAAAAATATTCAGCAACTTTCAATTTTGAACAATATTATGAGACTCACGTATATGTCTAAAACGTCCATAATGCCTAGTGATGTATGGAATACATAAATATACCGCGTTAAGAAATGCCTGGACGTAAATGCATAAATTCCGAAAAAAAAATTTCTCCCAAAGTTGGCAAAACACTTATATGTAGGGAGTTCATTTCAGGACAAGGTACACGTCAAACACCTGTATAATGAAGTTGAATTTGCAATTGGATCGTAGTTTATTAGACACGCCCTGGACTATTCTGAGACAATAACGGATCTGTAAGGAAACAAGTATACCGCCAGGTGTGGAGTTACACTGTCTACTCTCTAAGACAGCAGCCAGTGATCAAACAACTGAGGTTCGCGTATACACAGGACTGTGGAGTCTAACCTACAGCTCATCGAACTCGCGAAATTCCCCTGTCCCTAGTTATATACATTGACGCGTGTTGCTATGAGGTGTGATTATTCTAGTGGGTAGTACTTAAACGTTGATCGCCCTACCAAGTTCAGGTTAGCCTACCACGACAATTACCATATCTTCAAATAGTCTTAGGAGGCGTTAGGGGTCCTGACACAGCAGTCGGTCGCTTGGAGGCAGGTTTACCACGGACTGGAGGTGAATCAAACCCCAGAGTAAGTCGGATAGAGGTGGCTTCCCGCCCTGGGACAGCAATCCTTCTCACAACTAGGGTCGCCAATATACGTAGGATGCCAGCGCTCCTAAAGGGGTGTGATGGCGAGGTGTTTAATCTAGAGTGATGATGGGGGTGTGTGGGCTAGCAGACGAGACTCTAGTTGGTCGAGTGGGTTGGCGGGCTGGAACGAAATCTACGGAGAGGCGTACCACATGGGGATGGGAGTCGGGTTGTGCAGGGAGTCGAACCCTGATCACCTTTCCCGTTGCCAACTCAATGTCACAATATTTTGGGAGTACTGTGCCCGCGGGATGTTTCACTCGGATACGCCGTCCTGATTGTAATTTCACATTACTAAATGTTTTCTGGGGGTGGCTAGTAAGGTTGTCAGGGGGAGTAAGTAGCCTCGTTCTCTTGACTGAATAATTTCTCCTGAACCTCGTAGTACGTTGTCGGATATCCGGGCCAATTGCCATCGAGTAAGTCGTCTAGTGGAGATGAAATGTCCGACGGAATAAACGGAGGAATGGGTCGTGGTGTTTGATCTGGACAGCTAACCGGAAGTTCGTCCTCAGACTTGGATTGGGCGTTAGCTCGAGCAAGGGCACGACATTACCTACGTCTTTGGGTAATGAGAGCGCGTATATTTCATGCATTGGCTCGTGTTTAAGAAAAAGCGTTTTTTTTTTAATTATGACATGTCTCCAATAGTTTACCTACCAAAAGACAATGCATTCCAGACGATGATGGGAAGGTAACTTCATGAAATTACGTGTATTGGAAACATTACTTTCACACGGTTGTATCTGGCAATATACAAACCGGATACGTGCGAAAAGACGATAGAGGAATGCAATGGACTCGGCGACAGAGTCGCAGCCAATATAATTATAGGTTCACCGCTAAAGATACGTTCAGGCGAGTCGCAGACGGAAAGGGTGCCCACACTGAGAGAAAAGCGAACAAAAAATTTTAGAGCCATATATATATATGTGTGTGTGTGTGTATATATATATATATATATATATATATATATATATATATATATATATATATATATATATATATATATATATATATATAGAGAGAGAGAGAGAGAGAGAGAGTTGCCCTAACAAAATATATTGTTGAGCAAACAAAATTTGACAAGCAACAAAATTACTTTTGTTCGTCTAACAAAATATATGGTTGAATAAACAAAATCTCTGTGGGCTACAAAAAAAATTAGACTGTAAACTAAATATATTTTGTTGAATCAACTGTATATATGTGTTTGGCCACTTATTTGACTGCCTTCGTTCGAAAATAGAGCTCGAGAATTTGTTTGTTTTTTTCGTGACAATTAGTATAGTAACCGTGTTTGTTACTGCACCTATTGATGCTTAACAATCATATAAACACTTACTAAAAGAGCACAACAAGAAACTGACAAGTATAGCTGTAAAATTTGAAATATTTTTTGTACACGTTGCACAATATGTGTGGTATATCTATTTAAAAGCTTTTCGGAGTCATAAGTTGCCATATTAATTGATAATACACTCGGACTCAGGTGATCTAAGTTCGAAAATCGGTCGGATTTTGTAAAAAAATCTTTTATATCGGCCCAAACTGTTTAATGTACGTGTTGCCAAACAAATCTTTAGTTGCACCAACCAAACCTTGCAGTTTGGGGCAACCAAATTAACAACAAAATAATTTGGTTTCAGCAACAAAATAGCCTATTTAATTGCCCCTATAAAACAAATAATTTGGTTGCACCAAACAACTCTTGTTTGATTCAACAAAACCTTTTTCTCAGTGTACCAGTTGAGAGTCTTGTACGTAAAGGCGATACCGCTTCGCTTACGCCCGTTGGCGTGGCCCGTACCGCTTCATCGAGTTTTGCTTTACTCAGACAAACATATTCCGCACTAGGAGACCGCCTTCAAAAGTACATGAGCAAGAGATTTTTTTTATCGCATTCGACGCACAGCGATACGGGCGACAATAACACGCGCCCCCAGCACTCCATCGCCCCTACGCGCAAGGTGCTGAACCTGCGTGCAATGCTTCCGTCGTTGCGCTTTCCTGCGGGGATCAGATCTGAAACAGCTCGTTTTTAGTACCACGCGATGAAAGCCAACATACTGGGCGGTTCCGCCATTTTACATCACTGGGACGCTACTCCCTCAGCGCGGGGGTAGATCGGTCCCTTGGTAGGGACCTTGGCCACCCAGTTGGTTGTCAGTTAGCTTGCGGAGGCGAGGAGAAGCTAACCCCCTTCCCCCTCCGCAACCACCAAACATTTTTTATGCTGCAAAGCTAGCATTCTTGTACAGGATTCCCAGGGTAGCGCCTGGGAGCTGTTTCCATAGCTGAATTTTACTATCTTTTTCCCTGCCTGTACGGGATAAAAGAGAGTGGTGAAGTAGACTGGGCGGTTTTACTTTTCTCCTAACTCTTAAGGGGGCTATGTAGCTGCGCGTTCAAGGTCAAGAAGCGAGGGAGCGATACGGGCGACACTAACACGCACGCCTAGCGCCTCACCGCTCCTACGAGCAAGGCGTGTGGTGGTTCCGTCGTGACGCTGTACTGGGTAAATTAGATCTGCAACAGTGGGACTTTGTTACACGCGATGAAAGCCCACAGATTAAAATTTGCCTGTATCTTTGTACATTTATCTTGCCGCTTAACAAAACTGCATACACAAGCTTTAAAAATGCGATATTTGACCACTTTGACGTCCCCCCCACCCCCCCCATTAACACACTTCATTTTATAAAAGTAAAAATATAGGGATCTAGAGAATAGTTTTTTTAGCCTTTCTGACGAAAAGTCATACTTCCAGAACCTTTATTTACCAAGATACGCGTTTGCGCACAAACGACGATTTCACAGGATAAGTTTCAGTACATATTCCTCTTAAGGCTCACGTCTCCCTAGCACATGAACTGCGTTTTAAGTGTATTGGAAATCCACGTTTTTTTTTTTTTAACGAAACTACTAAACGTGCGTCCAATATACTGATCTACTTAAAGAACACACGCTTCAGACGAGGGCTATTCAGTGCTTTCAAAACGTCGCGCACATTGGAAACGCAACTTGAGTACTCCAGAAAGGCTGAAAACTGCTTTTTCAGAGCGCTGTATCTCAAAATATGAGGGTCAGATAGATACAAAACTACTCAACGGCCCTACAGTGAACCTTCCTGCAGACTTTCCATTAATAAAATTATAGGGTCACCTCTGGGAAGTGCCATAGGTACACGTAGTGCGGCGAGAACACTGCACGCCAGTTCAGAGCCTTGCGCTTAGGGGCGATGGAGCACTTGGTGTGAGTGGCAGTGAAGCCCTTATCGTTCCCACGCTTCTCGGCCTTAAACGTGGAAAAAAGATCCAGGTAGGCGGGATCCTTAAGGAAACTGCGTAGGCAAACTCTAAAAATTCCTTTTTTTTTTTTTTCTCGCCAATATTTATCTAAATACACTTAATATGATACAAATGGAATTTACGGGATTAAATTATTTTTTTAAAAATCTTTTCTGGCAAAATGTCGTAAACCTACGGTATATATTTGCTGATATCAACTTAAATGCGAAAAAAAAACGAATCTACAAAAAATGCTCGGACTGCTATAATCAATTCACGGTTACTTCATACATTTCTGAAGCCTTGCTAAATTATTACTTTCAGGTTATCCCTCCGCCTCGTGCAAACAAAGCTTAACAAAGTCTAGAAAAATCACACCAAAGGGAGGACGCGCCTCATTCGTTTGCTCTCGGTTCAATATAATTTTGCATGAGAACTGTTTCCGACTGAGCATGACAACACACCTTATTTATCCCCGTTTTTGTTCGTTTTATTTATAAACGGAATGTTATAATTAATAAATAAAATATAGATGAAAACTTCAATTCAACTAAAAACAGTATTTAATTTTTTTAAACAAAATATAACAAGCTTGTAATGCATCGCATATTGAGGAAACAACCAAAGATACCGACAAAATCCGCTTTTTAATTTGGGGATACGTTAAGCTTGAAACACACGTACCTGTGCAATACGCTTGTCATTGGACCAAAAATTTATGTGACACGCCCTGCGGGGACTTATGTGCTAATGAATGAACACTTCGAAATTATGTGCCCGAATCACGTGCCGTTCAGTCAGAAAGGGCGTGACTTCACATCTAGGAAGACAGCCAATGGAGAAACGATGCAGGCTCGAGTATATAGAGTAGTGTGCAGTTTAGCCTGATGCCAAATCGTAACGCGAATTCAGCAGGTCCCTACACCTGGGGTAATTTTTCAAAGGTCTAAAAGCGTGAGTATACAGCGAATGGACTATATATAGAGACGTGAAGGATTCTCGGATTCATTTCGGGAAAAGTTAGATTTCAAAAGACGTGAATTTATATAACTTTAGCTATTGGTACACGCGGTGGTTGACACCTCCTGGAGAACGGTGTCTAATCGTCGCCTTCCACCGTGACAGACAACCAATGTGCTGTTGATATCTGGATATTTGTACATAAGACTGTAGAGTCTAGCCTGCAGGTAACTGAACTCGCGAATTTTCCAGGTCTCTAACTATATAACTGCGTTAAATTGATTATTAGAGACCTGAAAAATTCGCGAGTTCATTTACCTGCAGGCTAGTCTCTACAGTCTTATGCAGAAATATCCGGGTCTCCAGTGACGATGCATGGCGCGAGGGCGTTCGGTAGCCGGCGTCATGACGTCACTCGGCGAGGGCCGCCATCCACCTTAGCGGCGTTGTCGCGGTCGTTGACCGTTGGCTGTTTTCTCCGAGCCCGCTGGAACCGGTCTTCTAGAAATTGAAACCAGTCGGTCGTCGGCCGCCCCTTGGGCACAGGTCGCGTCGCCGCGAGCAGGTCGAGTGTCCTTTCCCACGGAGTAAACAAAGCGCCTGGTCTGCAATCCGGCGACAACCCCCCCCCCCCCCCCCACACGCTTGCTGACGAGACGTCGCCCTGCCCGAGGTCGCGGATCCTGCTTTCCCCGCCGCAGACCAGGGTGCGCGGGCGTGACACCTACAGACCCGGGAATTTGGAGGATTCATTCGGCAACGAGCTACATTCCACAGTCCTTTGTGCGTTCGATCATCAGCTGGCAGTTCATTGGCTGCTACTCCAGTTAAACACCAGACCAGCTAGCACGGGATTCAGTTCTTATTTACGTTATCAATAACGTAGTCATTGTATACCCACATAAATTTATTACAAAACATTTTCTGTTACCGCTGTTTTCTGTTATGTAGCGTGGAATAAAGTAAATACATATGATTAATAGCGGTCAAAATATGAGTTTATTTACTGTGATAAAAATTGCAGCTTTACACAAAAAATCTTCATAGACGCAGGTTGAACGCATCTGACTATGAAAGTGTAGCTTTAACGTAACACTGCAATGTTGGATATTGAAATGTTTGATAGGAAACATAAGTCTTTCTGCTATGTCTTTCACATTCGTTTCACGTTTACCAAATATTTGATAAAAGGAAGTTAATGCTGCATAGAATAGCGAAACTGCAGTCACAGAGTTTCAAACTTTGCGGGGGGGGGGGGGTAGGCGTAAGTCATCCCTGTTGCCCCCAACCATCATATTCTACGCCTCTGGAGTAACGTATGGACTGTCCACGATAAAGTGAGCACTTTGGAAATCAACCTTGTAAAAATGTAATTGCCCCTACCTGCATATATTTGAACGGGCGAACTGAGCGACATGCGCCCAGTAAAGTTGTTAAGGAAGAATGGGAAGTAGTTCCATATCTTAACGTCGAATAAAAAGTGCCAGGTAACCATTTGTGATAATTTACAATTATTTCTTTCACTTTCTGTTTTTTAATGCATCAAAACGTAAAAATGAGCAGGTTTGCTATGCATTTAGTTGAGTAATAATTTCACAGTTGCACTTGACCGACTCATGAATATAGTGATGAAACCCATGGTAATGTTAATTTCACTTGCGCAACGTGTATACAAGTAGATCTTGAGCAGCGCTATCGAAAGTATTCATTTATACGATGAACAGCCTGTGACACAGAGTAACAGCTGGGGAAAGCAAAAGCAAACGTGGTTTCGGAATGAGCATGACGTAAACAGCATTCTGCGTTTACTCATATGTACTGATCAGGCAACCAATGTAAATTCCAAAAGATATTTGTCCATTTCCCCAAAATTCTTTCTTTTCCAATACGTCAGTTATAAAATGAACAGTTTTATTTGCGACAAATTAATCATAAACATTAGTACGTCAAAATTGGAATCCTTGTAAAAATTGAGATTAAAATAAAAATGCTAATTTTATCACTCGTCATTTCTAATTTTTCCCGCGTATACACACATTTCCTTTAAATTCGTTTAATCATACTAAATTCCGCCATTTTCAGTTTACCCTTCTTTGCTCGCTGAAATAGTGTGTGTGCAAGTTTTACTCATGCAAGATGCTCGGAGTAATGAGTCTGCAGTTTTGGCACACTGCCGAGAGCGCTTAAAACTTATACTAGAATTGTCTTCAGACAACAAGAGAGAGAGGAAAGTTTACTCGCAGAGTGAGTTAATGTTTTGGAATGCCACCCAGGTACATAAAGCCCCTGGCACAATAGGTGGTTGGTGGTGGTGGTGGTTTTCAGTTGGTTTGCGATATGTTCCACGACCGAATAGTCAGGATTGGTGTTGTTGCAAATTGTTCGTGGCTGTGCCAACAGATTCTAGGGAAAGGTGTGACATTTATTTTGATTGGCTATTGCTGGAATTCGAGTTTTTATAACTAAGCAAAGAAAACTTTTATTGCTGATATTTAATTTTTTTTTTACATAAAGCACAATTATGGTAAGCTGTATTTAAAACATTATGCTATTTCCTAATGCTAAGAATAAATGACTGAATTCTGTAAAAAAAAAAAAAAAATTACATTCACATAACTAATTCAAATTAGTGTGTAATCATACGATCGCTCCGTAAAAGCCTGCAAATACAACATACTCGTATGATTTGATTTAGCTTTTATGTTATTACACATTGGATTTTTTAATATGAAGTAATGTTGGTTTCTGAGTAACCGAACATATTATCATCTTAACAGAAATATGTTTATTTTCATTATTACTTTCCGTCTTTTCAAAGTTTTTCCACTCAACACTTGTTCAGAATCTTAGAAAATGTTATCTGCTTGTTTGGTTGGTGGTAAAAGTTGAAGGTTGCTACTCCTGTAGCTCTTGCAGGGCGACACAAAGTATTACACTTACAAAAATAAGACGAACGTCTTAAATTCAACAGATAAGTAATTTTTTTTTTGGTGTCAGCAAATATATAACTCGAAAAACATTAGTTTTTTTATTTAGCGAAACTCGTTAGTTGGAAAATAGTAAATACATAACATAATCTCTATATAATATTACAATAAAAACTCTATACAAAACCCTTCCTTATATGGGCTGTTTACTTTGCGTAAGCACAGCTAATAATACTGAGAGTAACTTTAGTTTTGATTGCAATATTATACATTTGAAATAAAAGCCAGTATAAAAATGTCCTCATAAAATCTACGTGTAAAAAAACACTGAGGAACATTCTAGCAAAATTATAAATATCTTTCGAAGATCGTTACTTACGTAACGTTAATAATTCGTAAGTCTCGACAATCCCTATAGCTGGACAAAAACATTTAAATGTCCCTATGCAATTAAAAATTTCTGTTTTAAAATCAGTGACCTTAGACATTATCACAAGTTGGTAATATCAAGAAAATATATTCAAACAGCCAGGGCATTTAAACTGTCTTTCCTGGATTACATGAAATTGTAAACATAACGTAACTCCACATAACCCTCTAATATGTGTTTTACCTTCTGACTTGAAGGGTCTTAATAACATAAATTTTTCATACTTAAATTGAACTGGTCCTCAGGAGCTGTGTCTACCCGAGCAAAAAGTTACCTGGGGAATATATACTAAAAATATATGCCTAAACCCCTCCATAGTCACAGGGCTTAACGACATAATTTTTCATTCCGCCAATAATATACATTGTACATTCGAGAATTTATGACCATTTCCAAGAAGAATTACTTTCACAGTTGCACTCTATCCACGCATGAATTAAATGAAGTGATCAGAGTCAATGCCAGTTTGGCGTATGATGGAAGGATACAAAATGGGCGAAGAAGTAGACCTTGAGCAGAGCTTTCGAAAGTGCTTATTCAACCAAGAACATCTTAAAATAGGGAATGTTTGTTCGCAGCAGGCTGTAGAAAATCAGACTAAATGACTCATTCCCAGATCTTAGCGCAACCAATCATACCGAAGAAACCGCCACATAATTTAGTCTATAGGCTGTCTACGAACAAATTAGCACTTTTCAAAGCCCTGTTTAAGATTTACTTGCATGCACAACGTGTCTTCTTCTGCCTTATGCAAAATTAACATTACCATTGGCCTCATCACTTTATTCATGCGTCGGCCAAGTGAAACTGTGAAATCATTACTAAAGTAAAAATTTTGCAAGTTTGGTCATTTTTACACTTCGATGAGTTAAAATAAAAAGAATTAAAAGAAATAATTAAAGTTATCACAATTGGTTACGTGACACTTGTTATTCGACGTTAAGATATGGAACTATTTTCCATTCTTCCTTACCAACTTTACCGGGCACATTTCGCTCGGTGCACCGGTTAAAAATATGTGCAGGCAGGCGCAGTGACTTTTCTCTGAGGTTGGTTTCAAAAGTGCTCACTTTATCGTGAACAGCCTTTATTTGTACTTATCTGTCCTGTGTTTCCAGCCGGCTTGCGGCTGCGTCGAGTCCTTGTCGAGCCCACCGCGCCGCAGCTATAAGGACCTGTAAGCCGCGTACCGACGCCGAGTCAATGAGTACGTCGAGACGGAATTGTGTTGTGCTGATTGGTCGTTGGTGTAGCCGTTCCCTAATTGGCTGCGTGAGGCTCTGAGGTTCGGGCCTAACGTCCGATTGGCTTGTCCATGCTGCGAAAGGTTTCCTATTGCAGTCCATTCACGGTTACTTCCAACTTGTCTGAAGCCTTGCTAAAGTTCTGCTTCCAGGATATCCCTCCGCCACATGCAATCAAAGCTTCACAACGTCTAGAAAATTATGTTAGTGAGACAACGCATCACGTTGGTGCGCACTCAGTGTAATAATATTTGCAATAAGAACTATTCCTTACCAGTCATTACCAACACTGTTTTTGTTCATATTAATGATTAATGAAGTATTATAAATTTTAGGAAAAATATAAGTAAAAATTCAATTTTACCAAAAATAAGGCACTTTTATGGTAACATAAATATAAAACTCTTGTGATATGAGCCATAATTAGCAAACAACAAAGCACGTCATACGTGGGTCATTTCTCAAAGGTTAGATTCAAACATTGCGAAGAAACCTCGAATATGTTATAGCTGGGCTGCCGCCTGCAGACTTATTCTGTACCGCAAACTCTAAATTGCTTTTTGAATATGTTTGATTTACTTCTGCTGTATAGATAGCGTTCAGTTCCCTCGCAAGCGAATTTTTACGCGTAAGTTTGCTTCGGGCGCTAAAATTTGCTTCTGCGCAATCTGTTTCTTCAAGGAAATAACTTCGGAGGTTTTGCTTTAACGGTAGCAGTAGTTTGACTGCACGAATATCTCTTTTTAACAACAAAAATAAAGAACATTAATGCTGGTTAAGTTTACCCCCCTGTCTGTTTATCTCTCCTAGTTTTTTTTTCTCCTCAAACAGATTCACAATTGTTTGTTTCGTAAACAACGCAATATATCGAACAGTGGAACGTTCGCAAACCTGTGCTGTAAAACGGATTAAGCAATCGAATTGCACAAAGTACCTAACCAGTATTTCACAATTCCCTTATAATTGCCATAGTCCTTCAATACCATGTTACATACATATTTTGTGGGGGTTTTATTTATAACGCAGATTTGATTCGCGGTCGAAATTGTCTTTTAGGTAGCATTTATACAATGCTGTTGTAGGTTATTATGATTAAGGGCCACAATTAAAGTGTTTACTACACTATAGAATTCCAGTTTAAATTACAGCACTTTTTTTGTATGTGTTTTGCTTTCTGCTGGAAATACTTTGTGAAAAAATTAGTCCACTGCGTCAAACTTGAATATGCTCCAATTATTATTTTAATTGTTACATTATTAATTTAAATATTGTATAATTTATGAGTACTTGTCCATAATTATTTGGTAAGGTAGGCCTATATGTATGTGCAATTCATATTTTTGTAAATAAAGCTACGCAGTAGTCTTTGGATGTGCAGATTTTTCTTCCTTATTTCGCAGAAGGACCAACTTGTGTTCTGTTACACTTAAAATTATATTATCATGTAGATGGGGGAATAAAATTTTAAGAGATTATTTATATTCATCATTTTATATAATTTTTCTACATAATTTCTTCTTTAAGTTTAGCCCTACACGTTTTAGTGAAGAATGCAAAATTAAAAACATACTTTTGTGTAACAAATGCGTGCCCCAAAATATCACTGCAGTTTGTCCGATTCCAAGTTTTTACTTAAGAACAATTTTAACATCGGTTTTCGTTCATGGTTTTAGGTCTCAAAATGTTGAGGTCATATTCTGAGAAACACTACACTACGACAATAAACGGTTCCGTGTTTTGTACGCCTATGTAGTTTTATTACGAAGCATAATTTAAAACTAGTACGTCTCAATAATTCAATATTTCTTGCTGGCTGTGTAGTCTTATTGACTTGGCACACATCGTGTCTCTTTTGCCTCTTACACGAAATAGTATTCGAAAACTCATCTCTGGCATCGTGAATGTGAGTTGCTATCCCCTTTTACTGACGCGTTGCCGATAACTGCATTCGTACGAAGAGGTTATCCACATTCCGTTTAGCAACGATTCGTTTCGGATGCTACCTGTAATTTTTAATCACAAAGAAGCACAAACATACATTTGAACAGACTAAATGTAGGCCTATGTGAGCGATGATGGGTTACAGAATTATTCTACGGCCACTGAGAAAACACAGAGAATGTTCATAAAAAGAACAAGAAGAATAACAAACGATCGATCGACTCCGCGCAGCGCCCGTGACTCACGCATACTTGCTTCAGTATGTGCTTCATATTAGCTTCCAACGCAGAAGGATTTATGAGGGGTGGGGGGAGGGGGGATAAACGAAACGTTGAGGTACAGAATTACTTTCGGAGGAAAATCAACGCAAGCTCAGTTTGCCCACAAAGTAAACGACCTTCGAGGTTACAGAACAAGCCTGTTTGGTAGAGACCTGGAAAATTCGCGAGTTCAATTACCTGCAGGCTAGAGCCGCGGTGGTGTAGCAGTTAGACTAATCGCCTCTCACCTAGGCGATCCGTATTCGATTCCCGGCGGGGTCGCTCCCGGATTTTTGCATGTGGGAATCGTGCCGGGCGTTGTAGCAGGTCCGCGGGTTTTCTCGGGGATCTCCCGTATCCCCCGCCACCTTGAATTCCTGCGTTGCTCCATACTCATCTTACTTCACCCTTCATCGCCTAAATATCCCCACTCTGTGGCATCTTTCCGTCGGAAACGCGTCTTTGTGAGACTTTCAGAGATCTGCCCTCATAAGTTAAAAATCCCGAACTCCATTCTTTCGAATTTTTTTAGCTTATATTATTTGTCGTTAAAAATACACCATTTCTACGACATAAAAAAGCCCTAAATCCAACATGCTGGTGAATTTTAGTGACATTTATATAGGCCCTAGCTCCATTTCGAGGTGGTTTTTGATTAAATACGGTCCTATGTAACAAGTAAGTACTCAAAACTCCCTAACTCCATGTTGAGTTGTACTTAGGGCACTTATTCTTCCAGGTGTACAAATTCACACCACAGGCTCAAGGAACTAGGGCTTTTTGTCATCAAACCAATGTGACAAACAGGGCGGTAAAATGTAAATATTAAGTTGGCAACCTTTAAAAATGCCATTGTTTCCGCTTTTTCACATGGTGTGAGGTGTGGTTAAGTTATTGTTTAATAGAGTGCAATATGTGGATGTTTTAATTGTTATACTTTTCGTCTTCTTCTTGCGGTTTAATGTATCTTCTACTTTCAACTTACATCAGGTAATTATTTCAGTTATATTATGTTGTGATACAGTTTGTATTATGATGGTAGACCTAGGTATGTGAAACATAACCTCAAGACTAAACTGATCTTACTAACGTAACTATTTGTACCATTTGTTGTACAAATAATATTTTAGAAATGGACAATTCTTTATTATTTTATTGATAGGTTTGCGGTTTGACTAGTACCAACAATGTCCGGACACCAATATTTGTCAAGAGGAGCTTTAATGGTATTGTTGGTAAATGAAAACAATCAATTCGACAATGCCATGTATGAAGAAGAATCATGTTTAAATGAGGAACAGCAATCAATGTTGGATGTTTTTGCATTAACTACAACACCCTCATCTACCCATGCTAACGAAGTGTATAAAAGCACTCCAACGTACACAACACTTCAGGTTCTTCGTCCTTCAAATGTACAGGAGCTGCCTGAAAGTACTGAAGAGAACCAAAAAGAAAACATATCATGTGATCAAAATGTTAATATTGAACTGGATTTTGTTGAAGACCCTAGTGATGAAAATCAGCCACTATCAAATCATATGGAACATTTAAAAGATTGTGAAACTTTAAACAATAATGCACTTCAAGAAGAAGGAGTAAAAGGAGGGGAAGAAGAAGAAGGAGAAGGAGAGGAAATTGGTATAACAAAGACAGGAACAAAAAGAATTAGGAAGAAGGAATGTGCTACCCCAAACGAAAAAACAGACCCAAAATGTTGAAAGAAAACCACCCCCTACGTGAGCCTTGTGGTGATAAACTTCGCTATAAATGCGGTAAAGTGTTTACAGACGAATGGAGACAGCAATTGAACTCAGAGTTTTGGGACAACAATTTCAAAGAAAGGCGAACCTTTATCGTGCTGTGCGCCACAAAACTTCCGATAAGAAGACGGTCGGGGAGAATCAGGAAAAAAGGAAGAACTCATTTCGCTATTTCTTTAACGGTAAAGAAGGTGAACGTGTGAGGCTATGCAAGTGGTATTTTCTCACTACCCTAGGGGTTTCCAAAGAAAATAACTCGGTCATTTATGACACTTTAACATCTGTTGACAAAACGAGGATGACTTGAATGACGTCATGTTCGACTGACGAAAGAGGAAGTATCCTAATCCTAGAAAATTTGACAGGAGCAAAATTAAAAATTATATAGAGAGCTATCACCCAAGTATTGCTCACTACAGAAGGGAGCATGCACCAAATCGGCGATACCTCCCAAATTATTTGAATATTCAAAGGATGTATGATGATTTTAGACGAGCTGAAAGCTCGTGCGACTGTTTGTAAGATTTGCATGGAAAGGTTGTTAATGAGCTGAACCCATCATTTACGAAACTTGGCCACGAAGAATGTGGCATGTGCTTCAAGTTTAAGGAACATGACAAAGACCACAATCAGAAGAATTAATCTCCAGACTGTGAGACCTGCATTTATTGGCAGTACCACATTGAAAAGGCTGAAAAATCAAGAGAGTTATATAAAGAATGTACTAAGCTGCAGTCTTTCAATGATACCATATACTTTTGTACTTATCTACAAAAGGTGATTATGTGGCTTAGAATGGATACTTTCAAAGAAGTCGTGTTTACCCGAAGA
This sequence comes from Dryococelus australis, assembly GCA_029891345.1. Taxonomy (NCBI): domain Eukaryota; kingdom Metazoa; phylum Arthropoda; class Insecta; order Phasmatodea; family Phasmatidae; genus Dryococelus; species Dryococelus australis. The sequence continues at coordinate 306,871,322 of CM057009.1, read as the reverse complement.
ATGATAGTATTCAATGAAAGTTTCGTACCTCTTGGCATCAAATCGAAGGCTAAACCTCTTGCAGTCTTATGGCATGAGGCAAAATGTGGAAGGAAAAAAGAAGACATAATAAATGCATTTTATTTATTTTCCTCTCATTTCAGAGATGTGAAACATATATGTCTTCGGCTTGACAACTGCTCAGGACAGAATAAAAATTGGAGTCTTTATACCTTTTTTGTGTATCTTGTGAATTATTGCGAAGATATTTCTGTAGACAGAATCGAAATTTTTTGCTTTGAACCAGGCCATACTTTTATGACAGCAAATTAATCACATAGAGCTGTCTATGAACCACAGAGGAATAGTTTACGATTTCCAGGATTTTGTTGAGTGTGTGGGGAAAGCCAACTCAGGGAAAGTAAACACAAAAGTACTTACTGTTGGGGACCTTTTCCCATGGAAAGACTGTACTTCGAAACAAAAACTCAATCCTCGAGGTGAAGTGACCTACGCGAGGGACATTGTGAAACTAACTGCTGAACTAGGAAATGCATCTCTTTTATATTCTAACAAATATGACGAACCTTGTTCGAAAGTGCTGAACTTCTTACAAGCGATGTTCATCAAGAACTCTCCTTTGCCTGCGATAGTAGACAAAGTGAGAGGAGTAAATACCACAAACAAAATTGAAATAGTTGCAAAACTATGTCCCCTCATGCCTTGTAGCCGCCGTGGATTTTGGTTAAGTCTCCCAGAGTCTGAACAGGCAGACTTACTAAATGATGACTAAGCACTGATTTAAGACAAATTTCATGTAAGTATATCAAATGTAAGTTAATTCTGTGACAATTATTTGCTGTGTTCTTTATTCCCCATGGATTACAATGTTTATCATGTATACTGGAACATTGAGATATTATTGTTTAGGTGAAGATATGATATGCAAGCATGATAGATTTGATCATTAAATGCCCTAACTCCTATTAAGGCAGTTAGGTCTTTTTGAGAATATGCATTGTTTCAAGTAAGTTTATAATAAAAATCCCTAAATCCATTTTTTTTCCTTAAAAAAAAGGTCAAATGAAGTACAACTATTCCCACCATAAAATTTTGTTCATGCAAACAACTACTTTTTAAAATATCACCACTCTGATGGAGGTGATAAATTTACGTTTTCTTGTTTCCTGTAAAGTTTTGTTATTTGGAGTTAGGGGTTTTTTAACTTACGAGGGCAGAGATGACTCTGTCATTTTGTGACGGCTTTACGTTCCTGTGTACTGCCACCTTAAAAATTATTGAACGGAATCACCAAGGCACTTTTGAGCAGTTTTCGCTTTCAGAATATACATAATAGAGATAAAGACAGAAAACGGAATATGGTATTCGCACGTCGTTATTTTAATTACTGTTCTTCGTAAGTTAACATCACACGAAAAATTCGAAGCAGTTTTAATAAATTTTTTAATTGAAACATTGGTCATTATTTTACGGGGAAAAAGAGGGCTCTAGGGCGCCGGTGTACTTGACATATTGTATCAATTTTTTTGGATTTAACAAAAAGTACTCCATGTGCTCACAGTCACTTTTCATATATGGTTCCTACTCCACAGAATCTCTGAAGAAAAAAAAAACTCTTTCAATAAGTTTCGCGTATTGCCAAATTTATTTCGGAGCCGTTCCGTACTGGCAGAAAAGGGGAGTTTCAGACTGCTCTATTATAAAAGATCCTGTATAAATAGGTGTGAAACTTCCCACGCGTAACAATGTAAGTTCGGTGTTTTTGGACGTAGCTATGATGCGGAATTTGGTTCGCATGCCATTGTCAACGACACCATTCCCTGTTTAATTGCTTCAGTGAAGGGATACAGCTCTTCAAGGACGTCTTCTGCGGCTGTTTTGCGCACGTGGGCAAGGGAGCGGTTAGGGGCTACAGTAACGGCCGCGTCAAACGCCACGTCGCCTCTGTGCACAAGACACTGTGTAGGCGTGCGTCAGGCCTGCATCCAGCAAAGGCTGTTAACGATAAAGTTAGCACTTTTGATATCAACCTTATAAAAAGTCACTGATCCTCCCTGCGTATATTTTAACGGGCGTACTAACTGACATACGTCCAGCAATTTTGGTCACGATGGAGGGAAATTAGATCCATATAACTACGTCGAATAAAAAGTGTAGGTATCCATTTGTGACAACTTAAATTATTTCTCTCTCTTTATGTAGTTTTTAATGCTTAAAAGTGTACAAATGGGCAGATTTGAAAAATATTTAATTATCTAATAGTTTCACGATTTCACTGGGCCAATGCCTGATTAAAGTGATGAGACCCATAAAAAAAGTTTGTTTTACAGAAAGCGTAAGACTACACAACGTGCATACTATTACATCTTAAGAAAGGCTTTCAAAAGAACTCATTTTACCATAAACAGCCTATACTTAATTTGCGGCCTCTTTCAAGCGAACGGATCCTCTTCACCTGGATATATTTGCAGCTTTGCGTAACTGGACGTCAAGACTTGATATTAAAACTTCACACTTGATAAGTCATGCATGCCTCCTTAACAGAATTTCTGAAGTTTCTACGGTTCAATTTATATCCGCACTTTCTTACTTGAGACTGAAATTACTAAATAATGAGGGTACGTTCGATTTTGATTTCAGCTTTTAGAAGAAATACTGGAGGAAAACGAGGTTGATTTAAACATGAAAACCCAGATATGCCCTTTGCCTTGGAGAAATGGAAGAGTTTGAAATAATATATTTGTGTAGTATGATACTTTTAGGCAGTTGGAAACAGTTAAGAGTATTCACATTCGGCGATACGTTTTGTAAAATTTGCTTGTTTAATGAGGATTCTATGCACTAAATTTGTTAAAATGAAATTGTATTTACAAAATAGTATTCGGTCTTTCAGTTTTATGTCATTTTTTTCGTTAAGGTATTATTTTGCGGGAAAAAATAGTTTTTAAATAAGCAATATATACATCATCACGAAATAATACTTGTAGAGTAGCAAAAAAAAAAAAATTTATCTAAAATATTTTTGGATGAAATTGGTTTGGGGAAACATGAATTTTAAAGTACAAATTATGGTCGCTCTGGGGAAAAAAAATAATTTAAGGAGTTGAAATAGAATTTCTCTGGGAGAAAATTTAATATAATGTATAATCGATATCAATTTATAAATACTCCCTGGTATGTACAACTTACTTACGTTGGTGTACTCATATACAGTTTATACAATCACAAATACTGTACAGCAATAACTGGAATCTCATCATGGTTTGAACCAGGTGTTTTCGATGCCACTAGAGCCCAAGTATGCTTAATATATTTGGCCTTTAGATAAATTATCCTTTCACATTTGAACGTTAGAAAAGTACTTTAAAACTAAATTGGCCAATGAACTATAGGTTTTTTCTATCACTAATAATTTCACAAATATTTCTGTGCTGTTCGTTATTTATGGGATTTTTAAATGGGGGAAAATCCAGTTATCAATATGAATTTATTTTTATAAAAATAAATTACCCTCCTCAAATCACGTTCAGCTCATTTTATCGTGGCACCTTAATGCGTGATGCCAACGTTTCCTGCATATAATTACACCAATGAATAAAATAAATATTTAGAAATAATGTTACTTTAAATGTCTGGAAAATATGGATACATTTTATCAGTAGGTATACCCACATAAAATCACATATTTTTAAAGCTTCTGTTGTTCCCTACAAGAAACTCCACGGCAAAACGATTCCAAAATTTTCTATTTATAAAAATTGTCAACTTTTTTCTTTGAAACCAATTTAAAGAGCAATTAAAATACTGGTTAATTTCACATTACAATCTGTTTATATTATTGGCATGAATTCTTAAGCGTGTTCCAAATGAAATAAATATTTCAAATATTCGATTTAATGTCTTGACAGTAATAACCCAATACGACTACAAACCATATTATTCTTATATCGTTTATAGGTAGTGAATTCTACTTAGTATGATAAATAAAACATAAATTATTTGTTGCAGTAAGAAAGGAGCATGTATATGAGAGCCGATAGCAAAGAAATTTAGTATAAAAGTGGAAGAATTGTATTTTCCTAATTAGTTATACGAATTTTCTTAGTTGGTTGACTAGAAAGTTTATTTGCAGAGGTCCAGCCTTTCGAAAAAGAGCAATATAAATATTATTTTGGGTACCGGTGTGAAATAAAAAGGAAATAGAAATAAATTATTTATTATCCTCAGAAGTAGAACTCAGCTCTAAATCAGGGTACATTGCGACATCCCATCAGAATAGGCGTGCAGGTTAACGACAATAATACCAGCCTGCGGCAACATTTCCTCACATTCAAGCACAAGGCCGCGGTTTACGCCGGGTCTCGCCGCAGCACGTGCTGGTTTACATAGAGTCGTCGCAAAGCAACTTCGGTGAGATCTGTCTTGAAAGTCTGCGGAGAGCCTTGTAGTTCTGCAACCCTTTCATCTCTTTGCCGTATCATCACACTTTTTGAATAAAACCTTTGAAAATTCTGCCCATTTACATCGTTGGTTGTTTCCTAAATGTCATATATCACAAGCGTTTTATGCTTCTGTTAACATTAAAGTATTTAATTTTTGCTTAAATTGTACTTTTAGTTATATTTAACCTATAATAATATTTAATTTGTAATTAATATGAATACAAACCAGGAGAAAATAGGCATGTTTGAAATGCCTAGTTAGAAATAATTTTCGTGCAATATTATTAAACTGAGTACGTAAAAAAAACGGTTTGTTTTCCATTGGTGTAATTTTCTATAAAAGGTTACGCTTTATTTGCATGAAGCGAAGAAATATCCTGGATGTAGAACTTCAGCAGGGCTTCAGCAAAGTTGGAAGTATCCGTGAATGGACTATAGTACATTGACATACAAACACGAATATTTATTAATGAAACATTGATGAAGAATCACAAATCAGTAATAAAGCATAACAGCAATATATGTTTTAGGATATACTTCCTAATATAGTTAAGGATATTTCAAAACTTTAGCTATGTCTACCAAACGTAACCTAACCTAGTTTGGAGCACCGCTAATTTCTCCCCAATTATAAGGCTTCATCACACAAAATAATAATATCGTACAGCCAATAATAAGTGAAATGAAGCTATCAACACCAATCCATCTACAAACGCGATATCAAAAAAATCACTTTCATTTAAGAATATGGTCTTAGAAAAGCAATTATCTTCGTACACAAATTCAGTCCATTCATCAACCAAACAGCTAGGCCTCTGATTCAGCATATAGCCGTTAAAAAAAAAAATTCGTTGCTCCCGGTGACTCGCAGCTGACTCGTAGCATTGTAAAATCCGGCTGGCATCCCGAGTCCAGCGGAGATCTAAGCAATAATGTAACATCAAACTGTCTTTTTTCCCCCACCTTCAAACCTTAAGCTTTGGATAACGCTTAAAACAAAATTTTTTAATGTGAGCACGTCCAAGCAGCTATATTTGATTATTACAAGCTTTTATTTAACTTGCTTTGTTAGTTTATTTGTACGTTCGGGTGAAATCTTTCAAGTGAATTTTGACCCACTTCTAGGTATTCAATAGAGCTAAAACTTGGTATAGAAACTCGATGACAATGCAATAATATGGTGACAGCGGCCTGGTGCTTCATTATCTTGTTAGATTATTTGTACGTTCAAGCGAAATCTTGCAAAGTGAATTTTGACTCACTTCTAGGTACTCAAGCGAGCTGAACCGGTATACATATAGAAACCCGATGACAATGCAATAATATGGTGACAGCGACCTGGTGCTGCAGCCAGGACCATTTCCTCGTGAGGGAACTCCTCAACGGTTAATAGTATTGACTAGAATGTGGGCTGATTTGATTGCTACTGATGAGACCTTTGGAGGTAGATGGTCAGTAAGGCCTAATGAATTCGGAAGGTGGTCATAGAAACTTCATCAGAGATAAACGTGGAATCGTCGAGTTTGGGTTCATTAGACTAGGTAAGTCGACCGTTTATTTCTCCGATACTCGTGGGTACACCAATGAAAACATATAATAACAAAATCAAAGAAACTTTAACACAACGAAAAAGACGTAGAAACTCGCTAATGAATATAATGAAGAAAAACGTCAGAGGCTAGAAAAAAGATATGAACGCGAAAAAAAAAAACATCGACAGGTCAACAGTGCATTGAACGAGCAAATGCTCGCTTACGTATGTCCCAATTAAGATGTTCTCTCACTCCTGAGCAACACAGACTTAACTTGCAAAATGAAAGACAACGTATAAGAGAAGTGAGAGCATCAATATGATGCTCGTTTAGAGAATGCTAGGCGATATTAATCTAAAAATGCCTCAAAAACTGGAAATGTTTCTAGCAGCGAAGGTCATGTTGCGATCCAACATCGATGTTGGCAATGGACTCGTTCATGGCGCCATAGGACACATCACTGAAATCATATGGCCATGTTTCCGACGTGCCCAGATGTATGAAACGGATATACCATCGGTTCGGGTAGACTTTACTAATGAGGGCATTCATATCATACACCCGAAATCCGTCGGTCGTAGCTATGGAACTGCTGAACGTAGGATGTTACCGATGGTACTGTCTTGGGCGTCTATCATTCACAAGATGCAAGGTAGTACAGTGTACTATGCTGTGATCTATCTGGAGCCAAAACTTTTTGCTGCTGACCCAGCCTACGTTGCTCTCAGTAGGGTAAGGTCTTTGGACGTTCTTAAAATCGAAGAGTTAGATTGATGGTATGAATTTGAGTCCCACATTGAGATCATTTCGCCTCATGCGCCTTTCTAATTTAAATTTGCCTGGACCCATCAATGTATTCAGGAATAATACGTGGTAAGCCATCTTCCTTGTGCTTCAGAAACTAGTCTTTGACGTATTTATTAAAAACATGTTCTGCCATTTAGAGAAATCGAGTCTTATATACTAAATGATTAATCAACATGTGCTGACCAAACATTGGACTGACTACGAACGGGGCCATTTTGCTAGAATTTGTATAATGCGACATTGGACCGTCTGGTTTCCCTGGAGCATGTACGCCGTGATTAGTGAAGAGATGCCTACAATTACTCCTTCAGAGCCTAATACGTACTTTCTGTGAAAATCGAAACCTCATATCAATAGTTCACTACAGGGTTGTGATTTTTATAGCTGCATTAGTACTCGACTCTAATGTATTTCGTACAGAGCAATATGCAGCAACTGTTAGCAAATAAAATTTAGCAGCTACGTTTATTACATTTGTTTTGCATTTGTGCATGGTACTATTGACAACTACTGTAAAGTTTACTTTTGTGTGGCAGACATATAAGAGGTAATTATCAATTTGCTGGTCAGTATAAATAAAGCATGTGAGCATGCGTCAATGGCCTTGAAGAAATTATGTGTTAAATTTCACGTTTACGTAGTAACATAAATGGTAACATATCTTACAGTTGTATGCATAATGAAAACTACTATATAACTTACTTTCAGTGATTAAGAATTCCAATTGTTTTCTGGTGTGATAGTCAATTATCAGCTACTATCAAAGGCATTTGCCCTTCCTTTGATTTAACCATAATTCCCCTGTACCTAAGATTTTGGTACAAATATATATATAAAATTCCTACAGTTTTCTGACGAATGCGTTGCCTACACAACGGTGTGGGCCATCTGAAACACGATACTCTTATTTATTAATAATTTGTTCTGAAGCAATACATTTATGGACAATCATGGTGAATACCTTAAATTATTTTTATCGTTTGCGATTTATTTTACCGAATTCGGTGAACTTGTGGTCTGGAACGCCTGAGAGCGGGAAGTGTGTCCATGGCTTTGAGTCTTGAATAAGGCGTATATTTCATAACTTGTTCAAGCTGCTCCATTAACGTAACAAAGTTCCCGGTGGAACCGGTGCTGGCCTCTCCAAACCTCCCCTTCAGGTGGCCGATACCTATTAAAAGGTCATACCGGGAGCGCTTCTTTCTAGCCAAGCTACTTTAGCCCCCACAAACCAAAAGATAAATCGGCTCTTTTGATCTCAGGTAACCACCGGGAACTTTGCAATTTTGAAACCGTCATGCTGTCCGAAAGTTGTAAAAGAACACTACTACTAATCTACACACTCACACACTAACTAAATAAGCGACAGCTCAAATCCTACTCGATTGAAATTTAAGCATGACGGTATTCCCTTATCTGCCTTCTCGGCTCAGTGCGTCTGGGTCGTGCTGGACTTAGTTTTGGGGGATGTCCGGTAACCAGTAACATCCCCCGCCACCTCGCCCCCTGACGCAAAGAGCTTGTTACGAAAACCCAAAAAAATAACATTCCGATTCGGCACTCATGCACACACAGATTCATTCAGTTCCATCGCTGCGCGCTATTACGCTTTGCCTTGTCAGTCTTAATAAAATTCAAACATTTGCTTTCAAAATTGTCCATCCGGTAAAATATGCGTGTGCTTTGCTCAGCATGTAGTATTTTCCAAGGTTGTCTAGTTCGGGTGTATTTGCTACTGGCCGGGCAGTTGGAGGCTCAATGGGAAGGGAATTCATTTCTGCTTTTCCATGTTTGCTCCATCCTGATCGATAGATTCTTCTACTCGAACCATTCCATTAACGTAACAGAAAAAATCCAGGGTATAATTAGACAGCCATTAAAATAAATTTCATGCTTTTTTGAAAATTAGGAAAAACACTATCGCCATTTCGGCCATTTATTTTTTATTGTTGACCGGACATTGCAACCCGTTCAGCTCTACAAACACCAAACACGCGCTAATTATGAACGGAAAGTTCAACTTTCGACAGTTGGCACTGAAAAAAGGAAAAAGTACAGGTGAGTAGATTCAAACATGCCTTGTTACAAATCTGGAATCAAATATTTATGAATAGATTAGATATTGTTCTTGAAATTGCTTTGTAAATTCCTACACTTGAAGTGATGTTATCTGGAGAAGAGAAAGTGTATAATAAACGTAATCCGACTTTGATAACAATAAGCCAGCTCAAACAACCGTAACTCATCTGATAATACAGCTGAAAGCCTTTTCTTCTGGTGACGCCGAGAACAGTGCGACAGTTCATGTGTAGTCCAAGATATCTCACTCCTCTCAGAGCTCGGCTACATCTGTAACGATTTTTGTGCGTAAATAAAGTATTGACAAAAGCTGGACGGGTGCACGCTCATATATAAATTCTGATGCAAATAAAGATGCAGGAAATAATATGTAGATGTACACTTCTCACTATTTGGTGGTAATCTATGGTGGATATTTATGTAGTGAATTGACCAATTAATAATAATGTTTTTCTGATTTAATTATGTGCTTTTTGAGACTCTCCTGTTTAATTACTTAGTTTAATTTACTGTCATATTTTGCTCTGTTTTATAAATCAAACGAAATATTGAGTGTTATTTATTTAATTTCAACACAGTTATTTTATGCTTCTGAAATTTTTATTTAAAATAAAGTAAATCTCGTAGCTGCAAAATTTTTTCTTGGTACAGTTTTGAGATAAAATTTAGCTCTACAAGTCATATAAGATTCTGGGTTGACTGAAAATTTCCATTTACCTGAATATCTGATAACTTTACCAAGCCATGTATTCAGGTTGCTTGAAGATTTGAGCTAAGATTTAAATAATTATTCTTTTTACTAGCTAGCAAATCTACTAGTCATAAACTACATTTAAATACTATAGTTTTAAATGATAATGTTAAAATTTTCATATTTATTTCAAGTAAAGTTTGTTTCCTTTATGAGTTCATAAAATTTGTTTCCCCTTTTTGCAAGGTTTTTAAAATATCCACCCGAGTGTCAGGAAAAGAAAATAAAACTATTTTTAAATCATTCAAACTGTTATGATTATCACCATAAGAAATCCAGAATTTTAAATCCAACGATGCGGTGTATTATTAGATCAAAATTTGGCCAAATCATATCAAGGGTATAAATTTGTAACACTTTATTGCTAAAACACAAAATAAATTTAAGTAACTGCAGGAATATAGAGCTCATCGACCCTAGATTGTGCTTGCAAACATTTTATCGACAGCACTTTAAAAATCCCATTAATAAATTTCGAGATGGCCACACTAGTTAGGACGAAATTAAATAACACAATCATTAGCCTGTTTATAAAATAATAACACTATCATTAGCGTGTTTATAAAATAATAACGCTACAAGCTATTTAGAAGGATGCCTAGACACACGAGTTCATCGCATGGACTTAGTTACTCACTGGTTATCAAACTTTCATTGAGCTGTTGGCCCTATACTGAAGGACAGTTATAATAAATTGGACAGTTGTCAAAATCACTGGAATTAATTTTTTTAACTGTACCATTTCGTTTTTATGAAAGAAAGCGTGTTTGCCATTCTACAGAGATATAAAAAACCAATTTGGCTTGACAAGAGTAGGATTTTCAAAATAAAGACAGCCACTTTAAGAAAACTTCCACTCATTCCTTAATGTTCGAGTGGTCAAGTTTGGTGCACAGTATATGATCAGAATCTATGAATGCGTAATCTCATAAGCGATAATTACACGTGGTTGCTTTGAGAATGCACTGAAAAGGCAAGAAATTAAAATATTTTTGTATGTCTTATTAGAGGGCGCGTAACCGGAATAATTGTTAATAATATTGTGAGAACGCGGACGAGAACGTATTAAAATAAAACAGAAACTTTCAGCTGTCGGTGAGTAATTAGTTGTCAGCGGTAAATTTTGAAGCATTTTTTAGCTATTCCACAGTTAATGAACTATCATTTACTTAGACTAAGGATTTAGCCGAATATCCTGCAATGTCTTGTGATTAATAATATCTTTTCATTTTCAGATTTTCTTTTGCATTTCATGCAAAGTAAGTTTGTTGTCCAATACTTGCTAACATCTGCGAAATCAAATGATTGTAGTTAACCATCGATGGACAAAACCAGATGGGGTGGGAAAAACAAAAGACAGGAATACGACCAGAAATGTCTTTCAGCAATCTGCTGTCAACTCATGTTACATGTCTTGATCAGGCAATAATGCAATGCTTTTGTGTTTTCTGCATACATTTCTGAGTGTGAATTTTGAGTGAATGTATCTGTCTTCTGCAGTTATTTCTGGAAACCGCTTTGACTATGTATAGACATTAAAATATGCCACTATCGTTACATATAATTTTAATTAATAGTGCTACATTAATGGCATCTGTTGTTCTACTCATCGCAGGCTTTCAGACGCAATTCAATAGGATATTTTCCATGCACTTTTCGAAACGTCTGACCCTGTCTTGTCCACATTGATAGCTATTCCTTCCGAGATAAGTGGATCTCTTTCTTAATAAGTGCTTTCGTCATTTACTGACGCAAAGACAAATCATCTGTTCTAAGATTCCTCTTTTGAATTAAATGAAATGACATTAAATACATATTCCCACCGTACCAGTGTATTATGTTTGCTTCAATTGTGGTTAAATCTGTTATGAGAAACACCAAAAATATTTCCCAGCCGTACAAGGTCTTCTAGATAACTGTGCACTACCAACCTACGATATTACTAGTGTGAATAAATAAATAAAAACATTTTCCGGGCACCAGAGCGGAATTGAATAAGAGGAAGCCGCACTTAGGGAAAAATGAATTTTATCTCCAGGCTAGCAAGAGAAGATTTCCTTGTAAGGTAGATGATGGTGAATTATCGGGTATTGAGCAGAAAATCTTTAAATTGGAAGCTTTTGCTTTCCCCACAACTTAGTGGCATTTTAATATAATTTAAGGATGTCGCTTTCAAATATCAAGCAGAGAAAAGGTTTCTTTAAGTGAAATTATTTTTTTAATACTGCAACTTAGAAAAAAGTAGTTTCAACCGAATGGTTTGTTCGATGCAATGTTTAACCTGGTTAGTCTGGTAGCAAAATATGATATATGTTTTTCATAATTTACTGTAAGATCGCTAAAATAATTAACTATAGATACCGCCACAAATATGTATTTGGGCACAAAGATTTCATGGTAATATCGAGGCGTTATTTTATCTAAATAAATGTTATAAGTGTTGTTTTATAGGTTATTTACAAAACTTCTTCAATATGTAATAGATTCCTCACGCAATTAAACTAGCCTACTTAACAGTTAACAATATCTCTCTGCAACACATTCATTTTACTGAAACCAAAATTGCCAGTTTTTGTTTCAAATTTTAATTTTTACGAAAGTCAAATTAGTGTCACTGTCAAAAATACAATGTAAAATATTCGATACGCTGCAATAAAACATATACAGTGGAACCCTGTTATAACATTCCCGCATATAACATTTTCCTGCATATAACACCACTATTTCATGGTCCCACCAGGTATCCGTAAGACTTGATGGTTTCATTTCCTGCATAAAACAATGCTCATGTTTTTATTTCCTGCTTACAATATCAGTATTTGTTCAATTCTTTGAAGCATCTCAAATGCAATTTCTCTCTTGAGTAAAATTTCAAACACATTAATAATGCAGTAGCCTACAAACAGACACAGAACATTTTATACTTGAAATATTAAGGATTTGAGAGGTGATGGTCCCGAAAATTACTAAGGTAACCAATAGTAGATGAGTGAGCAAGCCTCCAGAATGCACTTCATTGTGCATTAATTGATGATGCTATGGTCCATGGAGTTCGGAGCATCGATATTTTCTCATAAAATGAAGAACTTGACTGGCTATTTATAAACAATAATTATTACATTAGAACTTTGTTTTGCTTGATGTGTCCCTGCATGTGTAATACTGTTTCCTGCTTATAACATTCTCGTGCATATAACATTTAATTTTACTGACCCCTTGAAAAAAGTTATAACAGGGTTCTACTGTAGTATATTCACGATTTCTTCACACTAGTTGAATCTAACCTTTGAATGATCACCCAATGTATGACGTGTTTGGTTATTTCCTAAATATGTATCCCAAGGTTTTTATAATTCTGTTGACGTGTAAGTACCTTATTTTTGGTTCAATTAAACTTTTACTTAAATTTAACTTTCAACGGTATTATTTCACTTATAATTAATATTAATAAAAACATTGAGAAAACAGGTGTGTTGGTAATGCCTAGTAAAAAATAGTTCTTATGCAAAATATTCTTACACTGAATGCGGTACGTTGTTCCTTTGGTATAAATTTCCAAATATTGTTGAGCTTTCTTTGCATAAGGCGGAGGAATATCCTTGAAGTTGAACTTTAGCAAGGCTTCAGAAAAATTGGAATTAACCGTGAATGGATTATATTGAAATTTAATACGTTTATAAGCCCAGTTTCCCCACCTGCACACTCTGCTGCAGTTTTACCACAGTCTGCGTCCAGTATTCACTTATGTGCACTGCAAGTAATTCCCAAATTCATGCTGAACTCGCAAGCAGTTAATCCCGTGCTGAGAAAATGATGTCATGCCTCGATGTTGGGCTGACAGGCGCTCCGTTCGCAAGGGCACACACCACAGTCACCGCCGATCAATTTTATTTATTAATAAATCATGATTTTACTACAGGAATATGGATACAAGTACAATGCCATAAAATACAAGAGATTCTGGACAGACAACTTCACAACATTCCAGCCTTCATGAAAATGTTTTAAATAAAAACAAAGGAACCCTTGAGAGAACTGAAAAAAAAAAAAAAAAAAAAAAAAATTCAAACACAATGGAAAAACAACCGAAATTCCTAAACAATGCAAGATAGAAAGATATAATGACATAAATAATAGGATTTATTTAAGACAAAGATAGGAGTACAATGTTACTGTGGCGATGCATAAACGAAGAAAGTGTGTGCTAATAAAAACTGAAATGGAAAAAAAAGTGTAGAGTTTGCGAGACTTAAGGTCCTGCTGCACCTTAAAAACACAACGTGTAACTCGGACTCGCCGAAAATGTCAATGTTTATATGAAGGAGTAATTAACAGCTCTATGATGAATTATTCTCTGTGCGGCTTACATGTGCTATGAGTATGCTAATGATGAAAAGGCGAGGAAAAAATGGTGTTGGAACGGCACTCCAATCCAGTGGTGTCAATAATGCCTGACAGTAAGACGAACTTTAAACTTAAGTAAAAGACTGGCATGTACAAAGCAGAAATTGTATCAGAATTAAAAAAGTATGAATGTGTAAATTTGTTTTCTCACGCACTGGTACACTTGTTCACTCACTAGACGTAACTGAAAACTTGAATATGCAAAGACCCTTGGTCACAAGTGCGCCAAACCTCGCCACATAATTAGACATCTTCCTTTGCTTATGTAACCACAGGTTACCTCTATTATTCCTGGAACTGCGAACATTCCCGAAATTCACCGAAGGTGTTGCGTGTTGTGGGCTACCTGGTAGATTTATTCCCTGCCTGCAGCCCTTGCTGGGCTATTCACCTCGTCCGGGAGTCCCTCCGAAATAGCGCAAGCGGAACGCCGAGTCCAGATTTATTTCAAGGGAAAGCACTGACTACTCTACCAATTCTAACTACAGATTTGTGTCGTCCGGTGTGGAACGAGGCCATAACTTCCTCCGCCAGTTATCGGTCAATCTTCCCCCTCCCTTTTCTCATCTCGCTCGACTACACTATTGTGCAAAACACTTGTTAAGAGGGGGCGAAAAGGGGACAAGCGATTGACTCTACTCCATGTAACAATACATTTGTGTCCCTATTCAAACAAATTATTAAATAATTTCATAAGCCAGACGGCATTTTTTTTTTTCTCTGTGTGCAGGTTGTCATACGAGAGGAAGCAGTACTTCGGAATTTTTTCACATTATGTGGTCGGTGTGAACTATCTTAGGGCAAATCAAATTTTCATATATTATAAATTTTGGGACTATGTTACAAAGAGAATTTTCAACTCTCGCACTTTCACCTCATGTAAGGTGCAATAAGCCTAATATAAATTAGGAAACATTATTCATGGATGTAGGTGAATCTGCAGTTTGGAGCATGTTTCGCAGAACTCCGCAATAGACTATGACTTGGGTAAGTCTTAAGCCTCGAACGTCAAACATCAGTAAAGGCCCGCTTCTCTGCCATGTGCCTTTCACTTTCCATTTCATTCTGTTTAATCGGTAGCGACGGAAAGCTTGAAACCTTTACGTTCTACTACAGGAGTGAAAGTATTTACACCATATTGGCTTGCTACGGTAATCGAATGTGACAGAAATATGCTTGCGTATCATCGATCATACTGTTAGAGTAATGGCAATGTTTAAAGACTCGAGAAAAAAAATTGCGCGTAGAACGGAACAAGTAATGTGTGTTCCCACACTGCCTTCATTCTTGCTCCGAATTGAGCATTTTTTTTCCGGTTCTGCACACTAACCCAGTCTTTGGTATTTGTAGATTTAAGAATTCCGTTTGCAATACTGTAAAAAAAATATTTCTGAAGAAAATTCTGTTGTTTTTTATTTTGATGGCTTTCAAACATTCAAAATGTCTTACGCATTTTTTACTCATCCTACGATACAGATTTGGTCTCAATCACTTCCCGTGTGTTTATATGTGTGTGGTGTTATATATATATATATATATATATATATATATATATATATAATATATATATATATATATATATATAAGAGAGAGAGAGAGAGAGAGAAAGAGAGAGAGAGAGAGATCGTTCGACGTTTATAAAAATAGATACTGACGCTGTGTTAGTCCAATAAGATATCTTCAACAGAATTATATTTATCAGCAATAACGCTTGTGAAACCATCGTCTGCATATCTAAACGTTGCCTTAAATAGATTTATTGCGGTGAAAGTTTTCCCTTTCTTGTGTGGCAGGGTATTCTGCTGTGTTCATTTGTCTCATTTTCAATTACATATTTTTCACTGTTTATTTACTACTAAAGTTTTCACGACAAAATGTACTATACCATGCTTTGATTAGTATTTACTTCTGACATTATCAGCAGTGAATCTACCTCATTAATGAGTCATGTAGATTGCCTTTAATTTCTTTGAAATTTCTCATTACTCTGAAGTATGTTAGCATTGGAATCATGTTTTCCTTGTTCATTGTTCTTCTACAAACCTCTGCTGTAGACAGTCCCCACAGCGTGTGTGGTGCGAAGTAAATTACTTACTTTCCTTGACTTTATCACTAGTGTTTCATTACTATTTTTTCTCCATTCTTCACGGCCCTCTCATTCTACGTCATTTCCGTCCAGTTCCCTGTAGCCATATTGCAGAACTTTAAAAGAAATTCTCTCACTTCGTCCCGTTTTTTTTATATATACATATTTATTTCCAAATTTCATATTCATACGACGGCACGTTCCCCGACTAAATATACAGCACACATCTTTCCCACGTCAATTTATTTAATATGAACAGCAGAGCAAACTATGTCTGCTATCAGTTGTTGTTTTAAAGTCGCCCGTCTCTAAATGGCATACTTTTAGTACAGAAGCGATTTGAATGTCTAAAAAGTGTTGACAGATAAGCGCAGAGCAAGACAGTATTAGAAAGTATTGTCTGATAATGCGTTGTTATGTTAATCGTAACGACAGATAGGCGACGTTTGCTTTCCTACCAATTTAATGAGAAATGTATCAGAAAGAGACAATGTATTTGAGTTGAAACTAGGCAAAATATGTTTAATTATTATTACCAGGTTTACACTAGGATTGTTTGGCAGGTGCGTGTCAAACGCTTGCAATGCTTTAAGCGAATAAATAAATTCGAGTTCGGCAATATTTATTGCATTAGCTGTTCGTAGCTATTGAATCAATTTTTCAAGCGTCTTTGCTCCAGTTCGTTCTAAACATGAAACTCCTAACGACATCTGTTGCAAGGTAAATTTTTAGGGAACTAGGGAATTTCCCATGATATGAATAACTCGCAAGGTAGAATCCACAGTTTCTCTGCGTTCATGTCTAAGCTACTTGTTCATTGGTGTTCGCCCCAGCGAATAGCCAGTCTTATCGTATTTCTGAGTGTGTCATTGCCCTACAGTTCCCCAGGGAATAAAGCCTTCAAGTGGTTGAAATATAGTTTGAGCTCAAATGACCCTCGGGACATTTTAGCATTTCTAGCAACTTTTCAAGTTTATCAGTGCTAATTTACGTAAACAAATCTCTGCACATATAAAATTCACAATTGTATATAATAAACAAAACATTAAATGGCCGTAGGGAAGATTCTAATGAAATTAATTATAGTTATCAAAGAAACCAGATATGTTGGGTTTTGCATTTTACGGTTACGGCCAGAAATACTAGGACGATATGACCTAGTGATTTATTTGGGCTCCGAGCTGATTGAACAACACCTCGTTAAAATGTAAAGATATACCTTGCGTGGGTATCGGACCACTGACTGACTCGTGAACATCCTCGCCTCACAAGCACAGCCATCAAGGTCGGTCACGCCCTTCCCCCCCCCCCCCCCCAACCACTTCGCTACACACAAACCCAAGTTGGTAACTGTAGGCTGTGAAATTGCTTTGTAATAACAGCCGTCCCGCCACTTGTCCCCAGCGACACAGAAACTTTCTCTCATAACCTCAGTGTAGGTAGCAATTCTCTCAGCTGTGTCGCAACTGAGGCCTTCATCGAGCTATTTAGAGGCAAGCAATTCCTTATCTTCGCCTTGGTTTCCCATTGCCAAGAGAAACGTCTGGTACCAGCTTGGCGCGATACTCTTTGACCGCAGCTTTTGCAAGTCGGAGGTCACGTACAGATAATTGCGATCTGAAATGTTGACGGCATAACCAACCGTCTGCGGACATCACAGTAACAATCTATGGCCTTCTGCACCGAACCGAAAATGTTATCGTTTACTTGGCCTACTTGAAGTTTTATTTTCTGTATGGTTTGCTCGACTTGATTTCTCTGATTTCGAAGAAAAAAATCGCTTTTCAATCCAACAGGTAAGAAGAAACATATTGTTATGATCGTTTACATTAAAAGTAGATCCACTTCTGTGGAGTATGATCAGAGAAGAGACTGCAAATGTGTGAAGATTACAAGCATATAAACACCGAAATTAAAGTTATATTCGCTAAAAATGTTTTAAATAACTTTATTATACTAAATTTGTTTACTGTACCACTGATATTTCTGTTATAATTACACTATTTCAAACAGTTTTGAGGTTAAAACCAAACAAGTATTTCATTTTCTGCAAAACAGAGTGATATTTTCAAATAGTTTTTTTTGTGTTTATTTCAAAACAGATTTAAAAAATAATTATTGTGTCACGTTAAATTTCATCGTACAGGGTTTAATTCCGTTTTAGAAAATATATTTATAATTAAACCTCTTTTGAATGTACTTGGGTTTGTTAATTTAAATTACTTATGATCTTCAGTAATCGAATTTGTGCTTGGTAAAATTACTCACCTCCAAGTTAGTTCTACTTTGCTGTGTAGAAATCACTGATTTCAACTTTTAATATTTGTAAGCCTGAAAAACAAATGTAGTGTCGTCTTTACAGTATTCAATAAAGATACATAGTCCTACCTCAAAACTGAAATGATTTATTATTTAAATAAGTGTAAAACTTAATTAATTTGTGTATAGCTTTAATTTAGATGACATCCATTATCATTTAAAAATGCGGCTTCTATACACATGCCTACAATTAATATGAAGATAAATATTTTAGGTTAGGACTGTTATTAATTTAAATTAATTAATATGCAAACTCCTACTTACGTTCGGAAACGATGATCCTGCTGAGTAGTCGCTCTTCGCGCACTTCGAACCTGCAGTTGTGCAGAATCACTTCACGTTATTTTAGGTTAGGACTGTTATTAATTTAAATTAATTAATATGCAAACTCCTACTTACGTTCGGAAACGATGATCCTGCTGAGTAGTCGCTCTTCGCGCACTTCGAACCTGCAGTTGTGCAGAATCACTTCAAGTTATTTTTAATTGCCTTGGCGTTTGATCGTACAGCCAGACAAGTCCATCACCCAGTAGGCCTATATCAAGTAAGTCCCGAGAAGCTCACAATAAATTGTACAGGGTAAACTAAGTGTATAGCGCAAATCGCATCCACTGTGATGGCTTTAAGACTACAGAAAGAAAATAGCACGGACAGAAAATCCCCGTGGAGAACTGACTTTTACGAGAATGGCAAGTCTTTAGAAAAATCTAAGTCTGTAAGTCCTCAAAGCACCAAGACAAAACACCAAATCCACACACGACAGCGTATTCTATGTTTCGTGTTAGAATGTTGGGTTAGGCACGAATGGTATTGCTAGTTCATTTAATGTCGAAGTTAAGAAACTGCCTATGGAGCACTGCACCTGAATGTACAATGTGAAGAACTCATAAAAATTAGCACAGACACCATAAAAATTGTCAGAAAAGTGTGATTTATGCTGTATATGAAATAAGACATTATACATTATTTTACTAAAATATACTTTTTAAATGTAACAAACTAATCGATTGTTAGAGTCCGCATTTTTAACTAAATTTAAGCGCTGCTTCGGAAAGCAGAATTTACTATAAAGTCTTCGGTCATAATATTTACTGAGATTATGTGTAATAAAATCATAGTAATAATGTAGTGTATGCATTTTATAATTAACTTTATTTACGTCCGTTTCAGCCATAATTGTTTGTGACAAATGGACGCACATATAATCAATTAAAAAATTATTTCCTACAATATTATTACCATTTTCTTACACACATTCATAGTAAATATTATGACGATATTCCATGGCGAAGATTTTATTGCGAATTGTGCTCTCTGGAGAATCCTGAATGGAGATATTATTCAATTTTGTTTAAAATACATACTATTATAATCGATTATTTTTACAATTAAAAAGAATATTTTAGTAAAATATGTTATAATATTGCAAAATATATGTTCTTATTTCATATACAGCATAAATCCCACTATCTGACAATTTTCATGGTGTCTGTACTACTTTATTATGCGCTCCTCGAGTCGTATAGTCGGGTGCAGTGATCCATAGGCAGTTGCTTTGCTTCAACCTTAATGTAACGGAGCTAGGCAGCGCAATGGCTAACACTCGGCTCGCCTACGGGAAGACCCGAGTTCGCTTCCCAAGTACAGCAGATCTCATTAATTTTCCTGGGTGGGTGCAGGGATTTGGGCGGATCTTAACATCGGAGTGCTGAGAGCCGACGAGGGCGAAGCGAGGTGAGTATGGAGCATTGCTGGATCGCAAGGACGGCGAACGTGTGAAAACTCGGGGATTGACCCCGCCGGGAATCAAACCCGGTTCGCCCAGGTGGTAGATGAGTGTTCGACCATTACACGATGACACGCGGCCCCTCCTTGCCTATTTAAGAAATAAATAGTGTTCCCTTTACTATAGAGTGGTTTTTTTATTAGGGACAATTAAAAACTATCAAATCAAATAAATGTAATTTAAATTTTTACAAGTTCAGTACGTAAGCCCCCACCCCATTTCTCCCCAGTTCTGAAATTCACAGTTGACTGAAATTTGCATCAGTCATTCCATTTGCAGAGAACTAAGATGACAAACGACAGAGAGATAAAATTTAATTTTATGTAAATTAATAAAACAGGAGAAAAGTTTCATCTGATGTAGGACTATTTATTTATGCGGTTTCCTTTTTTTTCGCCGTTCATCCTTAAGAGCCCTACAAAACTTTGAAGAATCGAATCCGATGAACATTTTAGCGTAATCAA
This sequence comes from Dryococelus australis, assembly GCA_029891345.1. Taxonomy (NCBI): domain Eukaryota; kingdom Metazoa; phylum Arthropoda; class Insecta; order Phasmatodea; family Phasmatidae; genus Dryococelus; species Dryococelus australis. The sequence goes on along the minus strand of CM057009.1, from coordinate 306,850,652 downwards.
TTTTTTCGAACTTATTTATAGAAAAGAAAAAGATGTACATTAAAAATATGATATAAAATTTCACTTCCGCCCAGACTTACGGGGAGCGTAGTTCAGATTACGAGGTGCCGCTCTTTAAGCAAAATTTATGAGGTTTAAAATTCAAAGTTAGGCTAAAGAAACGCATGTCCTGTGATCTTTTTTTGAGTACTAAGCCAGCACATACACAAAGAAAAACTAATACTATTATGAGGGACTAAATGTATTTTTACTATGTATTATACCTCCCATAGCTGGATTTCAAATGCCACAAGAGGAATGGCACAATAGACTCCTTATCGCAAGGCAGCTCTTGAATCGAGCTCGCGTCCGAGAAATATTGTGAACAAGATAAGAAATAATGTTTATTTCTGGTCGCTGGAGAGTTCGCCTTCCTCTGCGAGGAACATCAGATAAGAGCGCGCAGCAGCATTACGAAAGCTGGTGGCAGCAGCATAATAAATGAGCACGCGGAACGCCTCGTCTTTCACCACGCTTTTTTTTCTTCGGATTTCGTTTTGTGGATTCGTGTTTTCGCATCAATAACTGCCTGATTCTCCGAAAGATAACTGCATTTTCTGTCAGACAAATAACCCCTTAGTAGAATAATAATTTTCTCATATTTTATGCATTGAAAATATTAAGCGATTTATTCCAAATTGGTGAGAGGTGGAAAGGCGCTTATTAAAAATATATCGTTCCTCAGGAACAGAGATGGAAATGCGATTTTGAAAGAAAAACGCTCACCGTGTCGTGATCTAGGATAGAACCCACGACTTGTCTAATGATTGAATTCTCGTGTGACAACGCATACACTAAACATCATCGCTCTCTGTGTGTCAAATATAAGATGGCGAGAACCTTGCATGTGAAGTGACACGTACGATTATTGTCGGGGAACATTTATGAACGATAGGCATGCTGAGAATATGCACGAGACAACCATGTGAAGGAACTTGATAGAAGTGAGGAAATAGTGTTACGAGTGGCATGATAGACGACGTGGTGAATTGCTTATAATTTCGGCCGTTCGGACTTATCAGTCAGAATTTGGAAGCTGTGGATACATGCAAATGTCCTTTCATTCAGACTGGTGATAGACGACGACGATGAACCATCAGGATGGAGAAAAATTTGATTGACAGACGGACACAGAAACATCCAGCGGCTACATTTTCCACCAGTTAAATGCGGCAGTTTCACTAGAGTGAGTGAAGAGTTTTGGGCGGCTCTTAACAGCGAGGTCTTGAGAGCCGATGGGGGTGATTGAGGTGAGTATGAAGTAGTGCCGTTATGAAAGGGAGGGGAAACGGGAAATCCCCGAGAAAACCCGCGGGCCAGTGGCATCGTCCGGCACGATTCCCACATGCGAAGTGAATCGGTCGGGATTGAACCCGGTTCGCCTTGGCGGGAGGCAAGCAGGCTATCCTCTCAGCCACCGTGGCTCCAATTTTACTAGAGCGCCATTCCTCTACAAGAAGCAATTCTAGACGCCTAGCACAATCAAATACGGGAATCCAAAGACCTATGTCTTCTAACCCCTCAAAATAGACACTTTCATTTACAGTAATAAAAGTGGAGAGAAACGTGAGTAGATAGGTTATGTGGGCTCTAAGACAAGGGCTTGGGTTCAGACATAGAGATGCCATCCGCCATCTTGGATTACATCCCATGGGTTATCCATCTTGAGTCGCTATACGGAATTTGTTCTTGAACTTAAGGTGCCATCATAGCCGCAATTTTGCTTTCGTCAGCCATCTGGTTTTCGTCTGTCATCTGGTTTCCGTCCGCAATTTTCTTTCATACTTTAATTTGACATCTTGTTTCCGTCCACCATGTAGGGTATTTTTGTTTGTAATTTATTTTTAGGCAGCGTTATTGTTTCCTAATTACTCACTTCTGCTTGACTGTAATTTGTTTACACCTACTACCAGTAGAGCTGCTGGCTTCGCCGATGACTCTCTCATGCCATCTTGTTTCTCTCGGCATTCGCAAAGGGCGCTCTACTCACCCGGCTGGCGTATTAATTTCTCTCATCAACAGCAAGAGTGAACTCCTGGCGACCACCATCTCTTTGTTTACATGTGTTGCTAATAGGGGTGCTCCGCTCGCTCGACTGCCATGGTTGTTTCGCTCATCTGCTTGGCGATACTGGTGTAGCTGATTAAGTGCCTCTGCTATGCGTGAATAAGGGCTACATCTGGTGTACAAAATCCGAAACCCTCGCCCTTTTCGTCGTATCATTGATAAGGAAGATCAGAAATTCTCTTTGGAATCGAGGAGTTACCAACTGCTGACTCTTTAGTGGACAAGAAGTATTTCAACTAACTGAGCCATCGGAACACGCAGCAGTGGAAGGGTTTAAATGATGTGCACATGATGAAATTGTCGGCGAAACTGCGACTGTGGTCAGAGAGATAAGAGTTACATATTTAATTTTGAATGGTAATTGTTAAAAATCTTGGCTTTTCTGAAAAACGAAAAAATTAATCCCAGAAAATAGTGTGTATCTACATTACTACTCACACTGAATATGAATATAATGAAGGCATCACGATGTTCGCAGTACATACTATGAACCGCGATAGTAGAGAGGTCTATGATGATCAGGGAAATTGCAGGAGTAAAACACGTAAAATTTGTGTAAAATTAATATGAATCGGATTTCTTAAGAGGGATAAGGCCCACCATCTTGGATATTTTTATTTTCGGCTACTACCCGCAAATGTGGATTTTGGATGGATTTTTTTCAGACGACATGACATAGAGTAAAACTTAATGCGTTTTCTGAAATGTGTTCTGATCGTCTGCCGTCGTTATTATGACCTCTGTAATCGCTCCCAAAAAACAATCAATTATTTTACCTTACCTGTTACAAGTTGGAAAATATCAAAAGTATAGAAGATGTAAGAATTCAAGAACATTAAGGAATGTATTATTCATGCTTTGTTGTATCAAAATTTGGAATGCTCCTCTTGAAATCGAACTTATAGCAGAAAATATATAGAAATTATTCGACAGGGACTAACCGCCCTGAGTCATGTTGCATGCCAGAAGACTCGCCCTGAGTCATATTACATGCAAGAAGACTCGTCCTGAGTCTTTTTACATGAAAGAAGACTCGCCCTGAGTTATGTTACGAGCAAGAAGACTCGTCCTGAGTCTTTTTACATGCAAGAAGACTCGCCCTGTGTCATGTTACATGCAAGAAGACTCGCCCTGAGTCATGTTACATGCAAGAAGACTCTCCCTAACTTAAGGCTCAGCCTCGTCACATTTGCATAATTTCCTCGTTTTCGCATCATAATTTCGAACACATAGTAATTACTAACAATGTACGATTATAGAAAATTTACATTTTAAGAGTTGTTTAATAATTTTGTGCGTAATTTTAATTGTGTGTTGTCTGCTTTTTGTAAATAGTCCCGAACTTTTAAATAAAATATAAATATGTTCTCGACTTTAAACAGGTTGATAACACACATAACAAATTACACACAAACACAATAAGCAATTCGTGAAATGTAAATTTTTATAATCGAACATGGTCAGTAATTACTATGAATCTGAAATTATGGCGCGAAAATCAATAATATCTGCAAAAGGGATAAAGCCGTCCCTTAATCTCAGTTCTCTATAGGTGAATCACAATGTATGTGTATACCGATGCGCTATAGCGCATCGAATAAACTACAGCTACTAATAGGAATAAACTACAGTTACTAAATCGTGTCGAAATAAGATTTAAATCTGTGAGTCTTTATTGTACTTATCGTATGTCGGCATACACACCCTCTGTGATTTACCTATCGTGAAGTTAGATATATTCCGGTTAGGTATTCTGCATTTGACACGGCTAGGCGCAGGCAGTACGCCAGTATATGTACATAAATTTAGTACTATACAATACATTTAACTTGATTACGTAATTCAAAGTAAACTAAAATGTTTGATTTATAATTACTTATGAACAGAAAATACATTTTTAGTTATGATCAGTGTAGCTGTTACATTACCAAACATTAGATCTAGGACATTAGGTAGTGGGCTATAGAAACGATTAAAAATTATATTTGCATATTGTGTCTTGTGTACATGTTAAACAGCTAGGTATATGTACAAATTAGTTAACATATAACTCGAATGTAACCCCTGTAGGTGGCATTGTACATAAACTAATGTCATTACAGTTTGCAAGTAGATGACTACACCTAAAAACACTTTTATTGTAATTTTTTTATGAGTGAAAGACGGTTAGGGCCTAAGAGATTTTTGGTTACCACATATTGTGTAGCTCGTAGCCTTGGATTGTGAAAACTACTTTTTCATTAATGGATTAAAGCATTTTTTTGATAAATACATCTGCTGAGTTTTCGTAATATCTTACAAAAGCAACTTACCAGGGGAAAAAATCTGAAAGTTGTATTTCTGGGTTCCACAGATATTTTCTTAATCATTACTGCATGGGCCAAGTTTTGTGTATTCAGCCCGTACAAAACAGCTCCAACCACGAGGGGGTTGTGAACAATAGGAAATTGCACAGTGGAAACAAAAGCATTCATGGCAGAATAAAAAGTTTAGGCATTAAAGAGGGGAAAAAATATAAAAATTACTTCAGAAAAAATTAACAAATATGTTACAGTGCCATGACTTCCTTATAATGTACTTGCCCTATGATGATTGCCTAAAAAAAGAGTGACTTTTGCCTGAGCTGAATAAAAACGAATGCTCTTATTGCTCGACCACTGGCTGTGCGCCGCATGTGTTGCAGGGTGATGCCTATACCTCAGCCCTCTAGAAATATCTTGGTGATGCTCATCTTGGTTTGTTTAGTGTCAGTTACTGCTGGTTTATTATTCATTTTAACACTTTTGAGATTAACCATTTAAAAAGTTCTCTGAAAATCAGTTTTATGGACTCTGATTGGTATATCCTGCACAAAGTTGGTGGCAATGTCGAGACAGTAGTTTCATGTCTTAATATGATATTAAAAGTGTACTATTTGAATTTGTGGAAACGGAAATGAATTTTCTTGATTTCTGTTAGTTTTATGCGCACATTGGTTAGAATTTGCATGTTACTAACGTAAGAGCCAATCTACGTTCTTAACAATTTCATTGTTTCGCTTTATTGGTACACGAGTATTGTAAACAGGAATGACAGCGCTAACTTTGCATATTGCGGTGGGATGAAAAAAGGTAGAAAAATAGATCACGTGCAGGACTTTCATAAGAGCTCGCCTAACTGCATTTCATAAGATCTCAGTTAACATTTCATGAGAGTTCAGTAAACCACATTTCACGAGAGCTCAGGTAGCCAGATTTTGTGAGAGCTCAGTTAACTACAGAATATTAATATGAAGTACACAATGGAACTTTCACGCAGTATTTTGTAACCAACAAATTGTAGAAACCCCTTATTTTTTAATTTCGATACAGTGAAACCCCTATTTTACACTTTTCAAGGGGCTGGGAAAAAAACGTTGCAAAATGCAGGAAAGTGTAAAAAGAGGGAAACGTATGCCGTAAAAACAGACAATGTAAAATGTGTGTAAAATCTGGGGGTGTAATACAGGAGCTCCACTATTTCGCTATAAATTTAAACTTTTTGTTCTCAGGTTATAGCGTAGGATACATTTTTATCTACTAACAGATTGGTTTCTGGTCATTTTGTCAGGAATAATTTTCAATTTAAATTTTTTAGTGGCTCTTTTCCTCTGAGAAGGCGACACGAATAGCAGTGAGAGCTGAGAGAATTAATTTTCAATATAATGGAGACCAATCACGTTGGCATTTCATAGATCAGGGACAATAAAGATGTTAGGATGTAAGATGCAAACTTAATGAAATGTCATATTTCTCTCGGGACGTGGGGGCTACTAAGAAAGAGCCACATCTGCCTGTGAAGGATGGCGCCATTCGCTAGTTGTGCGAGAACTTTTTGTGCCCAGATTACAGTATTTTACTGGTCATAAATTCCAGTCGCAGTGAATTCTCTTGCAGTAATAATGTAACTTCTAACGATTTTGTGGATAATGTTCAACTGAAGGGTTGAAGGCTTATAAAAATTCAATTTCATTAAAAAATTTAACATTGTCTCAATATTACATTTAACTATGGCATCTTAATATTGCAGCTAACCTTTTCTGAAACATATTAAACGTTATACATCATAGGCAAAATTGCTAACCACACGGGCAGATACAGCATTGTGATTAATAACTGACATCTGGTTAAGCTTCCAGAAAAAGTGGTTGACAGGTAAATCTACACTGAAGTACTGTAACTGTGAAATTAACTAGGTATTCTACTGCCTAAAACAGTCGAAAAAATGGTAACTTGGGCATTCTGCCCCCCTCCTCTCCAGCCAGGTTAAACCTGTCAAAAGGAATAGCCTAAAACAAATCACTAATTTACCATGGCAGTATGTCTATGAATGGATGAAACATAATTGAAACACTTTTTAAATAGATGGTTATTCCTTGGCAGCAACTTGGCTAAGAAAGCTCCACTCTTGAATGTTACTGTCCAAATAATCCCACGAGATGCCTTTCGTTATTGGGCAGAGGTAGTACGGCACATACAGGAAAGCCGCTCTGCAATTTCCAGAACACTCGAACAGCCGGTGACGTTCACCCAATAAAATTTTAATATGCTCTGTGTCATACAGTTATGGGTAGCAATCAAATAAATTATTGATCACAACTTTGCAATCTCCACTGCTCTAATAAAATTCCAGCAGCGCTCATAAAAACTAGTATTCACATATTTGAAATATGTGCGCTAATTAGTATGATTATGGGAAGTTGGCCGTAAGGGATTGGGGAGTAGGAGAGCAAGAGCCGGCCGCCGTCATCTTGTTACATCACCCGACCGCCATATTAGATGACCATTGACCCGTAACCTTGACCTTGACCCCGGTAATCACTGAAGCGAAAAACCAAAAAAATTGCTGAAAAATTCCTAAAAAAATTTGTAACAAAAAATTTAATGAAAAATTAATTTAACATTTATAAAAATTTCATTACTAAAAAAATTCAATTAAAAACTGTTTAAAAAATTATGAAAAATCATTTAAAATTAATTTTTATAAAATTTTATTTTAAAAAATTTTTAATTAAAAATTCGTTAACCCCAGGGGCCATTTCCCCTTTTTTCCTCAAAATTTCACTTAAGAAATTTTTTTATTAAAAAATCGTTTCAATTGTTTATTAAAAAGTATTTAACCCCTGTGGTCATTTTCCCCTTTTTTCCTTAAAATTCTCCTTTTTTTTTAAATTCCCCTTAATTTTTTTTCTTTAAGTACTTTACATTATTTTATTTTAATAAAACTTATATATGTTACTGCCTCTCACGCCAGTTCGATTAATTTGATCGACTAACCCCCACCACTAGCCTTGCAATATATATTTAATTGCACAATTACCCTGCCATTGATTCTCATTGGCTAATTAGTCACATTCTCTCCATCCCCACCACGTGACAACCCTCCCGATCGGATGATTGACTCGGGTATATTCGGAAAACTTTGTGCTACCAATGTTTCTCATTGGCTAATTACTCATCTCTTTTCGACCCGACCAATCAGTGTTTAGTCGGCTACACTCTTATACCTCTGGTCGAAAAATAAGTCACCTCCGTTCCACCCCCGCCAATCTATCCGATTGGCTAATTACTCACTTTTCGCTCGATCCACTGACTCTCATTGGCTATTTGCTCACCTCTGTTCGACCCGACCAATCAGAGTTTAGTCGGCAAGTTAGTCACTTCCGTTCCACCCCTTCCACTACCGCCGTCCCACCCCGCCAATATTTCTCATTGTCTAATTAGTCGCTTCGACTCTACGATTTCCTGTTCGCTGGAGGAGTTGGGTAAAACAAAATGGCCACGTTCAAGTAAACAAGGCAAGAACGTACGAAAATGTATCGTACGAACTGTTCCGAGAAAATAAAAATAACAACGTGTGTAAATGACAAGAGAAATGCGATGGGCGTAACCACACCGCGAAAAGGCACGGATTACGGGACTGGGCCTTCAACTGCAAGCTGTATGCATGCGAAGTGCACTTAGGCTCGAGGCCGAGATTTCGCACCAAGTCTTCTCGCGACGACGAAGCGCGTTCAGGCGACAAGTTTAATCCAGAGAAACAACACTCAAGTATATCTCCTCTTACTGCACGGTGTAACCTACACAGGTCAGCCGTCAGCTACCGTGACCGTGGAGCGATGCGAGGAAAATGTTCATTTCCTCCTCCTCCTCCTCCTCCTCGAATGATGAATAACCTATGGCAAGATGTTTGAATTAACAGTGCAATATTGCGGTAGTGACGATTGCGCAGTTCATATGTGCCGTCCAAAAACAAAGTTCCCCGCAAACATTGGGGAAAAAAAAAAAAAAAAAAAAAAAAAAAAAAAAAAAATTGCGGACGAAAGACGTACAACAAAAAACGACAGGGAAAATTACGAAATTATTCTCGAAATTAAAAAAACAATGACAAACTCTTTAATGTATGTTCGTAACGGTGTGACGGTGCTTGGCACAGTTTGGAGGTTACAAGACCTTCGAACCCATGGCCAGAGGAGCTCGTGTGTGTTTGCGCATACGAGCTTTGCTCTATCCATAGATTAAGTCAAGTGATGAAAACCGCCCATTCCCCCGTTATTTTTTTGTGTTCTGTTGAAACATACTGTGTAAACAACATAAAGCTGTGCGTGATCAATAGTGTGGAGGGAAAGAAAAGTATCATAGGTATAAGGGAAATCATTATTATCTCTTTTTTTTTTGCAGTAAAATGTTTGTTAAAATATATATTCATCTTGTAATATTCATGTTTTCCAAGTGTGTCAGTAAATATGTTTGCCGTGTAAAAAAAAATATTTTCAAGTGGTTGGTGTGTAAATTATATATATATATATATATATATATATATATATATATATATATATATATATATCTTTCATTTTTTGGAAGTACGATGTATGCATGTATATATATTATTCTTTCAATTATTTTTGTGTACAATTATGATGTATCTATACATACGATGTAAAAGTATGTATGTATTTATATTATTTTCTTTCAATTATTTTTTGTCTACAGGTATGATGTGTCTATATATACGATGTAAAATAAATATTTTAATGCCACTATTGCGGCGTAATATTTTTTTTATTCATAGTAAAAATAATGTTTAAAAAATGGCAAATAATATCTGCCGCTGCTGCTGCCGTATACACGCGATACAGAGAGAGAGAGAGAGAGAGAGAGAGTCTGGTGCCGTCCTTGCGTCGTGAGGCAGAATGAGGGTTGCCACGCAAGCACTTCCTCTCTCTGTCAGCATTCTTGTTCCCCTTCCGTCTTCTCTAACACACTTGCATGTGCTAGTTAGTATAGGTCAGTTCCATTGTGCAGTGCGCAATTTTATTTAAAGTGAATGCCGCCTCTCTAAATGGCTATTTATTGTAATAAGAAAAAAAGGGCGATCAATTTAAGAGTTCTTTTTTTTTTTTTTTTTTTTTTTTTTTTTTAAGATTGTAGGTAATAGGATCTATTTAAGAAAAAAACTATTTCGCGTACTTGTCCCGTTCTTCAAGGGAAAGGCAATGTTATATACAGATTATAGTCTAAAAAAAAAAACTTACTTACGTTTCTGTTTACACAGGGAAAAAATAATAAACTACTAAACACTCACTCAGTTATAAGATAAACAACACGTAGGTGTATTGAACTTTATCACATACAACTAACATACTATATATATAAAACATACTATATATATAAAACATACTCTATATATATATATAACTAACGTACTATATATATATATATATATATATATATATATATATATATCGCTCTCTCTTTACAATCGCATTCGCTTTACATTCGTACAAACGTCTGGATATTAATCTGAAGATTTTCGATCGGTACAAATAGTTTCACAGGTCGTTCCATGTTACATTTCACCTCTGTAAGAACACGCACGCAGTTAGACAGTTCTAGATGCACATCGGCAACATCGTTACGTAACGTAAGTAATCTTGTTTCTAAATTATTTAAACACTGACGAATCTCATTACCATCGGGTTGAAGAGAGGAGTGTGATAGCACTCAGAGACAGCGGAGACCACATGACGTCCCATATTTTGTCATTGATAGGATCAATATCAGAGACTGACGAGTATCGTATCGGGCACAGGCGAGTTCGTCACACTGTGACTTTCTGTTGGTGTTGTTGATTGTACATGTAAAACAGTCATTTCGGTCGATCTACGTTCTCGCTGCGGTATGCTGACAGCTTCCAGCAGCACTGAACCCACAGTGATGGTGTTGTCACATGTAGTCAACTCACCCGTCTGGAAGCCACGAAAGGGCTGCAACTGGGGACCCTGGAAGGACGCCGCCGCCGGAAAGGGTACCGTCTGGGTGCTCCGGTCGGGTGTCGCCTCGAACGGTACCGTCTGGACGTCTCCGCCGCGATGTCGGACGCTACTATAGGTGCCGTCTGAGTGCTTCGTTAGGACGTCTCCGTCGAGATGTCAGGCGCTACTATAGGTGCCATCTGGGTGCTTCGTAAGGACGTCTCCGCCGCGATGTTGGACGCTGCTATAGGTGCCATCTCGGTGCTTTGTAAGGACGTCTCCGCCGTGATGTCGGACGCTGCTATAGGTACCATTACGTTGCTTCGTAAAGATGTATCCACCGCGAGGTCGGACGCTGCTATAGGTGTTATCTCGGTGCTTCGTAAGGACGTCTCCGCCGCGATGTCGGACGATGCTATAGGTGCCATCTCGGTGCTTTGTAAGGACGTCTCCGCCGTGATGTCGGACGCTGCTATAGGTACCATTACGGTGCTTCGTAAAGATGTATCCACCGCGAGGTCGGACGCTGCTATATGTGCCGTCTGAGTGCATCGTAAGGACGTCTCCGTCGAGATGTCAGGCGCTACTATAGGTGCCATCTGGGTACTTCGTAAGGACGTTTCCGCCGCGATGTCGGACGATGCTATAGGTGCCATCTCGGTGCTTTGTAAGGACGTCTCCGCCGTGATGTCAGACGCTGCTATAGGTACCATTACGGTGCTTCGTAAAGATGTATCCACCGCGAGGTCGGACGCTGCTATATGTGCCGTCTGAGTGCATCGTAAGGACGTCTCCGTCTAGATGTCAGGCGCTACTATAGGTGCCATCTGGGTGCTTCGTAAGGACGTCTCCGCCGCGATGTTGGACGCTGCTATAGATGCCATCTGGGTACTCCGTAAGGACGTATACATCGCGATGTCGGACGCTGCTATATGTGCCGTCTGAGTGCTTTGTAAGAACGTCTCCTAAGCGATGCCAGACGCTGCTATAGGTGCCATACGGTTGCTTCGTAAGGACGTCTCCGCCGCGATGTTGGACGCTGTTATAGGTGCCATCACGGTTCTTCGTAAGGATGAATCCATCGCGATGTCGGACGCTGCTATAGGAGCCATCTGGGTGCTTCGTAAGGACTTCTTCGGCGCGATGTCGGACACTGTTATAGGTGCCATCTGGGTGCTTCGTAAGGACGTCTCCGTCGCGATGTCGGACGCTGCTATAGATGCAGCTTTGGATTCTACCATGGTCTTATCTGTTGCAGTGCCGCGCGGTCTTGAAATGGAGTTATCCTCCTTTTCAAACATTTCTCCCGTCATAATTAGGAGGGCGTCGTCACACTCAGACCAGAAATCAAGCAGCAACATGGCGAAAATGGGTACTTGCTAATGTCCATAGCCACAGCACAAAATATAATCTTCAACACCGATACGATGACTATATCACGTGTTGGTTGCAGGCGGCGGCCTCAAGAAAAAAAAAATTCGTGCATCTGCTTACACGTGTCACACCAGAGCCAGGCATCATTGTCCTTGGGCAATACGTCAAACCTCTCTTCGCCCGATGCGCCTCGCACTATTCACGATGGTGCGGTTTCCGAGGGTAGCTGGACTCTATTTCATACCAATTCCACCCTGTGCATAGTGCGTGCTCTCCAAAACACGTCAAGCACTTTGAAATATTCACCGACATACCTTTCACCGCCCGACACCGTACAACCATGGCGTATCAACGCCCAAACTAAAGCTTATAACCGAGGGTCCGAACCCCCCTTCCTTTAATGCTCCATATACTCCCACCACAGCCTGCTGCCTCTTCAGGACGTGCTTGTTTGCTCACGAATACAAAAAAATAATAGTTTCCTATAAACTCAACTTTATTTCTATATAGGAGAATCCTTAAATAAGTTGACGTACTAGTTCGCCTTATTTGAAACCGTTTACATATTGTTTGCCATTTAAAGTATTAATACGATATCGACGATATTCTGCAAATAGCAAATAGCGACGCAATGGAGTTGGGGGCGGTCACATGCAGGTCATTGGAGTGGGACGTGTTCCCCGCCATAATAGCCACGTCGCACCTCCCAGGAGAGAGGATACTGGCGAAACTGCACATCGCGCGTAAGAGCGGAAACTCAGCTAGCTGCCAGGAAACACTCATTAATTCTAGCCGAAGGTTTCTTTTTTTTTATCGGTTTAAAGTACATGCGTGACAGGGCAGGGCCGAACGAATGTCGTGGAGAATTACTTTGCGCAAGCTTTTCCTGTTTGCTGCAGGCCATCCAGTGCCTGATGGCCCCAAGAGGGACGCCTGTTCCCGTCGGCCTATACTTTAGATAAAATTTATTTTCTCCACACACTATTTATTTTGCAAAAAATATTATTAAAAGTAGTAAAAAAATTAAAAATATACACAACCTAGTCAGTTTTGATATACATATATATATTAATTGCACAAATTACAAACAAACTACAAATGCGGCACTTTTATTTATTTTTTAAATTCAATCTACCAGTCAAAATACGTTCGTAAAAAATTAGTATAGGCTGTCCACGGTAAAGTGAGCAATTTTTTAAGGCCCTTCTAAATTTTTCCTTTCACCCAATTTCCACTTTCCTGCTGCTTTTAATATAAATATTGCAATGTGACCAATAAACACAGTGTATATATTTCGCCACTCTCAAAATTGAACGCCTGAGTCTGCTTTAAGATATATTTATCACTGGTTAATGCTTGTTGGGAGGGCCTTTCAAAGTACTCACTTTACCGTGAACAACCTATAACAGTCTTTGACGTTCGATCCGGCGCAGGAGAACTGGAATCGTCGGAACTTCTTCTTCTTCCAATCCGAGGTCAGCTGCAGACGAACCCATGTCGGCAGCGACTGTAGCAGGTGACGTCACACGTCGATGTTTGCAGGGGCGCACTTGCAGCGTAGGAACGACACGACGACAAGACCCTTCGACGCGTTATTGGAGACAGTTGGAGTCGGCACGCTGTTGGTAGTATTTGGTGTGGAGACATTCTGCGTGGTGCAGTTCTGGGGGGGGGGGGGCAGTAGTCGGGGGGGGGGGGGGGGGGGGGCGTGAATTTCAATGTTCTCAGAGCCACCTCGCCTCGAAGTTGCCGCGAATTCAAGAACCTGGTCCACTGTTGCTGGACGAGGCGTATCCCGCTTCATGTGACGAACCAAGCAATCTCCAGGAGTGCAGCAAGTTATTGACTGTTGCGCAGGTTCGCCCGACGTCGTCGAATACAGCCAGTGGTCCCACCCATCGAATTTTTCTCCGTAGGTAAGTAGCGACCCAGACTCCCGGATCGAGTAGACGATCTTAGAGTCATCCGGGAATGTTTGGGGCGTACAAGTTCTCCGGGTGAAAGGGCGTCATCCTGCTCTCACGGTGACTCGTACTCGACAAGCGGATTTTTTTTTTTTTTTTTTTTAGGGTTCTATTTATATACATTTTTTTCGTCCCGTGGAATGATGTCACATTTCACATTACCAAAGATATATATATATATATATATATAATATGTTACATCTTTGCACGTACCACTCGTAAAGTAACTGAACATTTCTCGAAGCGCTCACCAGAGAACTGGGTTAAGTTTCTTTCCTTAGTTTATGAAGAAAAGGACAGCCATGTTCGCTCTGTAAGTCGATAATCTCCACTTTCGCGAATTACTCAACCATTTTTTTTTCCCCTGTTCAGGAAGCCTTTCAGATTACAGTACGTTATTACGATTGAAACTTTTTCCCCTGTTCAGGAAGCCTTTCAGACGTTATTACGATTGAAATGTACGTATCCACAACTTACATATCTGCGTACGTATTTGACAGGCATGTATATTTATATATAAATGTAAGTATTTAACTAATGATTTTTACCAGGCCGGAAAAACAACCATACTGAACAATACTGTCGTGGAGTATCGAGCAGTAGGCAGCGGTGTTTACGGGCTCATTTTCCTTGGTGATTATCTCGATGCGAAAGTTGCAGTTTTTTAAATTTTAATTTAAAATGCTTACTTTTATGACGAGGAAAACACTATAATAGTCTCTAATTATTTAGTCTTTTTAATTAAGACATCATTCACATCACGTCATGAAACTATTAAACATCCTCTAAAATTTGGGGAAATAATTGGCGTTTAGCTGTGTAGGGGACATGGACGTGAGTTTACGTGAAAATGCGTGTGTTGTGAAAAGGGGGGGGGGGGGGTATAATTTTGTTTGGAAAACATGAATGAAACATGAGTAACGAAATTAATACTTGGCGTTTATGGCTTAAATCTACAGATACAGACAAGATATTTCGTTTGGCAACTTAACCAGCCCGCCGACACATCGGCGTTGCGAGATAAAACTGACCGGAAATTTTCTTCCACGCCCGAAATTGCATTCAATCGCCACGCGCCGCTGCACGCGCGTCGCTCATGAGCGGCGCCATGTCAAGGCTGTGACGGTTTCTGATAAAACACACACAGGACGACGTCTTGTGTTTCAGTGTCTCCTCAATGAAGATGGCCATACGCGACGGATCACCCGTTAGCAAAGTGTTAGGAACAAGCAAACGTTTTTGTTTGTGACTAACAATTCCAAAAACACGTGAAAAATAGAGCGAGGCTCGCAAAATGTTTCATTATGCCGCAGATACATATATGCTATCCTTGGCCACACTGCATGATGAATTATATACTGGCATAGCGAAAATCATTGGATAATTATATATATGTAATATTCGGTGGCGTCACCGTACCGTCACGTCTTAGATGTTCCCATACTTGTTATAGTTGTGCTCTAACATCGTGAGAATGAGCGTGTGCTGGTCATGGCATTGCATTGCAGCCCTTCATGACGTTGGGACCAGAAATTGCGTACAGATTGAAAAGCATCTTAGCGTAATGTGCACACTGGCCAATCCATGTCGCCTGCGTCAGCCCCTCTCCAGGTGGCGGGACTTGTAGAGGTTCGGCCTAGCAACACGTCCGATCTACGTCAGAGGGAGAACGTTGCATAAATACAGCCGCAATTCGCGCGCTACCCCCCACGCTCTCTCTACCGTCCAATATCGGAAGCTTCGGGCAAAGAGCCGGAGATCGGAAGACATCGACGCGAGGTGCCGCTTGTCACTGGGTCGCAGGTCTGCTGGTCCAGATTCCAATCCAGGTCGGTGTCTTCCACGTCAGGAGACGCCCTTGCACCACCACATCGCCACTACTCGGCATCAGGAGGACCCGGAGGAGCATCAGTCGATCCGATCTGAGCCAGTGGCAGGTGTACTTCCAGTAGGCTGCACGGTAGAACGATAGGGAAGTTACGCGGTTGAAAAGATAAATAAAGTAAGTGATAAAGTTAAATATTTGCAGGACATCGAATTATAAATAGTTCAATATTGTTTGTATATATTTCTATTGTGAAATTAATAAGTATTTCAATAAATCGTTGTTTATACAGTTCGTTGTGTTCGTAATTCCAGTATTATTAGGATACCCGTAATCTAACCCAGTGGTGTTTCAGATAATCCAGAGTGAGATTAAATTAGGCGTTGTTCAAAGAGTTGAGACGAGAGTAAGGAGTAAGTAGCTCTCGCAGCAGTCGAAGCTGAGGCACGTTGGTCGCCTTGTGTCAGCCAAGGCTTGGTGTAGTTACCAGCCTCCGTGATCTGTATCCCCAGCAATCCAGTAGGTAAAGTATTAGGCTGACTAGGCGCACGCAACAATGGACTTCACTTAGGCTGCCTGCACAACGATGGAATATTACAGCAGGATACTGCACCACATCCTTAGCCCAAGTTGTCCAGAATAAGATCCAGGAGCGTTACGGAGAGTTCCAACGACTGCTGTGGCACCGCGTTCGTCCGAGCATTTATGGGGGCGTGGCAGGGAGGTCTACTCGAACCCAAGATGTCTCACCTATAAATAGCAGGGGTTGTGTGTTGGTATCCAAACCCCCATTACCCTCTCTCTCTCTCTCTCTCTCTCTCTCTCTCTCTCTCTCTCTCTCTCTCTCTCTCTCTCTCTCTCTCTCTCTCTCTCTCTGGTGTTTCAAACACCTTTTCAATAAAGAACATCCTTCCCCATACTCTGTTCTAGTAGATTTATTTATCCTGCTTCAAAAATTTCACGCAAATTTGCAAACATTTCCTGTTGAGGGGTTTTAACGGCGACAATGCCGGTTTCCCCCGCCCTTTGTAGTTCAGTAAAGGTTAGAATGGTAGTTAAACATGGCCCTAATCGTTGACATGTTTGCCTAATCCCAGGACATCCGCGAGCATGTGCCCTAGTAGTTAGAATCCTCCCTGCATTCCTAGGCTTATTCCTAATATGCACTTAAGTCCCACACCTACCTGGGACCTTGGACTCTCCTCTTAGTTTTATGGAAGGTTAGAAAAAAATCATTATTATAGCTTCCAGAAGGTATGGGTCAACATATCTCTACAGGTGTTTCGTCCACTTGCGGAATGGATGCCACAAGGAGTTGCTGCACTTCGCTGGGCATGAGGAGGACGTACAATATGACATTATATCCAATGACTTTTGCCACTGCCGTGTAAAGGCATTGGCTTCTGGGTTCTTGCCCTGTTAAAATAAATGTCCGTAAAATCACGGAAAATACCGGTTACAAATGATCCAGACATCAGCGTTAAGGCTCGTCTATAATCAACTTGACGCAAAACGTCAAACACTAAACGTCACCATAATAAAATTGGCATGTCTACATTGACGTTAACAGGAATAAAAATAAAAAGAATGTAGGTGTATATATATATACAAATATTTTTGTTTGTTTTTAATGAGAAAAAAACCCCTTTGTAAAATAAAAAGATTCCGCAGACTTAATTGTTACACTGCATTATTTGTAATGCGTTTTGGGTTATTTGTATATTGATTTCGTGTATTATTAACAGAATAAAAACTTACGGCGATAATGGTGTCATCTGTTGCTTATCGTCTGTACCATTTGTTTTCACTTGTTTGTGACGTATTGGATTATGATTGGCTTCCGCTTAACATTACACGCAAATACTTGAATGTTGGCCAACTGCGTTGCGTTTAACGTTTAGCGTCGCTGCAACGTTTTACGTCGATTGTGGCCATTGACATTCTTCTTCATGGATCCATAAGTTATTGCAACTCGTTACTGTATCGTCAACGCGATTCTAGCCGAGCCTTTAAATTACGGTATCTTCGTTTTTTTTTTTTTTTTTCAATAACGTTCTCTCCGCAAATTTCAAATAAATTTCCGTGAATTCACGCAACGTGTCCGAAATCTTGCAAGTTGTTTTATCTGCTCTTTTAAAAAAAAAAAAGGGGGTAACCAATAAAGTTCTACTTTCGTTATGTGACTTATTCGCTGTGTATAAATATTACTATAAAAAAATATTTTGTCCGGTGGCGGGATTTGAACTCAGAAAAAATTTTGTCTTTCCAATACGTTATCCACTCCCCTTCCACGCACGTTTTAAATACGGAATTTTTGCATTATGAAGCACGTACCTTTTAGTTTATAGTCATGTTAGAGTGTGTACGATTTTTATTATTTTTTTTAATTTAAGGTTTACGAACAGGGGTAAGATAAGACGTATTTGTGTATGTATTTCGCTGTGTCTAACAGACAAATTAAAACGTTTAAATATGCTGTCCTCTAGCGGAATCTGAACAAGAACCAATGAATTAGCACTAAATGAGTGGTTCGCCACTCACCTACTACTAATTTACACGAAGTAGTATTTTGAAGATGGGATTTTTAACGCTTCAGGTATCGTCGACATAGTTCATGTCTCAAAATCGAAGCCATAAGAGTACGAAGAGCTTCCGTATTTTATATTTACGGAGCTCATTTCCGTTATCAGTCATTACGGGGAGCCTTTCCGTAAATTAACTCTACATATCAGTAAAATATTCTGCAAATCTACAGGCATTTCTAACAGTGTGGGATAGGCTCGCCCGATACCTGAATAGTGGCCAACTCTGGCCATGCCCATGAGCCTACATGCAGTTCAATATTTATTGTGGTTACGGAATGAGTACTATGTTGGATAGGTACAGCACACATCTAAAAATTCCTTGTTTTGCAATACTGGAAACCATAAGTAAATTTGGTTCTGATAAAGTTATATGCACCTTCCGAGCTCTTCAGACATCTGAATAGGCTAAATCCCTGTGAGTAAAAAGTATACAGAAAGGTTACATTCGAAGAAACCGCTATCACATGATTTCCTTCCTCAGTCTCTTTAATCAACTTAACTTGCAGCAGGCAGAAACTACGAGCGACACGCATTTCAGCATAGTTCGATGTATATCAATCGAAAATAATTTACCTGAACATGGAAGTAAGTGATGTCTTGAAGTAAATTTTGTCAAAGACGACTGCGATGAAAAGGTCTTCTCATTTTGACAGGCAAATTCAGCCCAAGATCGTTTAATACCATTAACAATCGCAACAACTGCTAGATCAAAATAAATAATTAATTTGACGTGGTCGACTTGAACAGCTATGGTAAAGAGACAGTTCGCATTTATTCGCTGGTTAGGCTCACACAGGCAGATCCGTCGATTTATTCGTGTTTTTTTTTTTAGCGTAAGTGTGCACAAAATTGCCACGCATGAGTGAGCAAAAATGGCAGACAATCCGAACAAACAGGATCGTTCACTTTTGTCCACAAATTAATCTTCAGAACAAAAGAAATAATCGTAAGACTTATTATAATGAAAAATAAAAAAAATTTAGTTTGAGTTAACAATCAATTAGAATAATTTTCTACATTTGTGGTTTTGTAACAAATTTGAACAAGTACTAGTCTACAAAATAGTAGTATATTAACGCCTATCTACCATAATATTCGTTGATACGAAACACACAGAATACTTTTAGTCTGTAACTGAAGCAGTCGGAAAGATACATCTTACTTGCACTGCGCAACAATTAGTACAACTGTGTTAAAGAGTTACGTAATCGTGCTAGCTGGCAACTTTACATGGCACTCGAAGCGTTTGTGACGCATACTAGCCTAACACAAATTCATTTACCTGTAGCCCACATTTCTTTTTAAAACCCGTCCTGAAAATTAAATTAGCCAACCCTGGGTTAGCCAGAATAAAATTTTTCATAGTTTAGAAAACTTCTAGTGAAAGCGACAATGTGGCTTTGTTTCTTGTGTCTAACATTTTTCATCAGTAATTATTCTATTGACAAAATAAAACGATAATGTGGTAGTTACATCATATTATAATACTAAGCCTTGTAAGGGTATAAAAGTCGAGTCGCAATATAAGACCACGGCTAATAAACAGAATTGCTAACATGTGCAAAACGGGTTAGCACCAATAAGGAATGGTAAAGATTCAGTAAGATGCTGGAAGTCTGCCAAAGCTATCTGGAGCTATGAGTAGTGTGTGTCTGTGTGTGTATGTATCTATACACACACAGAGACACGCACACACACTCTCTCTCCACAAGCGATAACCGACCTCGATGCCTCTAAACCCAAATGATCGTACTGCCTACTAATATTTTTTATGTTGTCATCCACATGGTGTAATAATGTAGTAACTAAACTACGTAAATATGTTTGAAAATATTTCGAGAGAGTAATATTTTGAATTCAAGTGTGTGTAAGGCAGAAATCCTACAAACATCCCTACGTCATTCGGGGCACGCCGTCAGCAATTTGGCGACAGTGGTTTACTGACTGATCGCTCAGCTATGCAGTAGGTACAACGTCTCGGTTTATCCTGGGAGTAATTACACGCACACTCCATGCCCGAAGGAAATTGAGCAAAGAGCTTTCAGCGAACCAGCACACGTGGTGTGGGAAATGTGTGCTTTTTTAAGTGTTCGCCCAACGACGGGATTCTCCTCTACAGTTTACTATCTTACAAACAGAGAAAAATAATGGATTTTCATTGGTATCGCTGTCCATAATCGGCTCACAAATTCGAAAGGTAAAATGATTTGCATCATACGAAGCAGAATGCAGAGATCATACAAATATAATATGACTTCATGTCGCGAGTTTATAATTTACGAATATTTTTGCGAACACTAAAAATTCTTACGCCTCTAAACTCTGAGTAATGTATTTCTGCATGTGCATGTGTAGCCTGGGTATAAAGTCCTCTTAAATTTAGTGGTATATGTATGTATAAAACATCGGATGGTTTTGGCTCGTCTGTTCCAAAATGCCAAATTAATTTAAAAGCACATTTATGAGAAAGGATACTTAGGTAAGTAGGTACTCTTTACGGTGTTTCAGTTCTGGTTCTCAGCTCATTCCGTATGTGCCAATTGTGAACGGCGAAGCTCATTCCATGATCCGTAACACCCCCAACACAGAAATAAGGTGGTTGACTGCGTAACTCTTCATTCCAGTATCCAGATATTGGTCGTCGTTTCAGAAAACACATAACTCTAAAAGTCCATTGGATTTTTTTTAAGAATTGACTAAATTACGAGACTCAGAATTCATAAATATGTGTTACATCTAAATAATTTAAAGGGAAAGTGTACTCTTGAACTGTTTAACTCTTACAGGAAACAAGAAGGAAAAATTATCGACTATCCGTACCAGCCTTCCCTCTAAACATTAAACAGTGAGAATTGAGCCAAATTAGTGAAAACAGTGAGAATTGAGCAACTGATAATTAGTGCCAGATACTAATTAATAAGGTGTTTGAATTTCGATGATTTTATGTGTGATTTCCCACTAAATGTCAAGAATTGCACTGCTACAGATCACTTGTTCTCAGTTAATTTCCTTGATTCACCGGTCAGCAGTAGCTTATCAACTGATTTTCAACTAACGTTATTTCCACTACTGATATCACTGATTCGGACTTGACAATAATTACCTCCGAGAGACGTCAAGAAAGTAAAATTAATTTCTGAGTGATAAATAATTGATAATGTTGTGTCAGTTGTAGCCAGTCTCTACACTTGAAGGTACTTTCTTTGTGCTACCGCCCTAACTATAGTGTCAAATGTTTTACACTCAGGCTATATTACAGTATCCTACCTGTACGCTTGCAACTGCACTTTCATTATTGCAAACTGGGGAACTCGCAATTAAAATTTTAAATTATTTTTCGAAAAGTTTGTTTGTATTGTGAACAGAGTGAGAACTAAATAGGATGGGCGGAACAAGAAATAAATTGTTGCTCGTAGAAAAAGGAAATCAATGACAATTTGCCGTGTGCAGGCTGAAACGAAAAAAAAAAAAAAACATTTTCTCATTCCATTTACAATGAACACTATGATAATTCGGAAATGTGTTTTTTTTTTTTTCCATTTCTTACTTACTGTTTGGCGTTATGATTTATGGATTTTTAAAATAAATATTCTGTTACCCGTCCTTATAGGGGGGGAAAAAACATTCAAAACCGAAATTTGAAACAGTACATATATTGTTGTAAAAGGTGTAGATTTCATATAATTTATGGTCCCAATTTTTGTATTTTTTTTTATGATTTAAATTGCACCTTAATATTTGTCATGGTAATTTTTTCTTATTAATATCTCGCCATCGATTTTTAGTGTGCTTGATGATGCGCGCGCGCGCCTAGGAGAAGGTAGCTAGTCAGGTTCCACTCGCGAGTACCTGATCAAGAACGTAGGGGGTGCTTCTCTGTGTCAATATATCTGGGGGTGCTGGACACCCCTGACCACTGGTCAAGTGATTTTGTGAGCAAAGTTTACTTACGTCACTGGACCAATCAGAATAAAGTTATTCATATAACGAACGTCCGTGGTTCGCGGGCAGAGAGTTAAGATGCGTGACGATTCAAATAGCAAATTCACGAAAGTGGCATGGAACTGAAGTGCACTGGAGTACGACCAGTATTGCAATATTTTCGCGTAAAACACGTGTACCGTCAAAACTGTAGGTAGCCTACACAGACATGCAAAACACGAAAATAGACTCCACTGATAATTATACTTGTTACCTTATCATAATACAAAATAATTCTACTGGAAATTACTGACATAAATTATTAGGCTACTTTCCTCTGCTCTGATATTTTGAAAATATTTTCTAAAGCTTAGACAGATGAGTGCATCACTTACCTACCTGGATAATTTAAGTTTACATCTAAAACAGACACACACATTTTTGTTCTCACCGTATTTGAGTCCTTAGCATCTTGGACCAGAGGTGATATAAGGAAGAGTCCGCCACCTTAAAGATTAAGTTCTAAATAAGCCTTGGTGTATAAAATAAATAAAATTTACTTATCAAGTCACTGTACTGAGTTCACAAGAACACAAAATAGGTTTTTAAGTTGAAACTACAAAAGTGAAAATTGTCGCGAACTGTGAAATTTCCATGACTACGACAATTCTTCCGGCACAGAAAATAAAGGTTAGCGAATTAGCAGATAACGGAAGTACAATACAACTTCTCAAAGTCGGTAAGTCTCGGACAATTTCAGATAAGATCTAGGGGATAATGAAGAACAAATTTACTGAAAGCAAAAAAAAAAAAAAAAAAAAGCTGGCAGTTTCAACGTATGATAAACAGACCGCTGTTTTTATTTCTTGCAACCGCCATTTGGAAACGCATTCATTTGTTGTGGCTGTCATCTTCAGGCCACGAGGAAGTGCCAGCTTGCTCTCTGTCTGTGATACACAGGACAAAAGGCATCGGCAGTAAGATGGGTTCACAATATAAAAAAATAAACATGCATTAAGAATGATGCAGTAACCGCAGTTCTCACACACGGAGATACGTCTCCTCGATTAGAGATTCACAATCCACCTGATATTTCTCAAGCCCAGCCAATGAAAAATTGCCGCAAGACTTGGAAGTTTACATTTGTTCCCAACGTAACTCTCGCACAATACAGCCGTATTTTAGTAAGTCATTCTTCAAAGCATGCATTTCCTACCATGCAGTGACGTTTGTTTTTATAAACAAATATAACCACATGCGCATACAAATGCCTTTGTACTATTTTTGATATTTACAATATTGTAAACAACAGTTCCCCCGCCAACAAAACCGAATACTCTTTTCTTATTAGTAGGGATGGGAAAATTTCGCGCGTTCGATGACCTACTGGCTAGACTCCACATTCCTGTGCACACTTGAGCCTCGGATGTTTGTTCACTGGCTGCCGCCCCATAGAGCAGCCAGTGTTACTTCGCACCTGGCAATACGGCACTCGCTACTTGTTTCCTTGCAAAGTCTGCTATTGGCTCAGTGTCGTACAGGGCGTGTCTAAAACTGCGATACAATTGCAAAATCAACTCCATTGTACACGTGTTTGACGTCTATCTTGTTCTGAAATGAACTCGCGAAATGTTCATATCCTTACTTGGTAGCCGCCGCCAAAAAACTTAGAAAATTACACCATGAAGCCAACCTACCACATTCCAAGAATATCCATTACTAAGAATAGCCATTACTAAGAATAGCCATTACTAAGAATAGCCATTACTAAGAATAGCCATCACACCTATTATCAAATTGTCTTTATTAGTATTAGTTATAAATTAAATAGTGTAATACATATGTAAAATATAAGGAAAAGTCAGTTAAACGAAAAATAAGGTACTCTTAAGTTAACGCAAGTATAAAACGCTTCTAATACATCAAATATTTAGGAAACAACAAAAAACACGTCATACATAGGATGGTTTTCCAAACTATTTCAATTTTAATGAATTATCTATCGTACAGTTCTCCGGTCGGCCACGCTGCACAGCAGATTAGAACACAATTGGCACTTCCTTCGCCGAAGACGCAACCCATTCTCCGATTGGCTGCGTGGGGCTCTGGGAAAGGGCCTTGTGCCTGATTGGCTATTGCACGCTGCGAAATGTTCCCTATTGGCATGGCCGCTGGCTCACAAGTTAATTATCAACCGTTGTTTGGAGAACGGCTAATGTAGCTGGTTCGCGACGACATTTTGCTGTCGTGTGCAGTTGGAGTTCAGGGAATAACGACTGTTTCGCCTTTGTAATATTGTTTACTCTGCGGCCTCTTCCTGTTGTGAACAAGAAGCAGGTGCTTGAGCGACGCCTTGTTGGTTACTACGTTTCCCATAAAATATGCACATTTAGTACTTTACATACTTGTTTCCATAATGAACTTACGCAAACATTTATTATTATAATCCTCGTGCAGTGCTTGTTTCGGTGTGTTAATAATATTTCGTAAATGTTTTGCATCACAGATATGAAACTTTCCGTAAGTATTCATCTTTAATTTCCCATGTAAATTGATGTATATTTGTGATAAAGTTTTTCTGTGAACCATCCACATAGCGAAAACACAACATATCAAGACATTTTTATGTTATTATTGTACCACTTATTTAAATCGCATAAAATATATGTTAAGTGTATTTTAGACTAGTAGGACTATCACATTATGAATAAAACCTTAGAATTTGTACATGAAAAGTGCCAGGTAAAAAGTGCCAGTTACGTTCTCCATAATATATTTATTACTGAGTGAAAGGCTCCGAACTCGAAGGAGAGTTCTGACAGTCATGTTTTTTAAAGCCTAACCTGAAAATTTTCTTCTTATATTTCTTATAGATCATAGAGTGTGCTAGAAATATGTGATCATGTTTAGTATTCGTATATGCTGTGTGCGCGTATATTATCAAATTATCTGCTTTGAATCACATAGAACGTTTTTGAGCATACGGAAATGAATAAAATCAAGCTAAACTAAAATCTTAAAAAATACTTTAAGTTTATTCGTGGACTGGAAGAGGCGGAATTGTATTATAGCTTATGTTTCACAGATTCTTACATTTCCTATGAGTGTAATAATGCCGAAGACCCACAAACGGCTGGCGTCTCAATTCGCTAGATTGCGCAAGAGCAAGAGTTGAGGATGAAAATTAGCACACTTTCAAGATGGGATTTGGCCTAAGCCTCTTTTGTACCTAAACTGCATTTTATGTTATTATATAATTTATTCGCACAAACTTCAGTCCGGTATTTTTTAGAAGTATTATTTTTGTACAGTTAGGATGTTTTTTTATCTTGCCTATACGTCATGTGCACTCGTGTGTTTGTGTATCTGAAATTTCCAACTTTCAGTCAAACCTAGCTAAATATTTTCTATTAATTTTTCTCATATTAATATAGTTTATGATGTTCGTGAATTGTCACTATTCGAGACTGCAGTATAAAAGAACGCAAGGTATGTTTCATTTCTCTGTATTCGAGTGGTTACATTGTTTTTTTTACCATGTACAGAAATATTTTAAAAGAAGCATTATTACCTTTGAACTTGAATGGATTTCTTGAAAAACTTATTAGGTCTTGATTGCTACGGAAGTCTCGAAATCGGTTCTTGAAATTGTTCTTTGAGTTAATGCAGAACTCTGTCACAATGCGATTAGCATTGTAATTAAGGAATTGCAATTTGGGGCCGTGAATAAGTATGTCAAAACCAAAGAAATCATCTCCAATTTCATTTTAAATGCCCTTAGTTTCATAACCGGATGAATAAAAATTTTGTCTTTTTTTTTTTACAGGTTTTCATTCGGCATGTTCAGATACCCAAATACGTAGCACAAAACGAGGCAGTGGTTATTTAAACAGCCATTCTGTTGTAATGTTAGCGATTTTACAGCAACTTTGAGTTCAATAATCTTTAACGAGGGTAACTAACGTTTTACGAGAAATATTTCCACATAATGAGACAGATATTAAATCGGAGGCTATGCATACAGTCCTAAAGCCATATAGGCTGTTCACGGTAAAGTGAGCACTTTTAAAAGCCCTCTCATTTGGAATAATAGTCAATACATATGTTTTATTACAGCCTTAGACGTCAACTTCCTGGTACGATGGAATATACGCACTGTGTTTATTACTTACACGGCAATATTTATTTAAAAAGGTGGTTACATGATAAAATACGCCTGAAAGAAAAAAAAAAAGTAACTAGGGCCTCAAAAGCGCTCACTTTATCGCGAACAGCGTATATATATAAGCTGAGCGGAGGACTGCGGCTGTACTGTGCAAGACTCAGCTCCAGGAATGGGGGACGGGACAAGCTTACGGTCGGAGCAGGCAATTTCCTGGAAATAGAGTTTCCGTCGTTCCCCCTCGGCGAGTTGAACTCAGCCGAACAGGAACAGCGCCGTGCTGCGAGCAGCGCCGGCTGAATCTTTCCCTTCTCCTGCTGTCGCTTGTGACTGCAAAGAGCCTGCCGTGCGTGCAGGGACTCGGCCCGCGTAGCTTCGAGTTGATCTGGAAACCTTTCCTGGCGACCGATATGGCGGACGCCAGTTTGCTTCCCTTCGCTAGTTCCCTGCGAAGTTGGGCGGGCACCATGTGTTCGCTCCTGCTTACATCCGTGGTGCAACCACGAAATGCAAACTTGCAGAGAGTAGCGAAAGCTCTTGCACGCGTTAAATTATGTGTAGTCTATTCACGGTCAAGTGAGCACTATTCGAAGCCCTCCAATATGAAATAATGGTCAAAAAATATTTTTTATTTTAGCCTTAGACGTCAACTTTCGAGTACGGTGAAATTTTAAACTTCGCTTATTGCTTGCATGGGCTATATTTATTTTAAAAAGTTGCGGAAGGCTAAAAAAAATGGCTGATAGGAAAAAAAAGTAACTATGACCTTAAAATTGCCGACTTCGCCGTGTACAGTCTATTATTGTATTTAAAAGTACATAGTATAATAAAAAAAGATTGCTGACGAGTTTGGCGGGCCCACCAGTTGAACAGCCCTGACCTACCCCTACGGCATATATAAATACACAGAGACAAAGCGGTTGAAAGCTCGTTTGATGTGGACGTAACCCTTCTATGATTAGCTGCACGGGACTCGTCGAACGGGTCTTGCGCCTGGTTGGTCAGTGCAAGCTGCGAAAGGTTTCCTACTGGCTGCGGGCTGCCGGCTAGCGATCACGCACGGGGCTCCCAAAAATTTTTGCTGGCTGTTGACGCCATTTTCCTGGCGTGTGCGGCTTTAAGTTCGCGGTATTAGTGTCATCTGTTCGCGGTTTCTCCACGCTTTTTGAATCAAACGTTTGAAAAATCCCTTCATGTGTGACTTGCTTAGATGTTTCCTAAAAACGTCTTGTGTCACAAGCGTTTTATACTTTTGTTAAAGGCTGTTCACGATAAAGTGAGCACTTTTGAAATCACGCTTTAAAAAAGTCACTGGTCCTGCTTGCGTATATTTTAATACGCGCGCTGCGTGATATGCGCCCAGTAAAGTTGGTAACGATATATGGAAAATAGTTCCATACCTTAACGTCGAAAAGAAAGTGTTAGCTAACTATTTGTGATAACTTAGATTATTTCTTTCCCTTTCAGTTTTTATTTTCATGCACAGGAATGTAAAAATGAGCAGTTTTTTTTAAAATATTTACTTTCCTATTAATTTTACAGTTTTACTTGACCGATGCATGAATAAAGTGCTGAGGTCCGTGGCAATGTTAATTTTACATAAGGCGGAAGAAGGCACAACGTGAATACAAGTAGATCTTATGCAGGCCTATCAAAAGTGCTCATTTTATCGTGAACCGCCTAAAATATAGAATGTAATAACTTTGGTGGTAATTTCAACATTTACTTACATTTTGTGCATAATTATAATATTTCATTTATAAAAAATATAAATAAATGCAGGGATAAAATAGGTGTGTTAATACTACATAGTAAGAAATAGTTCTTATGCAAAATAATATTACACCAATTGCGGACGAATGCGATGCGTTGTCGTTTTGGTGTAATTTTCTAGAATCGGTTAAGCGTAATTTGCTCTAGGCGGAAGAATATCCTGAAAATAGAACACTATCGGGGCTTCAGGAAAGTGTGAAATAACCGTGAATGGACTATAGGTGTTTCGCTTCCGTATAAACCGTGCCGGACGATGCTGCTGGCAGGCGGATTTTTCTTGGGGATATCCCGTTTCCCCTGACCTTAGACTCCGGCGCTGCTCCATACTCACATCGTTTTCACCCTCATTGGCTCTCAAAACCTCGATGTTAAGAGTTACCCAAATCTCTTCACTCCAACTCGATATACTTATTTAATATGAGTCTACGTTGTATACCTTGTCAGCAATTATTAATGGAAAATTATATTTGTACAAAAACGTGAACTGAAAGTTATTTGGTACCTACAGTGGCCGGCAGTTATCTGGGCGCGTCTCAGCGTGGTTAAGCGGGTTTGCCGGAGAAAAGGGAAAAATGATTGAAAAGGGGAAAGGGGACACCCCTCAAGATTAGGGAGCTCATGCGCCCAGATACTGATTGAAAAGGGGAAAGGGGACACCCCTCAAGATTAGGGAGCTCATGCGCCCAGATACCTGCCGGCAACAGTAAGTAAAACGTTTGATATATTTTACTTTCAAACTTAATTTTGTTTATTTATTTTTATTTATTTATTGACCACTTAAAGGCGCAGTTAAGGCATATTCGCCTTATCTTACACAGGACCGATAACATAATACAATTATACTTGCTACAAATGCAAACATTAAAATTATATATTCAAACATATAAGTATGTAACTTAATACTAAATAGATCAAAAGATACAATTTTAAATTATTTCAAAATTTAAAAATAATGTTTTTGCAAATGCACGTTTTGGATGTTCCTTTTTCTAGCGTGTCAGAAAATATTACTTTTGGAGCACATGTAGATTTGCATATAATGTCGCAGTCATTTGGCTGGCTGAGAGCTCTGAACTGTGTGTGGCAATGTCAACAGTTGATACAACAAACTAAACAACACGACTTCCGCGTGTCAGAACAGCTGAGGCGAAGAGATACATTAGCAAAACCATAACACTGGTAAAACGTTGTAAAAACTGTCAGAATATCGCCATCGTAGCCGAGGCAGACTTTACAACTTGCCACTGATAGCATATCGGAATAGAAGAACAAACACGGCACACGATGCTATTTCTGGAATGTCTGGGCGAAAGCGTTCAACAAAGCACCATCTAACTTTCATAATCGCTTAACAGTTGAAATGTGCTTCGATTTGAGTGAGAACTAACTTATATATATAGAGACGCCATAAATTCGCGGTAGTAAACGTCACCAGGCTAGACTTAAAAACGCTCTCGTAACCGGAGCAGAGAACACTTGTTGATGTGCAGCGGCCGCTGTCAGAGCTCATTCGCATGTTCAGCTCGCACACATGGAATTAAGCCAACTGTTGGAACGAACTCCTCTATGGCATGTCTGATGAGCGAAGTTCCTATGGAATCTGTGTCATCAATATAGTTTGTACTGGCATAAGCGAACAATTTTGAAATCAACTTTCAAAATCAAATTTTGGAGAAAAATGTATACTGCCACCAAAATTTATGCACGCTGATTAAGAGTATTTAAAAATAATACTGCCAGCGAACTAAGACTGATTTTCACATATAAATGAAATATTAATAATATAGTTTTTTTTATTTTCGGGTTAAAATATGTATTGTTTTTTATACAATGTAATAAAAAGTATTAACGTGGGACTTTGAAGTTTATTACGTAGGTCTATTAAGTTTTCCAAAAATTTCACAGCGCTAGACGAAAGGTCCAGTGTAGTAGTAATGCAGATACAATGTTGGATTTCGTTACCTCACCCCAACTAATGATATAATAGTATGTAATAGTCGATTTTATTAAACATTAAAGAACTACAAAACTTTCCATAAAAATACGGCATACGAATATGTTGTATATGCAATAGTAATCCATACCTATGTTTTATAACAGTATATGTAAATATTAACTTATTCGTCTTACATTTAAGTTAACAGGAAAAAAAAAACTTTTCTTGTTACAGTTTATGAGCATTCCTACGTTTTTAACATTTCTGAAAATACGTTGTGCGAAAAGCTATGCCATGTTGAACAATAAGTCAAATTACTTTGCTTATATATAAGAAAACAATTGTATTAATTTTTATAACTGTTAATTTTAATGTGCTGCAAATTTTTTTTACCAAATCACGTTTACAGAAATTGCATTAATAAATATAATGATTTACGTACAATTATTTAAAAAAATTATCAGTTTAGCACTTATTGACAAAAATTTGCGCTCCAAGAAGGAACCACTGTCTTAAAAAATATATATATTATTAGTGTGATAGCACAGACAAAAGGAAGAAGTTATTACAATGCCATTGCATCAAGGTAATGCTCCGATTCCAGCGGCATACTGAAGTACTTCGCCACACCTGCGCCTGCCTCGATATATGCGTCGATATCGTCGTGCACGGAATATAACAAACGCCCGCAGATGTTGCAACATATGCTCGAAATCACGAATAGATCGATATGGGGGAAGTTAACACCCCAACTGGCCCTCCGAATGTTGGATGGGCGACATATAAGGTAAACTGGTAGTCTAACGAATTGTTAAAATAAATAATTCAAGCCACAGGAAACCAGGGAGATGTGCGAGCAAGGGGTTTCTTGCTGGGAATTCACTCCCGTGCACTCAGCTACGAAAAGTAACATATGGGGCCGCAGGATGTCTTCAACATCCCATTATGTACTACCAAAACAAATGATGATATTATACAATGGTTCTCCAGAACATCACGCTATTAGAAGGGGACGTGTGTCACTGTAAAATGAGTAAAAGGTTGTAGAACTCGCCTGCAGTCCTCTAAATTCTGACATGATGGTCGTCTTTTCCCAATGTAAAGTATAATTTGTCGCTAGAAACAAGTCGCTGTTCCGTATCATTTCGCATTGCTCTCTGTTGACACCAATGCAAAAGAAAGTGACAATGTTGAAGTGTTAATGGCCAAAAAAAATTATTCGTTGCGGTAATTTTGCATGAGCCAAGGGCGTGAAAAAGCTTCTGATAGAGATCTAGTGCACTAGTGAATCTGCAAAATAGCGCTGGATTGCGGACAAGGAAGCCACAGGCTCAGTACGTGTCTGTCTGACAACCAAACGTTCCTATCTTTATTGAATGTTTTTCGGAGACGTCCTGAATCAATCCGTTTTGTATGGGGACTTCTATACACAATGCGACCGTGAAGTCCTGACGGCCTAAATAATGGAGAACTCGTCATGCAGTCCACCACGACACTCGCAACCCTATTCTGCGGCCACTTTGAAACTCTGTTATTTGTTTGTACAGCTGCCCCACACTTCTTTGAGCTTTAAACGTCTCTTATTTACCACGTTTGGCTTGTATTGTCCGTGTCACATCATGTTTGATTTTCTTAGAGTTGTTTATCTACACCGCCTCTATAGGGCGGCAGCAACGCCCTCGTACATTGAGAGAAAAGCCAGCAAAATGTTTGTATATGTAGGGCCAAAAATATTCTTATTTTGTTGCCACAGTAGAATATTATGGTATAAACCATCCTAATTAAAACAAGTTGAGCAGGAAACTGAAAAGTGAATCTGTAAAACTTGAAATATTTACTTTCGCAGGGGCCGCGGTTGCTGAGCGGTTAGCCGTCCCGCCTCCCACCAAGGTGAACCGGGCTCAATCCCCAACCGGATCACTCCCACATTTTCGCATGTGGGAATTGTGTCGGACGATGCCGCTGGTCGGCGGGTCTTCTCCGGAATCTCCCGCTTCTCCCGCCCACTCATTCCGGCGCCGCTCCATACTCACATCGATCACCCTCATCGGCTCCCAAGACCCTAAAGTTAAGACCCTCCCTCATCGGCTCCCAAGACCTTAAAGTTAAGACCCTCCCAAATCTCTTCACTCTATTACATATTTGCACACTTTGTCCAGTACTTAAAAATGTATTAAAAAAACTTTTTTTTTTCCAGAAGTAGTCACACCTCAGGCTGCTAGGCCGTAACGCTCGGACGCAAGCGACCTAGGTTCGAATCTCATCTCGGCTGGGCTTTTAATTTTTTTTATATTTACCGAAATAGTTTAATTTCGTATAGCCAAAAAAATATTTAGTTTCGCCAACCAAATGTTTGTTTGCGGCAACCGAACAAGAAAAACAAAATAATTTGGCCCCAAAAACAAAATATTTCATTGCATTTGTTTGATTCAACAAAACCATTTTCTCAGTTAGTGGGCCTATGTATCTGCAAGCGCCGTAGAACGAAACTTAAAAAAGTTTCCATATTCTCCATTACGCAACTGTCTTTTGAGATATAATTATTATTACAACAAGCTCAAAACTTTCGGAGCAACGATCGTAGATTTATAAAAAAATTACTAGAAATGTTTTCTTACGTAGGTACAAATAAATTATTGTGATTATTTTGTTTCGAAACATGTTTGTACCGTGTTATTTCGAACATCCAAACAGGAAATGAAACTAAATTTTCATAAAAAAATTAATTCCGTCTTATTATGAATCTGAACTTAACCAGAGTACATTGTAAAAAAATATAACTGATTTTCTATTATATATACATATACATTTTTCACTTATATGTGACTTATTTCGTGTATTAGGCCTTCTGACAATTGTGGATAGCCATATATAGTGTGCATTTACAATATGCCTTTACATATCTTGATGATTATATTTCTATATGGAAATAATTTCTTCATCAGTATTATTTGTAGGTACATTTGGCGGAATAATGCACACCGCTATGATAGAAGACACTAAGGAAAGCATACACAGTGTTCAGAATAGCACCGGATTAGTTGTGTGAACGCAAGACAGCCTAACTGGAACGTGTATGCTCAGCACAGTGGTGACTATCTAAGTTATGTTGCACCCCAGCCCAGTACGGCTATTTGAAAAGTATATAAAATAATACGCAACATTATAAGGTGAGTGTGAAAATAATAACTATACATACGTTATGATTTGTTCATAAGGAACAGCCGGCATAGCGGCGCCCAGACTGTCGGGCAAACTATGATT
Organism: Dryococelus australis; assembly: GCA_029891345.1. NCBI lineage: Eukaryota > Metazoa > Arthropoda > Insecta > Phasmatodea > Phasmatidae > Dryococelus > Dryococelus australis. Next base: position 306,817,470 of record CM057009.1, on the reverse strand, counting down.
CTCGGGTAAACGAACGTCTGATTCATGGCATTCAATATTGACATGCCCGCAGCGGGGCAGTCACGAGAGGATGATGCATATGAGTGCGCGATGGACATAAGGGCGGCGAGGCAATGGGAACGACTGAACTGTGACGCAGGAAGGCCATGTTACCTGCAGCGATTTGGATAGTAACTGGGTCACCTAGTGGAGTTCTGTGTTTTGCATCCGTAGGCCGAGGAGTCAGAACAAACTAATGGTATGTATAAGGCCATGAAATATTTTTTTGTTGAAACCAAATTAAGTTATTATTTCACTGCCCCACTCAAAGTTATGGTAGGTGCAACTAAACACTTGTTTGGTTCTATTGCAACAGGAGATTGAAGGTCCGGCTGAGATTCGAACGTGGATCACATACGCTCGCGCGCTGCCCCTTAGTAACCTCAGTTTAAGCATTGAGTAAAAATGTACGTAGAGTGGACTTCTCCGTGTTAAAGTCCCTGACCTCGTCAGCAGATGAGAATCTTTACTTCGTGGGTTGAACACCACATAGCGCTAGTCCATTTTCGTGGCGGCTGCGCGGGGAAGTCGGCAGCGTTTCCACTGTGACATCTACCCTCTCTCTCTCACTCATACTCCATCTCTGTCGCTCCCAGTCCCAACTCCGCAGCAGTTGAACGTGCTCTGAATGTCTGCTATACCGACAGCTGGGACAGACAAAATGGCGGACACCCGAATAATTACCTCAAGTCGTATATGTCCGTTTACGAAAAGGTTACGGGTTCTGTAAAAATGTATGTATGTATGTATAAAATGAAACCTAATGTACGCGTAACTAACGGGAAACGTTTCAAATCATTCCCACGGTCATAATGAAACAATAAACACAATTGTATAAAATACATGATAATTGGAGTTAGGTAATCTATATCCATACCACACGGACGTTTATAGGCTGTGTGTGTGTGTGCGCCACATAATGTTAGCCTTTAAAGTTTAATTCTCCGTCGCGTAACAAATTTTTTTATGTTATACATTATGACTGTTTACAAATTATGTTATTGTTAGAAAACGTTTATTTCCAGAATCATTTTGTCTAAAAAAATTGTACGTAAGTAACATCACAGTGCATTCGACTAGCTGTGTTGTTTGTTAATCAAATCGATTGGTTTCTAAAGTAGATAATAAGAGCTGTGTAGCGTGAATAATGTTAACAAGCACACATAAAACCCTTAAGTTTATTATTGTGATAATTTTGCCTTCTAACAGTAAAAGCTTGTTAAATTACAGAAAGCACAATATTGATTATTACGCTCATTAAAGATACGTATGTAAATAAAGGGCGAAACCGGCGAGGGGGAGGGGGTGATATCGGGTGATATGCCCCACTGAAATAAAAATAAAAATATTAAAAAATAAAATTTGAAAACAAAATTACAACTTTTATTTTATTTTTATGTAAGAAATGTGTGATCACTCTTGAACATAAAGAATGTAAACGTTTTGTGGTTCCATATCTATATGTTAGGCGATTGATTATAAATAATATTTTAACTATTGATTTGTAATATTACAGCTTTCGTATTTTGACCAAAATTATAAATATAATCCCCTCCTCCCCCTCCCCTTCCCGGCAAGTAAATTCCTGGCTACGCAACTGTTTAAATAATTTGCTAATGTTCTAATGAGTAGCGTAAATGTCCGTCGTATATGAATGTGAATCGAGTAACTCTTTTATTTTTTTCCGTACGTGAGCACTGCCGTTACTCATATCATGCTCCATACATTAATAGTACTCGTATTTATAAACCTAAATTAATTCAGTCTTCAGGGGAAAGAAGCCATCTTCTTACTTTTAGATGCACCACAAAGCACCTGCATATAACATTTGGCTGCATCTGTACACCTGACCTTTGCGAGTAGTTTTGCCTGCCATTAAGAATTTTCTGTTAGCGCTTTAGGTAAAGTGTGGGTATGAACTTAGTCATCTCTTCTCATCTACTATAGAATCTTACATGCCTTCTGTTGTGCCCATGGGTATAACAGAACGTAGCAGAAATTGGGTATCGTGGCGTGCCGGCTTAAACGACTCACGCCTCTCGCAGAATGTAGGCACCGGAAACTTCATAAAACCCTATTTAAATATCGGAAGACATACTGTTCTTAAAATATGATACACTTTATACTTAGTATCGTACTAACATATTAAAAAATTACACTTTTAACTGGTAGGGGAATGCTAGTAAACAGGATAAAATACCCACGATGTATGAATCGAAACTACATTTGCTGTATGAATTAACACTCATTATGAAGACGATATTACATGATATAAAAAATATTTAGTTCGTTTAGAATAATTGTGCAAACAAAATAAGTGGGTGTTAAACGAAAAACATTATTTTTTAATTCTACAAAACATGGGGCACAGAGAACATTACTACTTTTAGGAAAAGTAAATTATAATTTTCTAAATATGTCACTAAGTTAACACACAAGGATGCCCTACTGTCACAAATAATTCCAATTATTACATATTGTTGGTAAATTGTTATCATTATCCATTTGTAGGCTAGGAGACGACAAACATTCTAGAGAACATGAAATAATTTTGATACAGTGAAGATATTTGCAATGAATTTCTGTTCTTCTTGGTAACAACTGTACACTATGAACAGATAAATTATTTGATCGGAATGTGTCTAAACACAACTGGGCACTTTAATTAAACGTAAGCTGCGAAGTCTGAAGTAAAGCTGGGTTAGCAATAGACAATTTAAGCGTTAAATTATGCATCAAGACGGGTGCAGAAGAAACGAAAGAGTGCTACCTCATGTATTGGTTTCCAAACGTTGGCCGTATTACTTAAGCGTTGAAAGAAATAATTGTATTTTATATCTTCAGTGAAACCTATAAGGCGAGGACCACTCATAACACAATAGTACGGTGTTGTTGGCGGGAAACGTTTATTTACAGTACGGTAAGTATAAGCAATATTAAAACGTCGTGTGTGTGTGCACATGTTAACGATTATATTTGTTCACAAATACGTTTCTCTGATAGAAAATGTTGGTTTTGAAGTATGATCTGCTCAAATATGGTTGCGATAAGCAAAGTTAGCTTAGGAACAAAGGTTAACATAACAGGTTTCCATTGGCTATAACAAAGAATTAAACAATATTGGAAACTGCAAATACAGAAGACGTGTTTCCGTATGACAGATAAGCGCTCACTACATAATGCTTAATCGTTAATTTATTGTAAACTTAGCTTAACTAGTAGCGATTGGCACCGAGTCATTATATTCAACCGATTTTTAGTGTAGAAATTATAATATTTTGTTATGTATGAAGCAGAATATTGCGACACTCTTTGTTATGTATATTTTTCATGTGTTCGTTAGTGTTTTCATTACTGATAATAACTTCTGTGTCAACTTTTTTCGCACTGTTATGAGTTAAAGGTTTCAGTAGTGTGATCTCTGCAGGCTCTGTAGATAGTAGTGCTATCGAGTACAGAAGTGGACACTGAGGAAATTTAATTACGCCGCAGTACATTAACAATTGACGGTTATGCTGAAGACGTTCAAATTGATGACAATACTAGCTTGCCATTTATAAAACCTTATTGATTCCTTTTAAGTTGATCCCGGGCCGCTACGTTGGATCATATAGTTCTTATTACTTTCAAATTGGAGCTGTTTAGTTTCATTTTTTTTGCCACCCTTTACGGCTGTTGAAGTGTCAAAATATTTTTTTATTTAAATTTGGTAAAATATGATGGTTTCGTGATCGATGTCAATGTTGACTCGATAACGACACCAGATAAATATGGGAAAAAATAAATAAATTTAACCAGGATAATTTTAAATTAAAATCTTCATTCTTACGTATTTCAAAAAATTTATTTGAAGACAAAGTTGGGCTTAATCTAAAGTGTTTGCTGTAGTCTAAAAAAGGGTGGCGCGTTTTTATTTATTTTGAAATCTGATACTTCGTTTACCTGTGGTAAGCTTTGAGCTGTTTTGACTTAAAATGTTATACGGGAAAAACACATTAAATTTTTTTCAAGAAATAGTCTTCACGACGTTATAATAACACGAACATTTATTTTAAGCAATACGTAGAATTACGTTCAAATTTCAGATTTGCACGAAACATTATATAAATGTTAGATTACTATAACTCGGTAACATTGTGTTTTTAGAAGTCATTTTCCTCAATTGCCATTTTGTTTCCCACGCTATTATCAAATATCGCTATGGAAAAGATTGCAACCCACTAAAAACGTAGGAAATTATTTATGTAATAGAAAGTACTTAGCCACGTTCAATCAAAGCAAAGGTCGTTGAATAACTTAACTACAGTGTGTAAAACAGAAGACGATATCCCAGTTGGAGAAGGGAAATTTTTCAAGTGGTGGGGGAATACATTCGTTGTTTAGTTTACATTTGGTATAAACTTCCGCTGTCAGCAATATAACTTTCTAACACGATATTAATGGTTCCGGAATACGACGTGCGACCTTTGCTGTTCCGAGAAGAACATGCATGTTCATTTAAATGCGTCAAACCAGTGATTGGAAGGTCTGAATTAAGTTACCAGTTAAAACCGTCCGCGCAAATTTGAATCGAACTTTAAGAGAGCCATTTACCGTACGACTTTTCCGGACACTTGGTATCACTGAAAGATCCCTTGTCGTATAAAACCCCCTAAACAAAACAGGTGGAAAGGGGAGGGGGAAACTGACGTTAAACCTTCAATAACTGGTTAACACAACCACCGCGCCATAAACACGCTGCTTAATGAAGCCCGGCCCGACGGAGTTTATAACAGTTCGAACGTTTGCCGTTAATTAAAACAAGAACATGAGCAACAGGCTGGGTTCTGTACGGAGGCAACACGACCGCGTACATGTTAAACGCGCGTCCATAAACCGTTCGCGGTTGATGAGGCACGTTTGAAAACTTTAGTTCGTCGTGCCCTGTTTCTGGCCGTGTGTATCACTCCGCCGCTCGTAGATATTAACAAGACTGGCGACGTCACGGCCAGTAGTTATCTACGCGTCGATCAATTTATATTGCGAATCTTTTGAATTGTGAGAGATAAAACCCCCGGGGGGAGATTGCTTTACGAAGTTGGTGTATTGTTTGCTTAACGAAGGAATTTTTTTTTTTTTTTGCAGAAGCTATGAACTATGAAGTAATAATGCAATTATCTGCGAAATATTCAATGTATATAATGTAAAGCTTACTGCAAATTTATGTGTTGTTATGTTACACGATCTGTTAGAAATATCAGGTGAAAGGCTAAGAAGGTTTTCGACGAATATAAGAGCCGTACGGATCTAAGTAGAATGCTAACGACGATCCTGGCTCACCTAAATAAAGCGGGCAAAAATCAAGCAAATTATATCCAGAATCAAGTAATTTTCATATTTTCAGGCAATCACACCTATCTCTTCAACTCGCGTTCTCTAAAACATGCAAATTTAAGCCACATCAATCAAATTTAAGTCAAAATGAAGCAAATTAATTTTTTTTATCAAAAATTTCCGAGCAGGCTTTTAATTAGAAAGGCAATATACCTTGCATGATTAAGCTAAAAGAAAAAATAAAGCAAATTAAAGCCAAATTAGCAAGAAAAATCATCAAGGCAAAAGAAGTATTACAAAAAGTGTTACCAAAGAAATTCAATGAAAATCATAGAATTAATACATTTTAATAGAATTCTATATCATGCATGTATTTTCCATTTTTAATTTCTTTTAAGCCTTTATATGTTATAAAAACTTGTTTCTCATTTATTATTTTCAAACTCTTTTTATCGAATATTTTTCCACAGCGATCTAGTAATGTAATTTTATAGCTACCATCTAGAATGCAATTAATTTTTTTTTACCAAAGTTAGATTCATAAATGTGAAATTCTGTAGCAACTTTATTAACTTCGAGATCTCGTGGTTTAGTGGAGTCATCTGAATTGTTTAACTTGCTGAGTAGGGATTCCATATTATTTATAAAAAAATAAATCTGTGATGAAATTTATTAAGAGGAAGGAAAAAAAATTATATTTTATATCATAAAAAATGTAATTATTGGAGTTTGGATTATATTAGTAAGGTACCTTAGGAAATAAAACCTTCTCGAAATTTTTTGAAAAATGGTAAAGTTTGCTTGATTCTGGCTTAAATTTGGGTTTTTTTTTTTTTTTTTAGAAGCAAGTTGAATAGATAAATGATGCCTCCGGAAAACAAGAAATTTACTTAGTTTTGGTTAAAATTTGCTTGGATCTTAGACGATTTATTGACGTGAGCCAGGATCGGCGTTAGCATTCTACTGATCTATTTCAGCGATTATTACTCGTGTGCCTAAAAAAAAATAAATAAATAAATCAATAAATAAATAAACAGAATTGACGTGACCTTTATTTACATTACAGTTTTGAATAAGTTGTGGCAGCGTCACTTTAAGTGCTTTAGCAAGTGTATACATTAAAAGCACGTGCAGTTTGTGCGCAGAATATGTAAGTACACAGGGTTGAAATTGCGTGCGGTGGTTCCTTTTGTGTGGGCGTACGTATTATCCGACTGACTTCGCGAAGCTCTGTAGCGATCCTCGTGTCCGACTGGTTACCGTGCGCTGCGAATGATTCCGTACTGGCTTGACAGTAATGCCGCTATCACATAGCCCCGACGAGCACAACACGACACGACAAAAAACCGCAACCACGGCCACTTTCAATGTGACTGCTCGAATTTACAGTCCGACAGTTTACTGACGTGTCACGAGTAACATTTCTCGGGTTCAGTAAGAAGGCGCTGATTAACTACGCTACTTTAGAAGGCGGTGGGCAGACGGGAAATTTGGAATAGATAATGGCGAAAAAAGTTTTATAGCTAATGCATACAAATGTAAAATTATTTTTTATATTTAAATGCAATAATTTTCATATTGCAGGGAAAACTTATCATACAATTTTATTTTACCAGGTTGTACACACTGTGCGTCGTGCCGCACGACACTACGAAGAATATATATAATTTATAATCCAAAACTGCTGGTCGTACGACAGAATTGTCGGCTTACGTCAGTTCTACCTTGTATTTCATTGGTTGTTTAGTTCTAAGTGTCGTGTCGTGCTTGCGGTGTCTTGCTGGTCGGGACTATGTGATTCTGGCGTGAGTTGAAATGCTGTGACTGGCGAACGCCATCCCGTCGTGTCGCGGGCCATCGCCGCCATTTAGCTGGCGCGTGCTGTCGGAGCTTGCGGTATACGCGACTGTTTCACTTCTGATTGTTAATCATTGCGTGGTTACGGCGAGGGATTGTTAACACAGGTTGATTTAAAAAGTAGACTACACGTTTGACCACGACCAGCACTCGGTCGCCAAGACGGCGAACAGAAACCACAGCGGCGTTGTTGCATGTCGGCTGAGACATCATGCCGGAATCACATAGCCCCGACCAGCAAGATACCGCAAGCATGACACGACACTTAAAACTAAACAACCAATGAAATACAAGATAGGACAATTCTGTCGTACGAACAGCAGTTTCGGATTAGAAATTATTTCTATTCTTCGTCGTGTCGTGCGGCACGAAGCACAGAGTGTACAACCTTGCAAAACGAAATTGTATGATGAGCTTTCCCTACAATGGGAAATACGCAGCTTATAAGAAAACAAATAATTAATGTTTTTGTAATTTGCTCTTATAAATAATAATTTTTCTTTTTGTATACATTAACTATGAAACTTTATCACCATCGTGTATTCCAAATTTCCCTCCTGCCCACCGCCTTTGAAAGCAGCGTAGTAAACCACTTTTCTAAATGGACCCGAAAAATGCTACTCGTTGCGTCGCGCCAGTAAACTGCCGGGTTGTAAATTCGAGCAGTCACATTGGGAATGGTCGTGCTCGCGGTTTTCGTCGTGCCGTGCTGTGCTCGTCGGGGCTATGTGACTCCGGCATCGCGCCACGTCAAACAGACTGCAGTTGCCCTTCCCGTGGCTGCTGCATCAGCTTGGTAAATAATCGAAACAGATGGCGGTCGCCTGAAGTGTCGCCTCTCCGAGCGTGACGTCACAGCCGGCGAGGAAATTGCGTTTCAGCAGCTGCGAACACGTGGATTATTTGGCAACATGGCTGACTTAGTGCCATGCGATTCATACAGTTTACAGCAGTTTCGCGCGGCTTTCTCGTGGCAGAGAAGTATTCAGATCTCGAGGTGTGGCTACGGAACCGACAAAATATAAGTGCTCTGCAGCAACTTTCTACAAGATTTTATGATAACCGTGGCTTATATCGGGTTTTACTAACGGCCGGTAAATAGTAGTGTAAGCAACTTAAAGAAATGTAAATGTTATGGAGCACTTTTTTGTAACACACATAATAAGTAACATATATTGTGGGCGATTTCTAAAAATTTAAATACTCAATGCCTTTTTAGACTATTGATACCCCGTTGTTTTATAGTCTTATCATGCTTGCTACCAACCAGGAGAATATTTCATCGTGTCCCACTTCGAATATTACAAACGATTTATAAGTAACCATATGCTTACCTGGAAGGAAGTTTATTGTCTTTTGAAGTAATGAGCAACGCTTAATAAGAAAGAAAATAGTTTCAAACAAAAATATATTATAGCGGTATACGTGATATTTCTTAGGACTACTGAAACTGTAAAAAAATCTAGCCAAATATTACACTCCAAATCTGAAACAGTGAGAATTTCACTGTTTCATTCATTTAAAAGTACCTAACTGATTCAACAGTCACTCCAGTGAATTAAACTTATGAATTAGTGGAAATATGCCTTTTTTTCCTTCGCTTATTGATTCAGTGACACTTTTCACTAATTCATCAACCTTTTTATTTTCCACTGTTTTTCAGTGATTTGTTTTTTGACCGATGGATCAGTTAGGCCTGAACAGAGTATACAAAATGTCTGTTAAATAGCGCGTATCAAATGAAACAACAACGCACAAACTAATAAAAACCAATAAAAAATACTTTCTAAAATGTCACTTTCGTCTTTCATAACATGTTATGAGGTAACAAGAACATTCAGTCATTTGTTCCATTTTTACGTCTTTCATTTCGTTTCCACGTAATCGGTTTGAAGGTTTGAATTGCATTTAATGTGGTGAAGTGAGTTCATTCATGCGTACTGTTTGTTTTAACAATCTTAACGTTACCAATTAAAGTAAAAATGAAACGAAAGGGCACACAATTTAAAACTCACACTATTCATGAATCGCTATAAAACATATATTTTCCCCTCTCTCTCTCTCTCTCTCTCTCTCTCTCTCTCTCTCTCTCTCTCTCTCTCTCTCTCTCTCTCTCTCTCTCTCTCTCTCTCTCTCTCTCTCTCTCTCTCTCTCTCTCTCTCTCTCTCTCTCTCTCTCTCTCCCCTCTCTCTCTCGTCAACGATAACTTAGTAGCTGAGATGGTACGGTAACGCTTTACTATACGGGGCTGGTATTGGCATGGTTTCAATCCCGAGACCATGTGACTTTTTTTTTTTCTTTTTTAAATTACTCTTAATCGTGCAATATAAATAGTAACTGTCGGAAATATGTTTATTTCTCGTAACTTTTCGAATTAATTAAAAATACGTATTTAATTTTTCCGCGCGCATTCGGCCGTCACTTATTCAATAAGCGAATTTGTTTCACGCCGCTAATTAAATCAATGAGAATGTTCAGCGGAAAGATGCAGCGGTTTTCCACTGATTCAAAGTGGGGCCATTCTCAGTGATTGAAGTAGTTCAATATCACCGTGAATCAGATTTTTTTTTCAGTGATTCGAATGTACAGTGTATGTTTAAAATGTTTTTAAATGTACATTTTACGAAAAAAAAATTGATGTATTGAGAAGACATTTCTTCAACATTGATTCCCAGTTTAAACTGCGTGACTGCAGGCTTGGTAAACAAAGACCTTATATAAGTTCCAATATATATATATATATATGTTTCAAAGCTCACTGTAAGAAATATTGGGAGTGTCAAGTGTAAGGTAATATTCCTTACGGGTCAGGTAGAATCGCCGCACTCTGGAGTAAAATTCGCGTACATGTTAGAGGAAAATCCCATGCATGGATGGCAAAATTACCTTATGACGTGTGGATCCCCTCGTTTCAATAGCTCGATGGGGGGACGAGAGGAAGAACAAAACAAGGCGTCATGTTATACAGCTTGTAGGGCTGAGCAACGGATATTAATCTTAATGTAGAAAATAGGTAACATACAATTATTAAATAATTACAAATTGCCAGTTTCTGAAAGAAAAAAAGTAATATGAAAATTTGCATGAGTGTGGAAAACGTTTTTCTTTTTGTACCCGTATTCAAATCTAAATATACATATTTAAGTTTATCTTCGCCCGCGTAATTTTATGTAAACGGAATTATTAAAAGACTTATGAAAGTTATAGACTTCAAAGCACCAATAAAACCACTAAATAAATTCTACGTGAACTTTTATTTATATCGCACAAAGTAACTGAGGAACTTGTTACACAAAATAATTATAATAACCAGCTCCAGGGATAACTAATTTATCAAGTTCCTCTTTGAATGGCGGGGTATTCAAGCTAGTAATAAGTTTTCAAAGGTTAACTTAAATATTTATTTCAATTAAACACTGTGCAGCTACCTTTAATACTTTGTTTTTTGTGGTGAATTAATTTAGTACATTAATATAAACAGTAAGGCAGTTAAGTTGTCACGGTGGTGTAAAGGAATGCGTACCGGTTAACCGAGGTAAAGGATCGCGGTTCGCGCCCATCCACTGGTAAGTGCCGACGATTTTTAGAATTTTGATTTTGGTTACTGTTTGTCTGAGCATATAAGTAATCATGAAATAAACAATGCTAATTTCGAAGAATTCTTTAAAATAAAATTCCATCTATAAACTAGAGTTAATTTTCCCTTATTTGTATAGGATTTTCCAACACTTTTGTCAGGTACGTTTCTGCACGATTAAGAAATAGTACTTTACTTGTTACGGAAATGTACTCTACATTTAATAGGTAACCTTGCCTTCCATGTAGGTCTAAGTGAAATTTGCTTCACTTACATGTAAGGGAAATTTACCTCAAAATTGTACAGTATGCCATAAAATGTATGATTTGTTTGTTCTAATGCTGATCAACGTAATCTGAAGTGCACAAACTGTAGCGAATTAGGTAAAAAATAAACAATATTTTTCTTTTGCTATAAAACGACTGAAAGTGAACACTTAGGTTTTGGATTACTTCAAGACCATAGCGGAATCTTATATTATGTATACTTGAAAAAAGTGTTACGATTTCTGCACAAGTTTAAGTGCTGAAAAAAAAAAAATATGTTTATGGGAAATCGTGATTCAGATTTCCTTAAAGCTGTCTTATTTTGTTTATATTAAGTGATCTCACATTATTTAATATTTACTACAGTAGTTTAATTGAATTATGGTGCGAAGAACGTCCAGAGTTACCCACAAACATGTTTAATATTTGTTACAAAAATTAATATATACTGAATATAACCTCGGAAAACAAATAAGAAAATCGTAAAAATGACTATAAAATAAATCGCTCAACATGCCACACAAATATAGGAACACCGCGAAACATAATATTCCACGGGGCCTGATATAGAAACCTACAGCTACGGAAAATGCATGTGTGCAAACTGACAGGATAGTTGAAAACCAATGTTGTAACATATTTCTCAGAGACAGACCGAAGGCTTTTCTGGCATGTCCGCCACAGTATGACTTAAAGCTTTTTCCTTCCAGCAAAACCTAAAATCTAAAATTTCAGAAATCTGATAGCAAAGAACAAGTCACCATTAGCTACAAAAGACAAACAAAGTAGATATAATTTACGTGAAGAGAAGTCGTTCATATGTCTTCTCGAGAAGAGACGCAGAAGTGCTCAGTTTTGTTTCCCATAGGTATCCTATATTCATGTCGCAAAGTAAACTACTGGAATGAGCGAAACACAAGCGCAACTCACGTTAGAGTATCTAAACATGTTCCCTACCTTGCAAAGTAGAGACGGCGTTTTACTGGCCATCACAGCTCTCCAAGTTCTGGCTGCAGTCGGCAACGGGCCTTTTTGCAGTTGCCGAGTTGGATAGCGGCGTAACGCGATGAAATATTTCGAGTGTGCACACACGTGCGCATAGTTTTAATTCACTTTATATATATAATAGTTTGCTTGACGCCAAGTGAGCTGTTGGCCTTTTGCGTAGAACAGAGACCTTCCCGCAGTGAATGTTACCGGCCTGCGTACTAAGCCAGCAGCCGCGAGTTTCAAATGGGTAATCAATGTTCAACGAAATTCCTTCTCATTGCGCCAGTTTTAAAGATAACCAAAAATCATCCTTCGTGAAATTTCTTAAGGAATGTTGCTACGTTAAAATATTTTGCCAATAGTTTGTTTAATATATTTTTCTTATAGAACGTAAATATATAAATATATATATATATAATATTTATAAATAATTCTTTTTCAATATCAATTTTATGTGGCAATACTCTCTGAGAAAATCGCGCCAACATGCTTTTTTGTTTGAAACAGTTGTCGTTAAAATTGACGAAATAAGAATAAATTTCGTTCTAATATCGATTCCCCATTTGAAGTTCGGGCCTGCCGGCTTGGCAGCCCTGCAGGGCCGCTAAACCCAGCACTTAAATTTTCTCATTTACTTCCGGGTGGCCCGCTGTGATGTTACTCGCCTCCCGACAAGGTGAGCCAGGTTCGATTCCCGGTGGGTTCTCCCGGATTTTCGCGTGGGTGCCACGTGGCGGGACGTTGCGGTTGGTCGGAGGGGTTTCCTCAGGGCACACCCGTTTCCCCCCACCCCCCCGCTCTTTCATTCCACCATTACTCCATGTTCGCCGGATTTCATCCTCGCCTGCACTCAACACCTTAATGTTAAGCGCCGATCAAACCCTTTCAACCCCCTTAACTCGTATCTTCCGCAACTAAATCACACTATACAATTACTACATAAGTATGGTTATGATTATCTTCTCAGGAAAAAAACTACGCGCAAGTGACAATAAGAAATTCCTTCGCTACGGAGCCACGTTTGCCAGTTAATTTGCGGTAAATTATTCCTAGTCTTTAACCGAGAAATTATTACTTTTTTTACTCGTAACAATGTCATTACGTAGAGAGTTATTGCCATATTAGCAAGCTCGTAAAAGAGTTAACTCAAGCATCAACGTAATATAATTAATTAATGATAGCTGAAGTAGATAGGGAATAAAAACGTTTCCTGGCGCCGCTGCAAAATTATACTCTATGAGATTGATTTACAGATTACGTACATTTACTTGTTTCTCATCATCAATAAAAAGGTCTTACTGGAACAGATGTAGTAAATAATTTTGTGAGAATTACAGTTTCCGTATAGTTTAATAAGAATTTTATTTCAAAATTTAAAAGAGTATTAAAGTAATTTATGTATTTATTGAAAGCTTCTAAGAACGTATACTATATTTTGAACATTCGTGAAGAAACTATGAAGACACTTGAGTAAAAATCCTTTTAGAACATTTTTCACTTGTATTCTAGCTATTTACAATGTATGCGTAGTATCTCAGAAGAAGTAAAAATATTTATTCGACAGTCATTGCTTTGATAGTGTATTATAATGTCTTTAAATAAGCATACTTTAAACTCATACCAACAAAACAACACTACAGAAGCGAATAGAACTCTTGACGTATACGGCTATATCTCGAAATAAAAATAAAATTAACTCACTTTAAATCTTGTATGTTGGTATTAACCAAAAACCGCATTGCGTTTTAATATGCTGCAAATTCAAGGCTTTGGCTAACGTTCTTGACAAACATTATTTCTTATGTTATATAATAATGTGAAATTTGCATGACGTTAAATACAAAATAAACCATAAATGAGTGTAACGGTAAATGACGCCTTAATTTTTCCAGTGCGCCTATTACTATTTTGTAAAAAAAATTCGCATTTCATTTAAATGTTTAACTTTATGGCTAGAAAAATTATTTTATGTAATATTTATTACAACGTGCATAAAAAAGTAGGAAGTGTATGATAACTTCTCTGTAATATAACATAAAAATCAATGAGAGTAGATGAGAATATTTCGTCGTTCTTATCTATGAAGAGAATTATTTTCCATTCATCTCTATGTCTTAGGTAAGGCCAATAGAACTTTTATGCTAACGAAAAATATGTTGTAGCCATTTTGTAGTTAAAGATATGTTACCGGCTTTCAAACATTATGTGTTTATAAACCCCACTTTATTAGCTACGTAACTCACAAAAATTTTGTATATGACGTCAGTAGTATTCCGCTTAAAAATATTCAATATTCTGATATTAATAAAGTTTATTTTCGCTTTATGATTTCGTAAGAAGATAAATTATTGCGAAGGCATTTTTACTGAGTTGAAAAACACAGTGAAATATACTATCTTTGGAAGTTTGGAAAATAAATCGAATATGATATCCTAAGTCACCAAAGAGTTTGGCAGAAATGAATTTATAATTGATAAGCTGTCGAATTTATTGAACGATTTGTGTGACGGGAGCCACAAGAAAATGTCTTAGAGGATTGTGCACAGTGAGATGGAGGGCGGCCGGGGGGGGGGGTGGGCACCAACATTTTACAACTGCCAGGTCGCTGAAGGGCATATTACATGATATTAAAAATTCTGTGAAAGGATCTCCAATGTCTGCCACAGCAGATGTTACACCAGCTAGTATAGCAGCCGTCATGGCATTTGTCACCGTGTGCGGCTGGCGGTTGTCACGCCTGGTAGGGAGTTCCCCATCACTTTCCATTGAAACGAAATGATGAAGAAACCCGAAAGGAAACCCACATCTCTATTATAAGTCTGTGGCGTGGTACAATCATTGAAATTTATTTCAAACACGACAAAGACAAATTATATTTACTACGGTAGCTTTTAATAATTGTTGAAAAGCGCAATAAAAATCTAAAATATTACCAGATAGTAAAAATATTTTTTTCGTAAGATTTTTTAAATAGAAATTTATCAATGATATTCAAATAGGAAATTTTTGTCGTTGGAGTGGTAGCGCGATGATACCCTAAGTGTCCCACCTTGTAAACAACAGGTGATATTTTGGCGCGCGGTTCAAATTCTGTCAGACATACATATTTTTTGCTACTGCATATTGATCACAAATTTACGTTAATACCTACATTATGAAATACGTTTAAAATTGTTGGAATACTTTAAAAAAAATATTGTCGTGATTTCACATTAACATTTTCAAGTATCGGAAATATATTAGTAAACATAAAACTGTTCTGGTTGTTAATATGCCTAGTAGTTCTACGAGAGGTGTTCGATATTTAACAATGTGAAACTTTCGCTTAAACGAGCACCTTCAGAGCGTGTCAAATGCCATTACACTACCTAAGAACGTATCGGAAGAATCTTCCATGACGGTTGGCATAGCGGCTGTTATACCGGATACTGCACCAGGGTATATATAAGCGTGTAAAACAGGCAGCGTTGTATAACGAGGTTCCGCATTAGAATCGCGGCTTAAGTAATGGAGAGGAGTGAAATTTTCGAAAATTACGGCACAGAACACTTAACATCACAGAAGAGAAGTAGTCGCTCGCACAGCGAACTCCACACTGAGAAAAAGGTTTTGTAGAATCAAAGAAGATTTGTTTGGTGCAAACAAATTATTTGTTTGTATAGGGGCAATGAAATATTTTGTTATTGAAACCCAATTATTTAGTTGTTCTCATTTGGTTGCCCCAAACTGTAAGAGTTGGTTGGCGCAACTGAAGATTTGTTTGGCTGCACGTACATTAAACAGTTTTGTTAGATATAAAAAAATGTTATTAGGTGATAACAGTTAATATCGGAATGCTTTCAAGTATATGTACTACAAATTTTGGGCAACGTGTGCAAACAAATATCTTATGTTTTACAGTTTTACTTGTCGGTTTCTAGTTGCATTGTTTTATTAATGTGTTTACACTATTGTTAAGCCTCAATAGATGCACTATTAAACACAGTTACTATCCTAATTGTCACAAAAAATACGAACAAAATCTCAAGCTGTATTTTCGAACGAAGGCAGTCAAATGAATGGTGTAACAAATATGTAGACCTACAGTTGATTCAACAAAATATTTAGTTGGCAGTGTAATTTTTTTACACAACAATATATTTTGTTAAGGCAACTAAATATATAATTGACCGTATAGAAACAAATATTTTGTACGATTTTATCTCAAAGCAACAGCACACGCCAACAAAATGGCGTCGCTAGGCAGTATCCTGTCTGAAAACCGTTCACCAATCAGCGCCCTGGTAGGTTACTTACCATGCCTGCAGTCCAGTCAGTGAGTAATCTTTCGCAGCGCACGGTAAGCCAATCAGACACATGCCCGTTCCCGGAGCCTAGTGCAACCAGTCAACGAATGGATACACCCACTTCAAAGAAATTGCTATGCCATTTCGCTTCTGCATACTTACTTATTGTGTAACTGTAGTTTGTAGCCCACTCTACGCTCACAGTTTTGCGGCATAAAAGCGGAGCCCTTTAAGATGCCGACAAAATTGTTTTCGCGTAAATTTGAAAGCCCCGTGAAGAACAATTAAAAACGTTAGTTGTAAAATGAAAACTGCAAAGTAAAAATTGGAATGTGGCGAATCGCCGAGCAGAAGTAGGTATTTGCTGCCTAGCTCTTTCAGTCACAGTGTGCTCTATCTGGGACGTTGCATACGAAGTGGCCTGAATGGTCTGCGCTGTACACAGCAGAACTCACCGTCCAATGAGAAAGGTTTCCTACGTGTGGGGAATATCATTCGCTGCTGAGACTATGTTCCTTAGACTCACAAACCACTGCTGCCAGGAACCTAAGAGACAGATAGATTTTATACTGATCCCGATGTAAGACCAAGCGTCGTCTTGATATCAGTACAGTTCCGAAAAAAATATTTGTTTGTTGCGACGCCTAAAATTGTATTCTTATGTTTAGAGATAGGAATATTTCGCGAATTTGTTTCGGGACAAGATAGACGTCAAACTCATATGCAGTGAAGTCACCTTTGCAATTGGATTACTGTTCGTTAGGCACGCCCTAGACGTCTCTAAGCCAATAGCAAACTTGCAAAGAAACAAGTAGAGATTCCCATACGGCCAGGTGTGAGGCAACACTGGGCCAGCAGCCAATGAACAAACAGCTGAGGCTCGAGTGTACACAGGACTGTGGGGTCTAGTCTACAGGTCACTGAACTCGCGAAATTTTCCTATCCCTACTTATGTTTGACTGGAAGTACTAGCCGGGATTCGAACACAAGCAGTCCGTTTTGGGCTCGGGTACCCTAGGCAGCGCTGCTGTCACGCCGGAGTGAGGTACATGGGCGGCGCTCCGTATTCAAGGCGGTGAATGAGAATGCAGAGGTGAAGCAGCCGCTCATTCCGTAAACTCCAGCCACACACGCCACTGAAATGGCGTCAATAGTCAGCAGTATGTTGGAACACCGTTCGCCAATCAGGGCTTCGTGACTTAGAAGCCAGCCAGTAGTCGCGTCAACTGGGTACAGTTCGCAACGCACAGTTATCAATCAGACTGACCCGTTCCCGTGGCCTTCTACAACTAATCGGGGACAGAGTAACCCCCACTGAGTTTCGCTCTTTTGTGTTCCACATAATATACAATTGCACAGAACTCATATGGCTTGGCATGATCTTTTGATATCAGTGCCCACACAGAATAACAAATAATGTCGCTGCAACAAAAAAATTACTATTGAGGTATTTCTTTGATCGTTGATGAGGTAGTCACATAAAAAATGCTGTGACAAAGTTACTTAATGCTAAACATTTACAAAATCTTATATTCCCGTAGTCCACACTCTAAATTTGAATCAGTGGAAAACCACTGATATGCAGTGAAATTCAACTACTATAATTATTGAAAATGGCTCCTCTTAGAATCAGTGGAAAACCAGTGATTGTTTCAGTGAAAAATTTCACTGATTGAATTAGTGACGTGAAACAATTTCACTGACTGAATAAGTGACGGCTGACTGCAGTGGCAAATTAAATATTGCTTTTATTGAATGGAGGCAAATACTTGTATTAAATAAACATATTTATGATAGTTTACTATATATATTGTGAAATTTACAGCAATTTAAAGAATTATAAAATTTCTGCAGGTGGCCGGCATTAAACTCAAGCACCCTTCACATCCAGGCGGTCGCCTTGCCAACTGGGCTACCATGCCAAGTTGAAACTATTAGAGGAAAATATGTATCTTACAGTATCACTGCTAAATAGTATAGTTCGAAATTCTTTGCTCCTACTTTTCGTTTTTGGTTTGATTCGCACCGTTAGGATTGTTAAAACGAATAGTACATATAGTGCACTCTCTTCGCCGTATTAGATGAAGTTTAAACCTTCAAACAGAGTGCTGTGACGATTACATTCAAACGAAATGAAAGACGTAAAGACGAAATTAAAGACGTAAAAACAGAATGAAAGCCCGTGTGTTTATATTACCTCGTAAAATGGCGTTTTGAAAGACGAAACGCATTTTAGAAAATATTTCGTAATGGTTTTATTCGTTTATTCGTTTTTATGGTACTTCACTTGATAAATGTCATTTAACGGCCGTATTTAAACGTTGTTCGACGGTGATTTTTACACGCAGTTTCACTGATATATCAATCAAAAATAAATAGAGACGTCGCAAGTTGCTCAAATGTTTCACTGGCCCATCAGTCAAAAAATAAACCACTGAGAAAACATTTAAAAAAAATGACTGATGAATCAGTGGGAAATGTCACTGAATCACCCAGTGAAAGAAATATGACTTTCTTTTCACTGGTTCATCAGTTAAGTTCACTAAAGTGACTGTTGTATCAGTCAGATACGTTTGACTGATTGAAACAGTGAAATTCTCACTGATTCAGATTTAGAGTGCAAACATGCTGTTGGAGTGTCAATGTTTACAAAGTCTCTAAGTAATGTTGCCGCAACCAAAAGTTGTATTACGCTAAAGTTAACCTGAAGAACAAAATGTTTGGTGTTTCTGCGACATTAAAGAACGTCCAACAATGTTACACTAACTTGTCGTTGTTAAATGGCAGATGGGAGAACGCCGATAACCTCGTAAAATGAAACCACTCTATTTAAATTTCAAAGCACAGTTTTAAAACGAAATGTAGCTTAGACCAGTTCTCAAGCTTTGCAAAGCAGTTCACATGTGCCAATTGTGCGTATATTTATAGAACATAATTAGTGGTAGTGAAATTTTGCGAAAAGATTTCAAGACAAGTTATACTCCAATACACTGCAGGGAAGTTCAGCTACCCTCATTGGCTGAATTCCTTTTGACACGTGTAAACAGTCAGCATGAGAATCACGTAGGAGCCGTGGTGAAGTTGCCGAATTCTGAGTGGCCCGGTCAAATATGAAGACGCCTTCTCAAGCAGACTGCAACCAATGGCAATAGACAAACTGCTGTTGGGCGCTAACAGTATTGAAGTCTACCGTGTACTCATATTTTATTTTCGCGAAAAATCACTGGCTCTAAACATAAAGTATTTCTTCATAAGGGAAGAGAACTGCTGTTTGTCGTTATGTTGAATTCATTTAATACTAACGATACGAAACTTGGGCAGACTCGTAAGACAGTGTAGATGGTAGGACGTCGGGTTCCGGGAAGTGGAATACGTTAAGCACTTAAGGCGCGGGTTCGATCCCCCTCCCATCTATAATCTGTTTCTTTCGTTGGTAATATTTATTTTTGTGACAAAATAATTTACTTGATTTATTTTACATCGGATTGTTTTTTTAAAGGAATAAAGTACAATAACAAATGTTAACACAAATGTTAACATCAGTTCATCACAAAATTTATTTTGCCAGTACAGTAAGGAGGTAAAGTTGTACCCAAAGTACGTAATCTCACAGTAACATGAATAGAATAACCCTTTATCACTCTTAACAAAGCTCTAAGAGTTACGAGTTTCGACTTTATATACTAAGGTGTCCACTCCCCCGGACAAACACATTCATCTGGCGTTTTTTAAATTTCTTTGGTGAAACGTTTTTCCCCTCACAGAATTTCATGGTTTTGGCAAACTTGAAATTTGTGTTATTAGTACATTCTGTTATTGAAGTCGTCTTACCAAGAGCGCTACTATAGGAACAATTTTTTTTTGTCAGTGTTCTTCTATCAAGAGCACTGTACAAATACAGACTATATAATTTTTATTACAAGTCTTGTAGAGAATGACCTGGAATCAAACCCGAACCTGATCGACCTCGTGGTTCTAACATTTCGGATAGATCTATCTGATAGATACATTCCCATATTTTAGTTTTTATCTCATTATAAACTATACCAATTAAAGTGTTAACGGTATAGTACGTTAACAGAAACAGTATTTACTGACGGCTCACAGATAAAAAAAAAAAATCTAATGTTGTGGTAACTTTAATACCGGCACCACAACATTAGACGTTATCCTGTGCAATCGCAGAATGGCTACGCGAAGCTCTCGATAGTGTATTGCTACTCCGTGGTTTCTACCAGTAGGAGTGCCTGAGGAATGTGCGGGTACACCAGTAAAAAAAAGCAAGGGAAATGTGTATTGCTACTCCGTGGTTTCTACCAGTAGGAGTGCCTGAGGAATGTGCGGGTACACCAGTAAAAAAAAAGCAAGGGAAATGTGTATTGCTACTTCGTGGTTTCTACCAGTAGGGCTGCCTGAGGAATGTGCGGGTACACCAGTAAAAAAAAGGAAGGGAAATGTGTATTGCTACTCCGTGGTTTCTACCAGTAGGGCTGCCTGAGGAATGTGCGGGTACAACAGTAAAAAAAAGGAAGGGAAATGTGTATTGCTACTCCGTGGTTTCTACCAGTAGGGCTGCCTGAGGAATGTGCGGGTACAACAGTAAAAAAAAAGCAAGGGAAATGTGTATTGCTACTTCGTGGTTTCTACCAGTAGGAGTGCCTGAGGAATGTGCGGGTACACCAGTAAAAAAAAGGAAGGGAAATGTGTATTGCTACTCCGTGGTTTCTACCAGTAGGGCTGCCTGAGGAATGTGCGGGTACAACAGTAAAAAAAAGGAAGGGAAATGTGTATTGCTACTCCGTGGTTTCTACCAGTAGGGCTGCCTGAGGAATGTGCGGGTACACCAGTAAAAAAAAAGCAAGGGAAATGTGTATTGCTACTCCGTGGTTTCTACCAGTAGGAGTGCCTGAGGAATGTGCGGGTACACCAGTAAAAAAAAAGCAAGGGAAATGTGTATTGCTACTCCGTGGTTTCTACCAGTAGGAGTGCCTGAGGAATGTGCGGGTACACCAGTAAAAAAAAGCAAGGGAAATGTGTATTGCTACTCCGTGGTTTCTACCAGTAGGAGTGCCTGAGGAATGTGCGGGTACACCAGTAAAAAAAAAGCAAGGGAAATGTGTATTGCTACTTCGTGGTTTCTACCAGTAGGAGTGCCTGAGGAATGTGCGGGTACACCAGTAAAAAAAAAGCAAGGGAAATGTGTATTGCTACTCCGTGGTTTCTACCAGTAGGGCTGCCTGAGGAATGTGCGGGTACAACAGTAAAAAAAAGGAAGGGAAATGTGTATTGCTACTTCGTGGTTTCTACCAGTAGGGCTGCCTGAGGAATGTGCGGGTACAACAGTAAAAAAAAGGAAGGGAAATGTGTATTGCTACTCCGTGGTTTCTACCAGTAGGGCTGCCTGAGGAATGTGCGGGTACAACAGTAAAAAAAAGCAAGAGAAATGTTTTGTCGAATATAAAAAAACGTGCTTCGAGCAACCAAATACAATTTTTGTATGGTGGTAATTAAATAATCTGTGGCTGAAAGCAAGTTATTTCGTTGTTCTTATATGGTTGTAACAAACTTGGAAGATTTGGTTTGGTGCAACTTAAGATTTGTATGGCTCTACGTTTAATAAAGTGTTTCATTTATCACAAAAAAAAAAAAGTGAAATATCGACAGAGTTTTGAACACAGCACTTTTGCACCGGAACATTATTTCTCAGCGCTATCTCGGCTGAAGTGACTACTAGCGAAATAGTAAAGTTTTTAAATACGCGGTATTATAAAATTTGAGTTTTACATTGTTAATTTTGGTTTCCTGTTAATCTCGTTTCAATCAAGCTGTTTATACCATTATTAAGCATCAATAAATGCACTGAAAACCACTGTTACTATCTTGATTGTCCTGAAAATTACAAACTATCGAGCCGTATTTTTGAACGAAGGTAGTAAAATTACCCGATTACACTACAGCCGACGAAATAAATGCCAGCACTGCAGAAAGGCTATTTTCACGCAGCAAAAAATTCTTAAATAAAGAACATCATATGTTTGTACACTTCAAACGAAAAGTTAACTTTTATTCTACCTGAACATTTTTTAGGTTTACGATAACTAGACCGATTAGTTGGAAGCACTTGTAAAATAGCTGTGTGTACTGAATAAATGTATATGGTGTTGGAACGACTAAATATGTCACCTGCTCAAAACCAATATTTAAATTATTTATTCGGTTCAAGGGAACTAGTACAGATGTTTGGAGAGCAAGAGTGAACTAGTTGAGTGAAAAAATATTGTTCAGTGTGAACGAATACATTACAAGTAAATTATTTTTAGTATCTTCCACTATAAGTACCTTTGTCTGAGTGTGCGAGAATCTGGGATTGGCCCCGCCGGGAATTGAGATGTTTTTCGCCTTGGGGGTGGAAAGGAAGGGGAGTGAGTAGAAGAACGTAGTCTGACCACTGCACCACCACGAACCTTGCACTCACGAATTTTAGCATGTGTGATACCGTGTGGAATACAAAAATGAACACTGAGTTTCATCACGGTTAAGATCATATTTGTATTTACGATCCATTAAAATATAAAACGCGAATAAAGTATCACCGCACCTCCAACGTCTAGAACAGTCTCTCAAAACAGACTCGAGATGAATATATATATTTAAAAAAAATTGTAAAACGGTGTCTCCCAATATGGCAATTATTTCACTCTCAACTACCGGACTTGGAATGATAAAGGTTGTTCACGATATAGTGAGGACTTCTGAAATCAACCTTGTCACTACCTCTACCTGCGTATATTTTAACGGGCGCACAGAGTAAAATGCACCCAGTAAAGTTGGTAACGACGGGTGGAAAGTAATTCCATATCTTAACGTCGAATAAAAAGTGTTAGGTAAACATTTGTGATAACTTAAATTATTTCTTTGGCTTTCTGATTTCTTTTTTAATATGAGCATAATTGAAAAAAATAATTACTTTTCTAATAATTATACAGTTTCAAATGATCAGCGCATTAATAAATTGATGAGTCCCATGGCACTGTTAATTTTACGTAAGGCGGAAGAATACACAACGTGCATACAAGTAGATATTAAGCAGAGCCTTCAAAAGTGCTCATTTTACTGTGAACATTCGGTTGAAGACTAGCTGCTTTGTGAGTGCTAGAAAATCCAATGAATCCAAATTAATACTCATTTTTCCTTTCAACACAATGTCAGTCAAAAGTTTTTCTTCCGAGAAATACGTCTTGCAGTATCATTATGGCGGCCGTGCGTGCAGGATGGTTGCCATGTAAACGGTTCATTAAAAAAAAGTCCCGCCACAATACTGTGTGCTCGGCATTTTTCTCGAAAGAGGATACGACGGAAATGTAATTTTTGCAGTCTTCGCGAGTAGTAGTAGGGACATGTATGTTCTTGTCAACCTAGTGCAAGAGTGGCATAAGTCAAATTTAGTGCAAGAGTGAGCTAAGTGCCAGATTATGATATGCAAATAAGATTAATTAATCTTTTTATTAATATAATAATTAATTTGGTAATTATTTAATTAATTTAATTGATTAAGCAATTAATTAAATAACTTTTTGATATTAAATATTGATTAATTTAATGTAATTTTTGATATTATGTAATGTTTATTAATTTATTCATGTCATAAGGGTCATATTGGTGGAGCACCTTCGATGTGTTCAGTGTAAGTTCCTGGGACTGACTGACCAGAGGAGTGGATTGCAATTGTTTATATAGTAGTTAATGTTGGTGTAAGAGTGATATAAGTCCCATTTTATTTTTTGGTTTGCAGCTTATATGCGAATGACGAGCAGTTGTGGAGGAAATACTGAGGAATGCAGATACATGAGAAATGTTTTCTGCGAGGTAAATTTTTTTAAGGAAAAGAGATGTTGAAATAGGTTGCCGAACGAATAACTCCTCAAATAGCATAAAAGTAATTTCCAGCAAATGAAATAGCTACAAATCCTTTACCAAAAAAAGTCTTGAAACAAAATCGTTAAACCGCTCTTGCACTAGGTGCAGTTTTCCTTAGCAAATCTCCACTTTAATCATGTAACATTGAATCTACAGACACGTATTCATGCGAGTATCGATGGTACAAATTAAATTAAATGCCCAGCTAACTTCCAACATATACTCCAGCTCCCCCTGACAAATATCACCTCCCTACAAAAGTACACATAGTTTACTCGCTTCACCCTCATCGGCTCTCTAAACCCACATCAAGCAAAACCTTACAAAAAGTATTCATTATAACATATAACGAATTCGATTAGACTTATTTGCCATGCCCCATTTAACTCCAAAGCTGGTAAATATACCGACCGAAATTGCGATGAATTTCCACTTAATATCAATGTAATTGACATATTACTAAATGGTTTTACTAATACATTGAAATATGTCCTATATATAGCCAAAAAAACATAAATGTAAATGACCAAAATTGACTGTATTTGGTAATTATTCCATTTTGTAATTGTATTTTAATTGCCTATTTTTAACATAGTTGTGTATTTCAATTGGCGTAAGTAAATCGCCAAAACTGTTGTAATACAATGACTTATGTTTCTAATTAATATAACCGAATATGTTCCTTCGTTTTGATTCGAATCTAAATTAACAATCATACATTCACGAAGGTTCGGTTTCTTTGGTTATTCGTCTCTCAAATACACACCTCGGAAATAGGGAATATCCTTTTTATTTACAAATACATTAATGCCTTTGTTGGTTAATGCACATTTTGGAAGACTATTTAGGACTTTGAGTGTTTCTTTCCATGTTTGGATTTTTTTTGTTCTTGGGCAACTTTGCATGGTAAAGGTACATTCCTTTACCACTTGATTTACTTGATTTAGTAAAAGCTCAAACGCCTCCCATTAAAGCTCCAGGAGCTGATACTGCTGGAAATATGAATGGTAATATTCCACCTTTCTTGGTTTTTGTATTGCTTTGCGTGTTACGTCCATGCCTCTTTTCACCTTCGCCCACATAACTTTATCCACAATCCAGGTGCCTAGCTTTTTGCCTGTAGATGAAGATGGATTCTTCCTTATATTTGCTGCTTTATCAGCTAGAATTGTATTCGCTATATGCCTTTATATCAAATCGTTTATTCGATTGTATACTATATTGTGTTCTTTACAATCATTATCCAAAGCTTTTATTCCTTGATTGTTTTGCCCCAAACATTTTGCAAGCTTAATTCCAGGTCCGCAATAATTGTATTTCAGTAAATGCAATTCAAATGGTAATTTGTTAATCAATGTATTCAATACTCTGCATTCTTTATTGTTATGGTTAGTATGGGCCATTGTTTTCAACTGAATGCAAAACTATATATAGACCTACATTTCTAGTTTTTGTTAGTATATTACCTAATACTGTAGAAATGAAGGTTATAAAACAAAATGTTCATCTGCTGGTAATTGTACATACAAAAGAAAATGTAATTGAACAGTAACATGGTATTCTTTTACCATCAAATATACATTGTATAATAAGTGGCCCTTCTTCATGTGGAACAACGTGTGTTATTATGTCGCTGTTGGAACATCCAAATGGACTTAAATTTGAACACTTATGTGTTTTCTAAAACAATACTACAAGAGAAATATCAACGATTAGCATCTATTTTGTCATTAATTGAAGGAAAAGCGATGTTTCCCTTTTACGTATAAAGAAGATATTGTATCTCCGAATGAATCATTAACCTATTCCCTGAAATACAACAATACTTTAGTTTTGGTAGACATTCAATTGTCGTATGTTTTTATCTATTGCAAAGTTATGGACATTTACCAAAATATATTTTTCACCATAATGCAAATTTGTTGATTGTGTTTAAAATGGACAATATGATTCTGCAGCATATTTACAATGATCACATTTTAGGCAATATGACATTTACAAAGTTTAAAGATACGTGTTTTTACTGTTGGAAAAACAAGTATGGTTTTCTGGTAATTATACAATCTCTTCCCCTATATAAAGAAAGATATAGGTCTGGATTTCATAGTTTTTTACTTCCCGATGAAGAATAATGAGTATTTAAATGTTTGATGATAGCAGTATAAATTACAATCATTACAATACATGTTTATCAAGAAATCACGAAGGGAATTGTGATTTGAATGGACGTATATTACGTAATGTGGGTATGGCTGTGAAAGATAGCGATGCGGTAAATAAATGCTATCTGGAAGACTTAATCACCATTACACTAAACATATTTAAATCTAAATCAATCGATGTGCAATATAAATTAATAAACATAATTGAAACTATAACAAAAATGTTAAATAATATTAGTTTTATTTCGGAAGTATTGACAAATGTGATGACTATACTGCAAAATATGTTAACTCAACAAACGAACATTTGGAACAATCAAAAAATGTAATTAATGAAATTGTAAGCACTATGATTTCTAAATTACAAAACAATTCGATACAGAAATGGTCAAAATGACACAATATATAAGTGTTGAATTGATCAATAAAGCATCTGGTTTAGCTATTCAAACGGACTTGAAAAAACAAATTGATGATTTTAAATCTCGAATAAACTATTTTAGTAATAATTTGAGGGTTGAAACTGTGAGTAAATTAGACATACTTTTGAGAAAAGTCGATAAGATTGATAAAGTGCAAACTAATCTACCTAATACACCCATTAGAAAATCAACGACTTAATTCATATATAAATATTGGAACATTAATGAAAAACAACAAAATCTCTGACTCTGTTTCGGAATTACATATAGTTTTATCTGCTGTAAAGGCGAAATATTCACAAGCTGAATGTGCTCGAATGGAACGGGATGTTTTTAATTTAGAAATATTTAAATCTGTTATGAGTAGAATGGATACATTACATTCCGTGCTAAATACATTTATTGGCCCATCAGTGGAAATTAAATCGGAAGAACCTACAAAG
Source organism: Dryococelus australis (assembly GCA_029891345.1). Taxonomy (NCBI): domain Eukaryota; kingdom Metazoa; phylum Arthropoda; class Insecta; order Phasmatodea; family Phasmatidae; genus Dryococelus; species Dryococelus australis. Next base: position 306,790,198 of record CM057009.1, on the reverse strand, counting down.
AAGAAAAAGCTGTCTCAATTAACTTGACATTATTTAGCTATAAAACAATATTTGCCTATTCGCGAAACGGTATTTGGTGTATATCATCATAGAAAAATATGGCTTCTGGGAGATTGATTAATTAAGTTTTTGCCTGAGTATGTAATTTAAGTAGGTGATTACCTAACTGATGTTAGTAAGGTATTGTTTGAATTATTATTTTAAAAATTTATGAATGGTTAATACCGATATCGATTTCGAGAAATATAAGGACCTTGTTCTTCGCATGAAAACAAATAAATCTTTAGATAATGATGAAAATAATCTGAAACTTCATTTATTAAGCAATATTGTTGGAAATGAAATATATAAAGATGAAGTTGGAGATCGGTTTTGTCCTGTATATTGGAACAATCCTAATGAATTGGTCGATAGATTAGAACTTCTCATTGCTTCGAGAGAGTCTGGGAATAATCCACATGCTAACGAAATTGTTTCTATTATTGAAGAACTGACTGAAGATGGTTATATTACCAATGATGTTCAGTAAGATTGCTCAACAGCTTTATGCCCCTGAAGGATAAACTTTCCTAGAAGACGTGTTATTACTAAAGGTTTAAACAATCTTTTTCAAGCCAATTCGTGTGAAATGACATACATACAGTAAGAGATACAAATATTTTTTAACTGTAATGGACGTTTATTCCAAATATGGCTGGAGTATCCCTTTCAAGAACAAGACAGGGAAACAGGCTAGTGATGCAATGAAGATCATTTTGCAAGAAACAACACCAAATACACTCCAAACTCAAAGGAACCGAGTTCTTTAAAGTTTCTTTCCAGAAACTAATGACCGATTATTGTATCAATCATTATATAACATATTCAGACCTTAAAGCCAGTGTTGTCAAGAGGTTTAACAAGAGCTTGAAACAGCTATTAAACAAGCATTTCACATCGAAAGGGACCTATAATTGGGTGGATGTGTTGCCTGAAATAGTCAAATTTTAAATTTCAGATATCATAGAACTATCAAAATGGCACCTGAAAAGGTTATGGATAATATATTGATGAAAGCTGAGTATAATAATGTAACAATGTTTGATGAAAGAAAACCAAAGTGTAAAATTGGTCTGTATGTATGAGAGTATAAGCTGAAATCTCTCTTTGAGAAACAATACACAGTTAATTGGTCGAACGAAATATTTAAAATTATTTCAGTTAGAAATTCGTTTCCCAGAGTGTATTATTTAGAAACCTATGATGGATAACCTATAAAAGGCAGTTTTTGCAAACATGAATTGCATAAAGTTTCTTCTCCAATTGAATATTTGGTTGATAAAATCATTAGAAGGAAAAAATATATGTCCTTGGTTTGATGGAGAGGTTTCTCAAAAGCACACGACTCGTGGGTGAAGAATCAAGATCTTAAAATATTGAAATACAATGGTTTGTAAATTATTTTTATACTAAATAAAACTATTTTAAATAATATTTGATGTGTTATTCATTTAATAAACCTCTGGATGGGGGATGGATGTACAATTTATTGTGCAATCATTCCTATTGTTTGGGTGTTCATCTATTACAATTACTTTCTTAGTGTATTCAATGATTTTTGTAAGACATTCCTTGCTTGATACGTGTTTAGAGATCCAATGAGGGCGAAGTACTTTTGTTAGGAGGGGATATTTGTCAGGAGAGGGGGGATCTGTAGTAATGGTGAGTTGTTATTTGTTTTATTGTGTTAGCTGAGAGTGTCGTTTGTTTAATGAATTCAATTAACATTTGTGGATATTAATATAAATCGCATGATTAAATCTTCTGTTAATGAACATGCTTTTGCTTCTGTCGATTACATGATGAAAGTGGAGATCAGTTATTTTTGAAATATAATATATTTCGTTACAATATTAATATAAATCACATGATTAAAGTAAATTGGATTTAACGTAATTTGTTGTGTATGCTAATTGAATATAATTCGTAGCGGGACAGACCATACCTGTATGCTCCCACTCCATCCACACCTCACTCGCCTAGTGTTCCAGAAGTGACACACGTGGACTCGCTTCATACTCATGTAATTCTACAAGTGGGTTAAAACATACCCGTGTGCATGTGTTCCACTCAAAAACAATAAAAATATATGTCCCTCATACCACTATTACACCAACATTAACTACTATATAAACAATTGCAACCCGCTCCTCTGGTCAGTCGGTCCCAGGAACTAACACTGGACACATCGAATCCGCTCAACGAATATGACCCTTATGACATGAATAAATTAACCAACATTATTTAATATACAAATTACATTAAACTAATCATATTTCTGATATAAAAATTACTTAATTAATCGATTAATCAATTTAATTCAATAACGCATTAATATAATTAATAACGCAATTAATAAAACAATTAATTAATCTAATTTTTATATCATGATTCGGCACTTAGCCCACTCTTGCACTAAATGGACTTAGGCCACTCTTGCACTAAGTGGGCCAGTACATACATACCCCTATTACTTTCGTGCGTGGTGGGATTTGTTAACTGGCAAGGATTTTGCGAGAGAGCCAACGTTGTTAATTTAAATGCGGTTCAAAGCAGAAACAAGAAAATCAGAGTCTAACATTACAAAATTTCCCGGTTACCGCTCCAGCTTTTTACTCACAATTTCCTGAGTGTGCCGAGTGCGGTGAAAATCGGCCACGACCTACATCAAAGTACCGTCCGTTCGATTGCCGCAGTGATTGAGGAAAAACAGTGGAAAACTACGCAGATCACCGCTGGATCGGGAATTGAATCCGAGTCCTCTCGTACGCTATTCCCATATTTTTTATTTTTCGCTTATTACTAGAGACCTGCGAATTTCGCGGGTTCATTTCTAGACAAGTACGAATTCACACACTTGTACATTCATGTTAGTTTTGTAATTGGTCGACGTGTTGTTTGAAACCTCCTGGAGATAAATGAGCTAATAGGAACCATTCAATAAATTGTGCGTACAACCACCACCGTTTACCACCACAACAATCAACCAATAAACAGTAGATACCTGTTTGAGACTATATAATATATATATATAAGACTGTGAAGACTAGCCTACAGGGCATTGAACTCCCGAATTTCCTGGGTCTCTTCTTAGTATACGCTTTATTTAGCATTTGACAGTCATTGTTGACATGTTCATATATAGTATGATCCGTACAGACGTGCACAAATTGACACACGTTCCTTATCCGAGACACGAACTCGGAATGCTACGCAACAAAGAGAGTTCGCATCGAATTAAGCTACGGAGGTAGAGCACATTTTACATCTGCCCGTACTTGCTCGGTGCTCGGAGACGAACGGCCCGGGTGCGAGACGTGGCAGCAGCGTGGCGGCGAGTCGAGGTACACTCCACCTCTCGGAAAATGAGCGCCCGAGCGCTTGCGACCTGGTTAATTTGTGTAAGCGGCCAAGTTATGAATGCGGTCAGTGGTTAACAATGGTAAATTTCGGAAATAAAGATTTTTTTATTCTTACTACTTATTTTTTCAACGAAATGCGTCGTTGAGAATACTGTTAACATGAATGTCTTAAGCCCCTGTCACACTGTCTAATTTTTCCGTCAAACCGTAAAATAAAATTGGACAGTTTTGATGTCATTGAAACGTCATAAACGTCACCCTATGTGTCTGAAAAAGTTGGATGGCTTCAGTTTCCATCAAACATTTTAAAATTGGACCAGTTATAAAATTTATTTGTTACTTGATGTTTGACAGTCTCAGCCAATCAGAATAGTGCACAATAAAAATGGACGTCAAGAAACTTAAAATAACGAAAAATTGCTGGAAACGAAGTACGTTATGAAGGTAATTTATTTACGTAGAAGCTCTCTGTGCATGAATGCTATTTTAATTGAATATTGCACATAATATTACTAACTCAGAGGCATTAAATTTCATTTTGCAGAAAATATTTCTCATAAATAAAATTTAAATTTAGTAAAGAAATGAAAATAAATTACAATATTACTTACATTACTTCCTGTAATTGACCTCATGGAAAAAACGAAAACAATCTCTCATTATGAAAATAATTTTTAAATAATATTTAAAATTATATTCTCCCATTAAAAAAATTGACAGTGAAACATATTTTCCGACGCATCTAAAATTAGTTGGAAGGGAAAATTTGATGGCCGAATTTTGTCCTCAAATTTTATTGTCAAATATAGTTGAAGGCGAAAAATTTGACAGTGTGACAGGGCTTATGTCATAGAGTTCACAAATAGGACAAATACAGGCGAACCCCCGTTCGTCTCGCTGACCTATAACCTATATTCAATTTGTCCTTGAATTTTTAAATTCTGAATAAAAATCGCGGGTAAGTCAGCGATCCGTGTGTGGAAAACATTTTTTTTTTTGCTGCAGTTTCACGTCCGAAACAAAACACACATGTGAAAGTTGAGTTATTATTAGAGACTCGAGAATTTCACGGGTTCATTTTTAGGCAAGTCGGAATTCACACACATGTAGATCATGTTACATTTGTAATTGGTCGACGTGTTGTTTGACACCTCTTGGAGATAAATGAGTCAAAAAAATTTAATGCGGAATTGAATTTTGCCTCAAATTACTCATTGAAAATTAATATTGGAAGCCAATACTTATTGTTTGATATATCGGCTCATACAAATTAAACTGTTCGGAAAGACGTTATAATAGTTTTTCATGGCGTTATTGTTTCAAAACGAGTGACATGGATCCCGGGGTATTAACACGTATACCGAGAATAACGTAAATACTAAATACACACGCTTATTTATTTAAGTTTTCAGAATTGCAACATAGATCTCAAAAAAAAAATATATATATATATACACACACACACACACACACTTCCGAAGTTTGTTCAAGTTCATTTCAGTTTCAAAATTTATACCGTCTTAAATTTCATGAAGCAGCACATTTTCCATGTGGCAGCAAGAATTTCTGGGACATGAAACTACGTGGAGATACAGCAGGAAGCAATAACATATAATGCCACCAGAATATATATTAAATTGTTTTATTTATTACTTTAATGAATACTTCATTTCAGGAGTTACAAACTGACAATTAAAATCACGTTGGTCGCGAAATGTTATTTTAGTGACAACAGAGCACGAACGGAATAAAATAAAAACAATGCACCATCTAACTTGAACATAGAATAAGGTATCTGATAATGTGAAAAAGTTATAAATAAAAAAAATATTAATATTAAAATTTTCGAGCCTGTTTTTGGCAAAATTTTTAATAATTTACTTATTTTATATAAATTTCAGACATGCTGTTATTCATTACCGAACATCTTTTGGTGTTTAGATGTACAGTTAGTTCCAGTTACCTTGTTATAGAATCATTTGAAGTGAGTACAACATGTAAACAAAGCAAGAAAAAATATCTACAGTAATTAAAATTGCAAGAAAATTAATTACTTAGCATAAACTTAACTAAATTAATTAGATGGAGACGAATGTCAATATTTACGAACACTGAACATTGGATTGTTAATAGTCAAATTCTTTAAATCTGGAAGAAAAAAAACTGTAAGGAGGAATTATTTGTTCACTCTGTATTCTAGTGTCTTTCTTCGTATGGTATTTTTTTAAAATCTATTTTCATTGATCTTTGTCAACTGGATTATTTACATATAGTGGTCTATAATTAAAGGATTTTTGTTTTTAAATCAATACTACAGCAGATCTGCAGAATTTTTTTTTTTAAGTATATTCGCTATTCATTTGAGGGTTATTGCGTTGTGAGAAAATTTGATTGCTCTTAACAACGAGGTCATTAGAGCCGATGAGAGTGAAATAAGATGAGAACTGAGGAGTGAAGGAATGCAAGGCCGGAGGAAACGGGAGATCCCCGAGAAAACCCACCGACCAGCACGGTTACCTCTTGCGAATATCCGGAGTGACCCGGTCGGGAATTAAACCCGGTTCGTCTTGGTGGTAGGCGAGCATTCTATCCGCTCAGACAGCGCGGCGCTTTCATTGGTCGGTATTCTGTTTCTCTGGCCCATTTTATTTCTCACGAGGTAACAGATTTTGTAACAATAAAATACGAAGGTAAATCATTTCTACAATTGCCATTATATATCATCTAAGCCTACAGCATAATTTATAGTAGTACGATTTTGCCGTCAAAAATCGCTTTACAAATGTGTTTGGCATTCGTTGGGAGCTTCTAGTGACATAATCATGATAAATGCATAACGCAGTTGCAAAAAAAAACAGTCCGTGAAGTCACAGCAGGCCATGAATAATGAATGCAGGATTACGGCAATGCGCCCACGAATTCGAAGTAATTAATGCTAGGTTGTACCGCATGACCAAAACTTGCTCTCTGGCTGCGTAACAAAAATTCTCTGTACTTGATACAAACAATTGTTTTGGAAACTATCTGCCAAATAATTTCCTGTGACCTAACAGGGGAAAGTTTGTATATTTAGAACACATTATTTTGTCAAACATGCAAAACTGTTTATATAGCTCAATGTTTATAATAATTTTAAGTCTACATAACTTACTTGCTTAAATTCAACATTATTTACAAACGTCACAAGCTAAGTTTTTGAGGAATTTACTCTAATTTATTTGTAGTGTTACAAAAATATATTTTTCAACTTGTTTCCAAAGAATTCCTCGAATAAATACAAAAACAATTATAGCGTGAGCTTCGAAAAATCGGAGGGGAATGGTTCATATGAAAATATGAATATGCATAGCGCTTTTAAATGTTAATCCTGAACATCAGTGCTATGCCATTGTTTCGTTATCAAGTCATTCGAAACGCAAGTTATTTTTTGATAATGTTGATCCATTTCTCTTTCAGTATTACAGCAGCCATCTTCCACTGTTGCCAATTCTAAACATCAATACAAAACATAGAAAATTTTAATGAAATAATAAAATAATGCGTATAAATCTGTAGGTTTTTTTTCGCTACTTTTTCCACAAACACCTTGCCAGAAAAAAATTGAGTCGAGATTGAATTTCTGTTGCCCACAGAATTCGTAAACAAAAGCTGCTAATTTTCTCAGTCAGTCATTCGGTTAAGGAACATTTCCAAAAGAGTTGAAAATCAGACGTTATCGTCAAGTTTCGTGAACGTAAGCGCGTATGTAAAAATTTATATAAATTTCAGTTGGCTGTCAGTATTTTCACGTTTATCTCTTATATTTACTTATTATAAGAGACCCCATGATATCGTGTTAAAGAAGTTACTGATAACTAATGAGCCTATTTTCCTCTACATGGGTGCAAATAAATTTTAGTGAAGTTCTTGAAAGCTAAGATGGTAGGTAGGCGTTGACGTCTCATTGACAGCAATACCATTAGAGAAGAAACTAGAAACATTTGAAACAGTACAAAGATAGTTGAAATACACGAGTGACTTACTTGGGATACGAATTAGGACAAACTCCGAAAATTAAGCTAGCTTGCAATCAACTGCATCATGGAGGTAGGATTCGGAGCTTCAACTTCGGATATATTCAGCGTAATTTTTTGAATTATAGGGTTTACTAGCCTAAAATATCTACTCGGCCATCATTTTGAAAATAATTTTCTGAGCCACTAAAACACATAAGTTTACATGTCCCACCATAACGCTACTTGTGTGAAAAATTTGATGGAAATCGGCTGATTGGTCCCCGAGGTATGGCATGAACAACTAACTTTCTTAAAAAGGGTTATCTTACAAAATAGATTAAAATTATCACTGTACACGATGTTTGTAATAGATAATGTCACCATAAAATGTTTGATTGAAATTGTTAAATTGTTAATATATAGCCATGCCAAACATATGAAGAGAATATATGGCCGCCATTATTAAAGTATGGTCTGACCCTATTTAAATAATGGTACTTTCCATAGCCTTCTGTAGGTGTGCAAAATTGTGTAAAAATTAGTCGAATTATCCCGCAAATATGATACAATATTAATTTTACTCACTTGACAATACTTAGCAAAAATCCGGCAAAGGAGGATGTCTGTATGGATATCGGATTATTGGTCCTCGAGATATGGCATAAATCCTCCATTGATCATGTGGAGATATTCATAAATGGTGGGCAAAATGTTTATATATAAGAACATTCGATTATTTTGATAGATACAATATACAAAGTTAAATTTAAATATGTTTCATAGTTTCGTACAAATAGCACACTAAGCTAAAATGTTTGTATATGCTCCATTCAGAAAATAGGAGACTTGCATACTTAAAAAATGTAAATTAATATAGCCTACCTCAGTACAAATTTCTTCGCCAAATTTGAAAGAAATCGATTGTCTGCTTCCGGAGATACGGCATAAAATCTATATAATTTCAATTGAGGCTATCTTACAAAATGGCGGAGAAATGAGGCTTTTCATAAACAATTTTGATGGGTATAAATGATACTGTAAGCATGTGTTGGAACACATCAGAAACTTTTACCAGACCCTATATAAAAACAACATGAATATCTATCAGAATCAATACCAGACCTACCACTTCCTAAAGTCCTCCCAACAGAAATTGAAAGAGCAGTGCATGAAATGAAAACTGGAAGAGCTAGTGGCTACGACGGCCTATCCATTGATGTTCTTCAGGTCACCGGGGAAGAAGCTTACAGACATCTAGCGAAGATATTTACGCAATGCCTCGAAGAGAAAAATATTGCGTCCAGCTGGAACAAAGCAATGATTGTGTTACTTCACAAGAAAGGTAGTCGGTGCGACATAAATAATTACCGCCATATCAGTCTACTGCCCATTATTTACAATGTGTTCACTAAGGTCATCCATAATAGTGTCAGTTCTATCTTGGATACAGCGCAACCAATATAACTGGCTGGCTTCAGATCAGGATTCTGCACAATAGATCACATCCAAATCATTCATGAGGTAATAAGCCGTGCGAATGAATGTAAAATTCCCCTTTGTTTGGATTTCGTTGATTTTGAAAAAAAACCTTGATTTGGTTCACCACTCAGCTGTTATGCAGGCCCTGATAGAACAAGGTGTGAATCCAGGTTATGTCAAAATGCATAACATCTACAGCTCCTCTACTGATTTTGTAAATATTTCTGAAGCTACCAAAGAGTTTTCTGTTGAAAGAGGGGTGAAACAATGTGACACCATATCACCCAAGTTATTCACATCGGGCGTAGAAATGGCTGTCAAAAATTTAGTGGCAAAACCGAGGATTAAATGGGTAAATGGTAGAAGTCTTAAGAATCTATGTTTTGCTGATGACATAGTTGTACTCTCAATCAGATCGGATGAACTTAAACAACTGTTAAATGAGCCAGAGATAGTATGCAAAGAAGTAGGCCTTAAAATAAACCTGTCTAAAACTAAAATAATTCAAAATATATGGGTAGCAAAAGACAATGTGATCACCATCGACATTGATATCGAGACTGTAGAACACAACATCTATCTTGGTCAGCTAATCAACATGAATGGCGACTCGATGCCTGAGTTCTATCGACGTAGAGTATATGGAAAAATTCCATAGTTTTTAAATCAAACATGCAATAATACCTTAAAAAGCAAGTATTTGATCAATGCGTATTACCTGTCCTCACATATGCTTGTCAGACTTGGATCCTGAACTGTCAAGCAAAGCAAAAACTGAGAACTGCCCAGAGAGGTATGGAAAGAGCAGTGCTTGGGTTTACAAGAAGAGACAGGAAGAGAGCTGACTATATTAGATCAGTAACTAAAGTCAGTGACATCCTAGAAAGAGTGAAGACTCTAAAGTGGCAGTGGGCTGGACATACTGCTCAAAGAAGTGATGACAGATGGACAACGGCGGTGAGGGATTGGATACCAAGAGACCTGAAAAGATCCAGGGGAAGACCTCCAGATCGCTGGGCCAGACACATTCGAAGAGTAGAAGGTGTGAACTGGAAGAACATTGCACAAGATCGATTAGCCTGGAAGGAATTAGAAACAACCTATGTGACGCTAAATTGTAAAGTGTAGCTCATCTGGCTTAAGGAGGCTGCATCCTGAAAAAGGGATTGATATAGCTGCTTAATAATAATAAGCATACAAATTTAAGTTGAAGTTTGTTTTGCAGTTTCATAGATAAAAAATTCGGAGCTAAAATGTTTATATGGCTGCCATTTTGAAAATATGTGACTAACCCTCTCAAAATTTATCAGTTTACACAGTCTGCTATAGTACTGATTGTTTGCCAAATCCGGAATAAATCGGTTGTTTTTTCGGAGATCATATAATTTTAATTTTTCAAATAATATTATTTTACAAAATGGCGGACAAGAGAAATTTTCTGTGAACGCATTTGATTGTTGTTATATATGTAGTCATTATACAAAGTTTTATTGGAATGAATTACATAGTTCCGACGATTTAACATACAAAACTAAAATAGCTATATTGCCGCAATTTTGAACATAAGTGTCTGGCATACCTAAAACATATCAGTTAACATTACCTACCACAGCGCTTTTTGTATGACACTTTAGGTAGGAATCGGTCTATTGTTTCCCTAGATAAGACATGAAAACATTATTTATTTGTGTAGCAATATCTTATAAAATTGAGGACAAAAGAGGCTCCATGTAGACATATTTGATGTTTATTATATATACTTCAGGCAAATAAAGTTAATTTGTATTTGATTAAATGGTTTCGAAGATATAGCACACTAAGCTAAAATAAGTAAGTGGCCACCATTTTGAAAATAAGGGCGAGATACTTGAAACTTTTATGTAAATATAGGCCTTAACTGCGGCAACAATACTTAATTGCCAATTTTTGTAGGAATCTGTCAATTGTTTCCGAGAAATTACATAAAATCTTGATTGATTCCTGTACTGCTATCTTACAAAATGGCGGGTAAAATTATTTGTTGATTGGCTTATATGATGTATGTAATATATACATTCAGCGTACGAAATTTGGTTGAAATGGGTCAAACGATATGGTACTTATCCAAATGAACCTATAATATTTGAATGGTCGCCATTTAGAAAATAAGTGTCTAATTAAGTCAAATTACTTACATTTACCTAGCCAATAACATACTTATGCGCAAATTTGGCGAAAATAGTTGAGCAGTTTTTGAGATATACTTTAAAAGCTTCTTTTTCATGTGGCTCTATCTTCCAAAATGGCGGGCCAGCAAAAATATTTACCTCTGCATTGAAAGCTTGCAACTTACGCCGCCAGCATACAAAATTTTGTTAAAATCGGTTAAAAGTTTTCCGAGGGATGACATATCGCGCTAAATTCTAAGATCGCTGCCATTTTGAAAGTAAGTTCCCAGCGTGGTCAAAAACTATACAAGTCCGGTGTCCTTACTTAGTACCGAGTTCGATGAAATTCAGTTAACGCGTTCAAAAATTGAAAGGTGGGACTCACACGTGCAGACATACAGACGCACGTTCATACAAGCACAGACACACAGCACACACATTCATACACGCACACACACACATTAAAGTGATCTCATACCTAGGGATAGGAAAATTTCGTGAACTCATTTCAGGACAAGATAGATTTCAAACACGTGTACATTGAAGTCACCTTTGCTATTGGATCTGAGTATATTATGCACACCCTAGACGACTCTCAGCCAATAGCAGACTTGCAAGGGAACAAGAAGCGAATCCCATTTTGTGACGTGAGGGGCGACACTGGGGGCAGCAGCCAATGAACAAAACATCTGAGGCTCGAGTACACAAAGGATTGTGGAGTCTAACCTACAGGTAACTGAAACCGCGAAATTTTCCCATCCCTACTCATAAAGCTATCTTTCCGCCTGAGAGTACGCTAAAAACTGCACCAGATCAGATTTTCAAGTACTCTGTTAACCCGTTCGGCCACAGATTAATTTCTGCATTCAAATGTTGCAATCACGTAATTTTTTTTTTTTTTTTTGCATTATCTGCGCTCGTGTTCAGCAATTTTCTCGTGGCCATTAAACGACGTGCCTCGTACTTGACCTTGGCAATAACCGTTCACGTCAAAGGAGTGAAGAAAATTCGACAAATCAGGTTAGCCACAAGGTACTCTCTCGAAGCACTGGGCACTGATGTCTGTGTACACCACCGATCTTTAATTTTCATTAATTTGCAACGTTCCCACGGTGTTGTACAGGGTTGCGGAGTGAGTCTACTCGAGCAGAAGTTGTCTGCTCAATTATTAAGGCCGCACTCAGAGAGCTCGCTCTCCTGTTCGACTCGCCCATACAGAATTGGGCTTCCCGAGTTCTGGATGAACAATACTGGTTCAGACTGCTCCACGGCGTGTGTGATTAGCAGAAGTCCAATAACGTAGCTGAAACGAACTTATGCGTCTATGACATCTGGTGTGGTACCAAAAGGTTACCGCGATATGATAGAGTGTATATATATATATATATATATATATATATATATATATATATACACACTTATAACGTACACATTCATTTTTTCGTTTCAAGTGTTGCGGAAGAATAAATTGTTGGTGTTAGAAGTATATGGAAATTCCTTACAACACCTGTAACTTTGTAACCTATGTAAATTGTTTCATTAGATCAATGGCATAAGAAACAACCAATTACATAATATTTGGTGTGTCAGCTGCAACCAATAGCATTGCCCAGGGAGTAGCAATGCCCTCATTTGTGTTACTTTCTGGACATGAATAGCACCGACCATAACTTCGCCTGTTCTGCTACATGTCAAACTTGAACGACGAGTATACTCGGGAGAATACGTTAAGGGATTAAAGACTCTTAACAGTTCGCGTTCTAAAGTGGCGTCATCCTACACTGTTAGAAAAATGTCCGTAAAATTACGGAAAATATCCTGATATCTGCGTTATATTACGGGCTCTTCGTTTTATTCAATAACGTTCTTTCCGTAATCTCATACAAATTTCCGTAAATTCACGGGACGTGACCACAAAACATGTAAGTTTTCTTAAACTGCTTTTTTAAAAAAAGAAGTAGCAAAATAAGTTTTACTTCAGTTATGTGGGTGATTCACTGTGTATAAATATGGTAATAAAAAAAATAGAAATTTGTCCGGTGTCATGTAGGCCTACTCTTTTTAGTTTCAAGTAATGTTATAATGTTGACGATTTTTTTTTTTTTTTTCAGGTTTTCAAACAGGGGTAAAGAAAAAACACCATTTTCGTAATATATTTCACTGCGTAATAGAGAGAAATTAAAAGACTTTTATTTTTTCTTGTAGTGGGATTTGAACACGAGACGAAAAGTTAACAATCAATAATTCGAGCTACTCACCTACCACACCTTTACACGAAGTACATACTTCGTAAATACGGATTTGACATGAAAGTGACGAACGCGCCTGTCTTTGTTTCAAGCGGTGTTAGAGCGCTTGCTGTTTTTGCTGTTTATAACACGAGGTTACGGAAAAAATATTTTTATTTTCGTTATGCGTGTGTTTCACTTTGTGCACCGAAGGTTTTGTCCTGGAGCGTAATTTGAACGAGACTCAACGAACTGACACTCCATGAGTGGTTATCCACTCACCTGCTACTATTTTACACGGTGTAGTATTGTGGAGATGGGATTTTATACGCTTCAGGTATCATCTGCATTGTTCGTGTTTCAAAATGGAAGCCATAAGAATACGAAGAGCATCTGTATTTTATACTTAAGGAGCTCGTTCCTGTAATTCGTCGTTCTGGAGTACCTTTCCGTAAATTAACTCTACTTCTCCGTAAAAGTTTCCGTAAATCTACAGAAATTTTCAACAGTGTAGAATTAACAACCTTATACAGAGATAAGCAGCTTTCTTTTTCATATTGGCCGCTGCAACTGCCAGCTGTTCCACTCTGTCCTACATAACGAAGCTACCAGAGTGCTACACGTTTGCTGTTAGTGCGAAGTCATGTAGGACGTGTCGCATGAGCGCAGTTATGACAACGCACGAGAAATGGACAAACACTTTCGTAGTTCGCCGCATAGTTATAGCGGTTTCGGACCCCAAAAAAGTGATCATTGTGTTTTAGCAGCAAACATTGTTCAGTTCATACGCATCGCATGTGATGGCATTTTCCTCGAATAAAAAAAAAAATTACACTTTATATATTTTCAACAATAATTTGATGTCAAATAAAAATTTCTTGTGTATTATTACAGCCGTAATAACAAATACTAAGTTGCGTAATAAATGAAAAAAAATTACAAAATATACTTATACCATGGGTTACCTCGTGACACGTATGTAATATTCAAACAACAAGCCATACGTATATGTATATATATATTTTAATAAAAAGGTTTTAATATAAAGACGTTTTTGCATATTTTAAACATTTTTTTAATGTATGAACTGTTAGTTGGTGAGCCCACCGCTATGATTAAATTATGCTTATAATAATAAACTAAAGATATATGGGTCGAAGCTATTGGCAGTAGCGCTTAACTGTAAGTGAGGGATTTTATTCCTGTTGTGAGACACAGACAATACAATACCGCAAGAATTACTGTAACAGACAGGGAACTAATTTAATTCGTATTGTAATTTGAGTTAAGTACACCGCATGCAATAATACTTTACATCTACGTCGGACAGTCCCCCAGCTGAATCTTGATGCCGGAGGCTGTATCTAGCTGTACGGATGGCGTCACGGCGGACACGCACATGGCTGCCTTCTTCCCTGTAGTCTGGCCGGTCGTGGAAAGATGCGTCGCGTCGCCTTGCGTCGGCCTGTATCGGTGCGTTGTTTAACGTATTGACATAGCTGGCCTATTTCCCTGGTTGGTGGAGGGCGTTGTTGCTTTGATGCAATCCCTGGCGTCCTGGTTTTACTTTGAAGGTGTGAGGGCGGTTTCACAGTTGGATGTAGTGTTAATCTCCATTCATAACACCACGACTTTAGAAGGCCTACATGTCGTAAATTTTTTCATCTGTACAACTTAGTTAGTATTTGTTATTGTGAATGCACAAAACTGAAGAATTTATTATTTGACATCAAATTATTTAAAAAATACATAGTGTAATTTTTTTTTTATTCTAGGAAAAATGCCACAACGTACAACGCGTACGAATTGAACAATGTTAGGTACAAATATAAAATTATTAGTTTTTTGGGGTCCGAAACCTTCAGCGCGAAACGATAGTGTGTCTGTAAAGTTTACTTGTCGGGACAGCCGCGTGCCTAGTGTCTCCGGGTTCCCACCACGGAGATCCACGCTCCCTCCTCGGCTGGTGTGGGAAACATTGCAGACGTTGCCGTTAGTCGATGAGTCTCCTCAGGGTACTCCCATCCCTTTCTCCCGATACCTCAATTACGTATCACATTCCTTGACGGCGAACATCTACGGCTCGCAGTTTGAGAGAGTATGACCCGGAGCACCTCGCCGTATACACCATTAACTCTTTCAGGCACAGACGAATGTAAAATTCTGAACCGTTGCCACGAACAAGTTTCACAATCTGAACTGTGAAACTATCGCGTAAACGCGACATCGTTCCTCGGGGCAAGAATATAAAAGTGTCTGTTTGATGTTATTCGCAGCAGCTGTTTATGGCACGTCGCAATCACAGAGTTGGCTGCTTAAAAACACAACAGTAACACAGACTCTGACAACGCGAACTCCAAACTCACACGTCAGCAAAATGGCAGCATTTGCTAGCAACATGGCGGGACTAGGTTGGCCAATCAATGCCTGGTAGCCTTCTTGTCTGCCAACAGCTAAGACAACAGGGGATATTTAAGAGCAAAAATTAATCCCCACAAATAGACAGAAACACAATAAAATAAGACAAAAATCGCAGTATCCAATCAATAACAGGGAGAAGACACAATTTTTTTCCCTGGGTGAGAATAAATCTGTCCTCAGTTTATCAACCGAAATGTACAAGAACAGAAACCTAAAAAAAAAAAAAAAAAAAAAAAAAAAAAAAAAAAACTGAATGACAGACTACACGAAAGAGAGTAAAATGAAGCACGTAAGTGAGGATAAAAAAACTTATCGAGTCTAAAACACAAAATAAAAACGGATACAAGGAACGACTTGAGTTAACACACATTAAGATTTGAGTTTTTTTTATTGACCTGTAAAACTGCCCACTTGTTTTCGGGTACCGCAAGTAAACATTGCGAAAATACAGAGGAGATTCGTTGTTTCATAAATTGGTTCTGAACTAAAGTGTTTTGGAACACAACTTGTCCCGAAATCTTTTCGCGAAAAACAGGTGCCCCTAACGCGTAACAATTTAAATTATCCTATCACGAAAGTATCATACAGCAACTTTTCCCAAAATCTTTTCGCATAGAACAAAGTGTCCATACCTATGCCTTGTCGACTCCTAAAATAAAATATAAAAACTGTAATACAATTTACGGCGAAAATTTCGTAAATCCAAGATGGCGGGGCCTGAGTCCCATAAACCCATTCTAACCCAGTGTGCACAATTGTGTACATTACGCGAGTGTCGGTGATTTTTGGTCTCTACTGCACACTGCAAAGCTCAAGTACAGGCGATCTTACCTGTGGGTAAATTATTCGCAAACCGTCTTACTGGTCTAGGTAGTGATTGGTTCATTAAACCGTAGCCGAACATATAGCCTACACCTCATTGGCTGTGACAACGAAACAAGTGTTGTGTCGGCCTAAGTACAGCATGCGTCATTCATTTTTTTTTGTTTGCAACACCTGAAACCGTAAACTGAAGTGAGCCCGATAGAATTAGCATACTCAGTAACTTCGGTCCGGACAAACTGTAGCGTGTCTCACAGAAGCCAGAGCTGAAAATAGTATACCGTGTCACGCTACCACAAAACGCGGCACGATAGAGAACGCAGTCGCTATCGCAACGGGTTATCTTCCGGGGAGCTGCGGTCAGTACACCGAGAGAGAGAGAGAGAGAGAGAGAGAGAGAGAGAGAGAGAGAGAGAGAGAACGCTTACGGGACTGGCAGCAGACGCAAGCTCACTGCTTGAGTTCGGTCGCATGGTCACAGGGTGCTTACAAATACAGAGGCGATAAAAGACACTAATTTTCGTCAACTCCAGTCGCACACGCCAGCTAAATGGCGTTACAGGTTAGCGTCACGCTGGAATACCGTTCGCGAAACCAAAGTCTACCAACCCGATTGCAATCCAGCAGCGCAGCCAGTGGTGAACCACTCGCAGCACGCAGTAGCCAATCAGAGACAACGTCCGTTCCCAGAGCCTCGCGCAGTTAATCAGCGAATGCGCACGCCCGCAGTCGGAACAACAGCCACGCCATTTCGCCTCTGTGTACTCTCCTACTGTGGCCTGTAGATTGGTTCACGTACTGGCCACTGAAACTGGGTCCTGCTGCAGATGTCACAGCGCATGCATAGAGACCTGCAAAATTCGCGTTGTCATTTAAGTACAGGCTGAACTCCAAGTTACTGCGCGTTTGTCCAACTTCAGCCATTGGCCAAAACCTGTTTAGCTCGCCTCGGATGACTCTTGATGCAATGATATAAGTTCAGCGGTAGATTGGCAAATCTCTTTTGAGGCGATGAAGCAAATACCTGACGTTGATTATAGTGCAGCGTCCAATGAAACCACAAATTGTGACCACTTGTGTATAAATAGGGGCACCTGTTTTTCGCGAAAAGACTTCGGGACAAGTTGTGTTCCAAAACACTTTAGTTCAGAACCACTTTCGTTAATTGGAGCATTTGAATTGCTACGCGTCTTATCTGCCTGCCCGCGAATCACAGAAGGTCAGCATGGGAGAAACTTAATTCTGATTGGCTCACTCATGTAACAGACTGTCTTCACACAAAGACAAGCGGCCAATAGCCAAATGAAGACCGGAAATTTGCACGTAGGATATTGAAGTCTAGCCTCCGCCTAAATCTTTTCGAGATAAACAGGTGGCTCTATATATATATATATATATATATATATATATATATATATATATATATATATAGACACACACACAGTTGTTGTCAACAATATATAGACACATGTGTTTTTCGCGATAGTATTTATGTCCAAGCTAGATTTCAATATCCTACGCCCACTATCACAACTTCCTTTGGTTATTGATATTGGCCGTGTGTCTACGTAAGAAGACATTTTTTTATTTGACTGGCCAATCATAACAAAGTACTCCGATACTGAACGTCCACGATTCGCGAGCAGACGCTTGAAACACACGACGTTTCAATTCAGCCAACCACGAAAGTGTATATGAACAAAAATGTTTTGGAGTACAACTGGTCTTGAAATATTTTCGCGAAAAACACCTGTATCCAACAATATATCATTTTTGAAACAATTAAACAATATCGAATAAATAATTTTGTGGCTTAAATTAATGTTTATTTGCAAATATTCATAAGTGTATACACTGCAAAAATTAATGGTAAAATAACCTGACAAGTATAAAGTAATATTCGCAAATTTGTGCGGGAAACACAGTTTTCCTTACATGTAAAGTAAAATTACTGCATTCTGGAGTAAAATTGACGTACATGGTAGTGAAAAATCCTATACATGGATCGGAAAATCACATTACGAAGCGAGTATGTCTTCAGCATTGTCTGAACAGCTAAATGGGAGGAGGGGCGGAAGAAACAATCCTTTAACACACTAAAATTCACTTATGAGGTCATGTTGTCGTCATGGTGGCGCATCGGCCTACCGTGATAGAAGTCCATGATTCGCACCCACTCACCGGCAAGTTTTGAGGATTTTAGAGTTAAGATTTCGGGTACAATTCGTCAGAAGATATTGGTAATAAACAAAACTAGTATTATTAATACCCCATGTATTTTAAAACACAATTTTATTATACAATATAGTTAATATTACCTTACTTTTAATGAAAATTTACTCCACATTTGACACGTAATTTTACCTTACACTTAGAGGTAATTAGCTTCCTTAACATGTACGGGAATTTTACCTCAAAATTTTTTTACAGTCATACCATTTGGTTGTTTCAACAAATTCCATTTGTTTCTGCCAAATCTTTATCTTAGTGCACCCGTGAACATTCACCAGCGCGCCTTGAAACAGTTCACTATCCGCCACTGGCACACGTAACCAAGCCTGGCATAGAGTAGATAAGTACACAGAGGTGAAACGATGTGACCGTTCCTTTGACGCGGACGTACTCATTCTCTGATTGGCTTTACGAGGCTCTGGGAACGGACTTCGTGACTGACTGGTTGCTACGTATTGAAAAAAGTTCCCTAATGGCTGGGTTTCCAGCTGGCAAGTCTGACACAGAGCTCTGATTGGCGAACGGTGTTAACGACATGATGCTGGCCAGTGACGCAGTTTCGCTGGCGCGTGCAACCGGAGCTCGCGGAATAAGCAGCTATGTCACCTCTACGTTCCTAAGTACTCTATGCCGCCGGATGTGGCACGATGCAGAAAGTCCGAATCGCGAAGTGTAGTGCGTCAACAGACGAGGGAACGAACACATGCGATGCTTGAACCCTTACGACATACACACACCGCCATTTTGAAAAGAAAGTTGTAGGTTATGTCTCACTGCTAACGCCCTTATTTCGTTCCGAGACTAGCAGAGCACCATATTTCCCCCAAGTATAAAACAACGACTATTTAAAGGTATTTATTCCACGTTTTCTGTTAAATTAAAGCCAAGTGAACCATTGATAAGTTATAAGAAAAGCGAGATGTATAATCGACTTCCATTTTAACAAAATATCGATGAGTGAAACGTTATGAGTACGACAGAATATTTAACCATTTCATTTCCACACTAACCCTTTCATCCCAACTGAAGACAATTAACATGTTGTACAGGAAGCTTATATTTGACTGGTACTGTACTTTGTGAGGTTCAGCTTCCAACGATCTTTCTTTGGGTAATGATTCCTAAACCGTGCTACAGCGGTACGTTGTGATTGGTTCTTATTGCTAATCACCGAATACAAAGCCTATATGTTATTGCTTGTGAAAACGAAACCAATTCTTTAATAGCTACATCAAAAAAATTTATAATTAGCAAAGCTAGAAATTTTTAATTAATGTGTGACTGAAAGAGTTTATTCAGTATTTCTGGTGTTGCAAATGAGACATTTATCGGTGCAAGATGTTCTTAAGTTGGCAAATAATATGAGTAGCTGCAGGATCGGAGATATGAGCCAGTCATAACTATACTCCAATCACTGTTAGTTGACACTTTCCGAAGCCCATGTAAAATTCTACTTCCAGGATATTACTTCGCCTCGTTCAAACTAAGCTTAACTAATTCTAAAAATTTACACCAAAGGGACAACGCACCGAATTCGTGCGCACTCAATTGTAATAATATTCTGCATTAGAACTATTTTTTACTAGCCGCTGCGAACACACAGGTGTTCTCATTGTATTCCGTCATATTTATTATATATGAAATAGTATAATTTATTAATAAAATATACGTAAAACTTCGATTTAATGACTTCCATCAAGGCGATCTGGGTTCAATCCCCGGCCGGGTCACTCCGGATTTTCGCATGTGGGAATCATGCCTGACATCTTGTAAAGTATTCCCGAATCATATCTTGTTTATCTGGAATAACATCATCAAATACACTTAGAGATTTGTTTTCGCATCGATCTGAAGGAATAATTTCCTCAGTGTTTTCTTTTAATAAGTAATTTTTTTCATTAGATTTTTTTGGATATCACTTCAAAATATTCTTATTATTGAATATATTCTGGTTGATTCAAACTTTAAGAGCAAACAAGTAATTTATTTAAATTTTACCACTCCATATTATAAATATAATTTATCATAAAATATATTTTTCCACTTTTACTAGGACCAATTATCAACCCACTAATATTATCGGGAAATAACTCACCATTTTTTTATCTTGGAAGTTTCCTCGGAAATTAAATCACCAACACCCCATTCAACTTTTTCATTTAATTGCAATAATTTTTGTAATAAATAGTAATAATAAAGTTTTCAAGTTAACAAACAATAGTTCTATTCTTCAGAAGAAACTTAACTATGATATAATTCATAAATATAAATCGTTAGCATTAATTAGTTTTCATGCAAAATTTTTTACTCCAAATGTGAAGAACAATACTTTAACTGCAATTGAAAAAATGAGTCCTGTTGTTGATAAAAATACTGTTATAAATATTCCTAGAGGCCAATATGATTTTGAATCTTTGTAAGATGCTATAAATTGAATTGAGCCATTTTCAACAAACAACATTGAAATAACAACAGACAATGTGAAAAATAGAATAACAATTAAAACCAAGTTTGATATTAAACTTGATGATCCTTTCTCTGATATTCTCGGTTTTGAAATAAAATTAAGTATCGATAAAGACAAAGTGGTCGTGGGCACTAAATTGCCTAATTTTAATCCATATAAAACCATTTGGAGACTAATATAATAGGTAGTTTTCCACCAAAAACTGTTAGGTTTTTGAGACTATGTTATTTATGATTCCCCATATCCAATTTTTTATAAAAATTATAATGAACAATTTAATAACGTTGTTCTAGAAATTAGAAACGAAAATGGAAATATATTTGATTTCGATGGTTCTGAGATTGACGTTGTTTCGGAAATTAAAGATATTTAAAATGTAACACTTTTCTTTCAGAAATAGGTGTGATGAGTAATTTCTATACAGCACCAAGTGTTGGTAATTCACTAACACCGAATTCATCACATGATTTTAAATATTTTTCTTATTCATCGCACTTCTCATTAATAAAATATAAAAATTTTCTTTCGGAAGTAGGAGGTATGCAAAATGCATAACACCTCTAATTAATGAAATTATAAATTTTGATGTCCATATGGCAGTGTATCAATTTTATTTTCTAGCATAATTCTCTTATCACAATGACTTAATAGAATTTTATTAACTTCGACTGTATATATTTTGTTTTTCTCACTCCTTATCAAATTTATTGTTCTATATTGAATTTTCTCGTCAAACAAACATTTCTTATAATCATCCAAATTAATTCTCTTATTGACAACACATTTTTTCACACCTTGGATTTTTTGTTCTTTATCGCCAACTCTATATGCATACATTTTTGCTCGTAAACCAACAAATTCTTTCAGTATTTTGCAATTACATTCGTATTTCATTTTTATTTTTGTAGCATGTTATAGATATTGTCATTTGGATAATCACTTGTATCAAATTTTTCTATCATCGTCTTCATATCTTCATAAACATCTTCTTTTTTTATGTTATAAATGAATGAATCGGTATATTGATAACACAACTCAATTTTATCATCATATTTTGGTTCCATCACTTTATAATGAAAATCACACATTAATTCTTTCGCTGTGTCCAAAATTGACATGCCCATATAAATAGGCTTATTAAATTTTATATTTGTTTTATTCATATGTATAGCTGCAATATTTTTATTAAATATAGTACTTCTTTTGAAATTCGGTTTTGCTAGTAATTTTTCACATTTTTCAGAATCTGATGCTAGTTTTGTATCAACTCTGTTTATAATATTTTCCATCTTTTTCTAACACTGAATAATCATGAGCTTTTAAAAATCTTTTTCGGAATAATTTTTTGCATTAGTTCTTATCTCTGTATTCAAATTAATATATTTCTTCAACCAATCGAACTGATCAAATGTTAAAATTCTATGTATTTTAGTGAGTTTTAATCCATTATTTGAATGCGGTTTCAAGTTGCGATAGTGAATTACATAATTTTGTTTGTTATCTAAAGTTGTTAATACTTTAGATAGATTTGTTTTTGGTACTGCCTTATTTTCTGAGCAAAATGGAAGAACTTTATGTAAATTATGTAGTTCTTGTGGATATTTTAAATCAACTTCTAATATATAACCAAACTCAGAATCGTTTTTCAAATTTAATACTTTTTCACTCTAATAATCTAAATCATTTAATGCATAGTTCACCCACTCGAAACTACCATATGGTAAATGCTGCGACAATGCCCAACCATATAAATTAAACGCATCGAGATATGCTAAATAATTTGATTCTTGATTTGGTTAAAATCTTCTAAATATTTGTTATTAGCTTTAACATATCGCTTACAACATTTTGAAATACAGCCTCAAATTCCTTTTTCAATCATTAAAATCATATCATAGTTATGTAATAAATCTAGTGGTTGTTTAGTCATTTTTAAAATTGCATCCCATGATAAACCTGGTGCTGTAAAATATCATGCAGGGTCTCAATCATGTGAATTTATACATGTGTTTCTAAATTTTTCGAATATATCTGCTAACAATAATACATCACTTTTTAAATATAAATCATGGTATTGGACAAGATTTTTTATGTTTAATTTGTTCCATACACATTTTGCATGTTCATATTCATTATACTATTTTCGTTTAATATTGTAAAATTCACATTTTGGTGAATGTTCAGTTTTTTAAAATTTGTTCCAACCATACATATAGTCATATGGGTAAACACCCATTCTTATAACTAAATCAATTTGATCTTCTGGAAAATGTTTTGCGTGTGTTTCATTTGATATTTACTTAAATTAGATGATAAATTATCTAAACCACTGACCATAAATTTTCTGTTTTTTTTCCCCAAAAGTTATAAACTTTTCTTCATTATTTTCAATTCATTCTATATTTTTATCAACATATCATAGCTCTTTAATAAATAAGTGAGCATCATAACCATCTAAGTTATGAAAATAAATAGGTACAAAGTTCGGTAATTTTAATTGTAAATTACAAGTGTTGCATGTTGGATTAATGAATTTTCCACTTATGTGATCATGATGGTGTACTTTATTACTGTCTTCAGAATATTTACATTCGCATGCAGTACATTTTTTAGATTTGCTGTATAATATTTCTTCTTTTTTTTTTAATAGGTGCATTGGCTCAATTTGTGAATATATTTCACCAATCTCTAATACTTCTCTTTTTATTGAATGTATAAAAATTTTATAAGCATGTGGGCCACGTTAAACAACTGGTGGCTTATACTCATCATAAGCAGATACAATATAATAGCAAAAACCAAATACTTCATGTAATTGATATTTCAATGTATATGATTCGTCATTCAATTTTTAATCAATGTTATTTATTTGATCATTAGTAAGACTATATCTTTCTTTGAGTACTACCTTGTAAAGGCCATTATCAATTTCATCTTCTGTTTAAATTTGATGTTTTTTGATTAGTTTAAATTTATAAATTTCTTTTGGATTTGGTTTAGTTGTTCATATTTTATTTAGAACTGATACAAAATCTGCATATATTGTGAATGGGACTTTCGTTGTGTGTTTTATATTTTTAAATTTTATTTGCTTTCCTTTTGGAGGTAAAGTGATTTTTACAGCTTAATTTTTTGAACAATCTTCAGTATTTTTATTTAATTTTTCTCAATAATAAAAGAATTGAAGGCACATCGCATATATAATCTTTACATTTATGATTATCTTTTTGTGCTGAAACTAGCCTTGATAAATCTTTAATCCAGCAATAATGCGAGTTTGTATCATCTTTGAAATAAAGTAAATTTATGTGCTTATTCTTTTTACTTTTAGTTAGTTCTAGTGGATATATCATGGATTTCTTACCTTGATCTTCAATAGAGTATACATTTATGGATATGTCAATTTGATTTTCTATTTTTGGTATATCTTCAATTTTAATTGGATATTCAAATTTATCTATAACTTTATCAATATTAAGCCCAACATTTTTATATTTGGTAACTCTATCTGAATGGCTGTCTGCTGGAAACAGTGCAGATTTTATTACCAAACGAAAGCATTTTGATCACTGTTTTTAAAATTGATCACTGTTTTTAAAATTTATGCATGCTTTCTAGATATTTATCAATTCAGGTAGTTCAATATATGATGATCCTTTTAATGGATTATACTTATATATTGTTAATTGTATCCCCATTATTCTATCTAAAGTCCACCCCGAACCTCTTTTTTAGAATTCAGAATTTTTTTAAATTATTTCTTGTATTATAGATTTATAAATTCTTTTAATATCTCCATCGTTCGATATTTTATAATTTGGTGATTAAAATGTAAATAATTCAACTTGATTATTTTCTTGCTTTTGGCAATTGATGTATAATTTAATGATGGTTTTCAACCCCCTGAATTTTATAAGATGTTCATGTATTTTCTCAAATACCTTATTTTTTATTGAAACCAAAAAATGAATAGGTTGTACTAAATTAAAATAATTTTCAATGTTTTATGTCGATATTCTGCTTTTAAAAAATGTATTAACTCTGTAATTTTCATTGGTCCTTCTATTTCTTTTACTAACAAACGTATTAGTAAAATAGGGGAATATTTCTTTTAATTCTTTTCTGTGTTGCTTATATAATTCATTAATATTGGCTACTGGTAGTGGTAAAATTGTAAATTATTGTTTGTTATTCATTCTCTTATCTGTTTTATTTTATTTCTAGGCTTTTAAAATACATTGTTAGGGAATGGAAGTATTTCTTTAAATACATTTTTATCCTTTTTGTGTACATCTCTAACATTGACATATGAAAATGGTAAATTTGCAAAGTTTCTTTTTTTTCTTTTTCTTTGTTGATTTATAATAAATTGTATAACAAATTAAATTAGATCAGCTTTCCATAGCATGTAACAATATTCAATTTTTAAATCTCTACCTATAATTCTCAACTCTCTCAATCTCTTCTCACCAACTCAACTGCGATATTGCGCGATGTCATTTTTTTATTTATTTAGTAAGGAAACAATTTATTGAAGACTTCAAAATTTTACATACAATGAAGAGCTGTAAAAGAGTAAATATATTGGAAAATGAAGTCTACAAAGTGTTTAAATTATTGATAACAAGTGAAATTGTTTTAACTATCTAACTTCTTGTTGTGGTGATATTTCTCATTATAACATTTTTTGCATATTGATGTGTGTTTGTCCTTCGTGGTTTTATGAGGGAAAAATTTTTTTAATGATTTATTCTCATTGCATACTGTGCATTTTTTTTGCCGGATAATTAAAATTTTGAATTTAATTTAGAATATCTAATGTTGTATTGTGTGCTTTGTTATTTTTATGTTCTTTGAGATATGCACTATTAACATATTTTCAACATTCTCACAGTGTTTTCTTTTTTTTTACCACATTGTTATTTTTAACATATTCTCGAAAACATTTTTTACAGGAGTTAATATGTTTATCTTTGTGTGTTTATGTGGAGAAAAGGAAGCAATGTTTAATACTTCGCCACACTCTTTACATTGATTTTCTTGATTTTCCATTTTTTATTTAATAAGAAAAATAATTTATTGAGAGAATGAAAAAAAACATTTTTTTAAATAATTAGTTTCTTTGTAAATAATAAAAAATTGCATCTCTGCTCAACATGTTGAACAATTTGCTTGAATTCACCAAACTACATATCTAGAAACAAATAAATGGTTTACTGTTACAAATTTTGAACTTTATGAGTCTAAGTTTGGCAAAAAAAAAAACTAATTGTATTCTAGTTGGGAAACTTAAAATTCCATTGCCAGAGCGCTATCTCAAGATACTTGATAAAAATTCTTTGAAACTAATAAATGAGTTGGGGTTTTTATAATGTATAAAGGCTTAAAAGAAATGAAAAATGGACAGTCTGTGCATGATATAGAGTTCTATTTAAAAAATATATAAATTTCTATTGATTTGAATCTTTCAAATATTTTCATTTTATTTTGTCTTAAATTTTCTTGATTTCATTTAAAATTTTGCTGTATTTAAACTGCTCACTTGCAAAATTGCTGTTTCTAGAAAACATGAAAATTTTGCTTGAAAAGTGAGAAATTTGCTTGATTTTGGGGTGAAATTGCTTGAAAGTTGAGGAAAAATCATGAAATTTGGGCCAAAATTTTGTGTTCGCTATTCATGCAGGGTTTTTGCGAAAAAAAAATCTTTATTTTGGGGTGAAATTTCTTGATTTTGTGGTAAAATTGATTGATTGTCGATGAAAATTGCTTGTTTTTTTAATTGCAGATCCTGCTAGTATATTTAAAAAAAAGTGGTAAATTTACTTTATTTTAGAGTAAAAATGCTAGATTTTGGGGCAAATTTGCTTGTTTTTAGAATGCGAAATTTCTCAAATTTCAAACTATGATTTTGAAGCAAAACACCTTGATTAAAATGTAAGGTGGTCCAGAAATCCCATTATATATCTACTCACAGAGTAGATAACTACAGTGAGACGAAGTTGCGATGCGGTACCTTTGAAGTTCCCGTACCCATTTACTGATTGGCCGTGCGAGGACCTGTGGACGGGCCTAGTGTCTGATTGGTTACCGCGTGCTGCTAACTGATCAGTATTGACTTGCCTACCGATTCGTGAGTACAGTACAAGGCGCCGATTGGTTAAACGGCGGGGCGGTTCCTTTGATGTGGGCGTGCCCATTTTCTAAATGGCTTCCCGATGCTCTGGGGAAGGGCCTCGTATCTGATTGTCTACCACACGCAGCGAGCGGGCTTCTGCCGGCCAACAGATCTACAAGGCGCTGACTGGCAAGTTGCCGATCCAACTTTTTGCTGTCGCGTGCGACTGGAGTTCGCGGTGCAAGCATCAGCTTCACCTCTGTATTGTTGACTTCTCCGTGGCAGTGTTCAGAGGTGGTGGAAGGCCCCGACGCACCTCTGACATTCTGCCGGCCCCAGGGGACAGGCGATGCGGCAACTGCACGCTCGGCTGCCGACGGAAAGAAAGGTTAGACGAGGCGGACCTTGAATCGGACTTCGCGGCGAACCGATGATCCAGTCGCGCGCCACGAAAGGAAAGGTTGTCGTGGAGTCATCCATCTCTCTTCGCGTTTTGAAGCGGGAGCGTTCGCTTGAACGTGGCACAGCCGTGTGAATTATTTGCTGGCGGGAGGGGGGGGGGGGGGGGGCTGATGACTCCCAACCCATGGTACCGAATTCTGGGATGAAATCTGGTGAGCGCCGTGTCATAACCATCCATCTGTAAGTACCACTATCGTGAGCTCTCTTGCGTAACCGTCCTTGGTTTGACTTGAGCCGGCTTTTCTTTAAAAAAAAAGACACACATCACACAGTCGATGGCGACTTGACTTCTTTAACGCAGCGTACTACCAACCGGTTGGTACAGTGCAACAAAATCGAGTGCAGCCCCGGGTGGAGGTGGGAAGAGCGCTTGTGTTGCGAGGTCGTCTCGTGACGTAGTGGGAGGGGTATCATTAAACAGGCGAGCAGGCCCTCCCCGTACACTCCGCTCACAATGCATGAGAGCGTCAGTGCCTACCAGCCGGGAGAGATACGTGGTTTAATTTCAAACCATTACACGACAATTTTTTATTTCATTATCTGAAAGAGGCTTATATAAAAATCCATATAAATGTAAATATCTGTTGTCAAATTATTATGTCTTTCAAAATATAGCACCGTAAAAAAAGGAAATTTCGGAATATGGGAGCCCAAGTAGATATGCTCTTAATTAACTTTGCCAAATAAATCACATGACATCTGATCGATATAATTTACATAACATATTATTAATTAAGTATCAAGGATATTTAACAATCGGCACTCGGGCACTGGCATCTTGATTCTATTTTAAAATAGGTAGTGATGTTTCTGCCAACACATTTCTATTCGCCCAAAAGAAAATAATATTCATATTATTTAGACTCTCTTGGACGAATAAAAACATTTTGCCAGAAACATCAATACCAATTTAAAAGAGATTTAAATTGTCATTACCCGAATACCCATCCTTCATGGAATTGTTGCTATTCATTTCATCATGATGCCCTCCGTCTTTAGTTATGTCTTAAAAAATTCACTTGGCTCCCTCATTGAAGCCATTTTTACTACCTGGATGAACTAAGTTAAATTACGGGCACCTGTTTTACGCGAAAAGATTTCAGGACAAGTTGTGTTCTAGCACACTTTAGTTCAGAACCACTTTCGTGATTGGGGCATTTGAATTGTTACGCATCTTGTATGTTTGCCCGCGAATTACAGACTGTCATATCGGGGAAACTTAATTCTGATTGGCTCACCCATATAACAGACTGTCTTCACACAAAGAAAAGCGACCAACAGTCAAATGAAGACTGCGAGTGTACACATAGGATATTGAAGTCTAGTCTCGGCGTAAATCTGTTCGCGAAGAACAGGAGGCCCTAACTACAATCCATCGCTTGCCTTACTGGTTCTGTGTGTACACTCCTGCTACGCCATTGCGCTGCCAACACTAGTTAACAGTGTAATTCGGATGAATCCTTGTATCATCAGGTATTTAAAAGGTACTTACTTTCGCCTCGTCATTTTTTCCTTATAGCTCGCAGGTATTTCGCTCGGCACGCGACGATCTTGTTTCTTTCGATTCAGAAGAACCACTTTTTTTTCTTCTTTCAATTTTTAGTTTGAAACCCATTTTATTTTATTTTCGCCATGTCCCTACTTACTCTGAAATTAATTTATTTTGCCACAATGCCCGCAAGTTTTTTATTGTGGGTAGACTACTTATTTCTTTAATACATAAAACTCGCTCAATTTCCTTCGCGCAACCCTAGCATCAAATGATTCGAACTGCATTTTCCTTCTTCTCATCACGAGTTGACAGTTTGTTCCGCTGAGAGATTGTATACTGTCCTATTGATGAATTTTTTAAATAACAGCTATTGCTTTCCCGCTTGCAGCTGAAGCACACTTAGTTGGAAAACTGGATAGAAATACGTAACATTGCCACATTCTTTTTCCATATCCCAGAACTGAATTGCGCTTCTAACAATTTCTCCAGTTTTGCTGTACACAGGTATATTACTTTGATGTTTCTCAGACATCGCAAATGTAACGGTAGGTAAATAAAACATACCGCCGCACATGAACAAATCTTAATGACGAACTGCTAATGATCCGGCGAAGACAACAAATATGTACGCAAGTAATATTACAACCAAATATTGTAGAGTCTAATACCGGACAGCTGGCGAGTTTCCGAGCGAAAAGTGATTGTGCTGCGCTCTGCCGGCTTGAGGTGGCAAACCATTTGTTTACTTTTACCGTCGCGCGTTTTAAACAGGGAATTGCTTATGTTTTATTTAGTTTAAATGATTCTAGTGATTCACCATCATTGAATTACCACGGCAGGTGGCATTTGCGCCGTCTATAATTATTTTAGTTACATTATTAGTTCTGAAAAATCTGTTCCATTATCGAATCTGTTTTTCCACTAACAAACATATTTGAAATATTTTTATTTGTTATTTCCAGCATATACAACACATCAAACACAAGTTTCCGAAGCTTGACATTGATGCTCTGGTATAAACACTTTACTGAAATAACTTACTTTAAAATTAGAAATAAAAAAGTGTCTGCCATTGCCGCCCCTTTTTTTTCTGTATTTTTCAACCTAACAAAATATATGGCATTAATATGTCCTTGATTTAAAAAAGGGCAGTGATAAATATTTAGGATTAATTTTCCCTTCCTGTTTGGGACTACAAAGTTTTTGTGTGGAACACAAACACTTAATAAGCACAATAGCAGCTTTCAAGAAGCTAATTTCCAAAAAATGTTTTACTGCGTGGGAACTAAAACTATTTGTTCGTTTTAAATTTTTGATACTTGTACGCTGGAGATGCGCATTAAACCGGAATTTAGCTAGAGGAGAGGCTACTCATACTTGCTAAAGCAAAAAATTTGGTTTTATCACTTTTTATTTATGTAATGAGGAATGTCACCAATGTTGTTTTTAGAAAATAATTCTTATAAAATTAATTACCAACCCAATAGTATTAATTCGCGATAAATGTTACGAAACGGTATGTCATAAACGGATGGGTGTTGTAGGTTAGGTGTTAGTTCTAGTGAGGAAAAACAAGCATATATTTCTAATGTATTTCTGTAGCATACACACATGTACAAAAATTAAAAACAAATCATGTTTAATCACTGTGTGTTTCGGATCTTCAGATGCGTCCCGAACATAACAGGGCAAATTGTACAATATTGTATAGTTCACTTGTTATTCGAGATTTCCGGCATTAAGTACCGCCTTTTTTTAAAATCTAAACTACTGGATATGCATTAAGACACCTGTATTACAATATAAAATTAAAATAAATATGTTCTAAACAAAATACTTTGTTGGAATACTGCATTTCGCGCTCAAATGCACTCGTTACGTTCACTGTGTGTATACACAGAGTCAAAATTGGGGGGTGTTTGCCACCTCAAGCCGCTAGGTTCGCTGCTGCTGCTGTTCACACGCTCGCCCGTGTTGCTCGTGTACAGCTGTCCGGTAATAGTCTCTATTGTATTTGTTAGAACTTATAGTGGAGGTGAAACCTATATCTTGCGGGTACATGCGCGTGACACGACACTGGATGGAAAACAACTTAACACAGGTTGCCACAACTCTTGTTCGCCACTTTACAACTGACGTGACTATACGCAAGGGTAGCAGATAAGGTCGCTTACTCGCTACTGGCTGGAAGGATACAAGGCGACGTAAATGCAGGGACGTGTGGTGTGTGTGTGAGAGAGAGAGAGAGAGAGAGAGAGAGAGAGAGAGAGAGAGAGAGAGAGAGAGAGAGGAGAGAGAGAGAGAAGGAGAACGTTATTCACTTTTTTTCCCGGGGCTTCACTAAAGTTTCGCTGGCTGTATTTATTCAAGCAGAGGTTTAGAACACAGTACGAGCTAGTGATGGGCAAAATCGAGTTATTCTCAAAATCGAAAATAATTAACGTTAGTTCTGCCTGTTCGAAAACTTCTTTTTTGAACCGAGTAAACTAATGGCGTATTTCGCTGCTGAAGTTATGCCACTTTAGTTCATAAGAAGTTATTATGTTTATTTGTATTCGAAAAATGTAACATTTTAAATTCGCGATCATTTTTCGTCCTAATGTGTACTCCGGAGCTGTAGTAAAAGTCTAGAAATGAGACAGAAGGCTTTTAACGTTATTTTATTTTTAGTTACAATCTGCTCTTGTCGTTCAATGTTGAATAAATTTTCTCGGGTATTTTGATAAGTTAAAATCTCTTTGCAACTCACGAAAAGTTACAAAACTGAAGAAAATAAATTGCTAAAATTTTCTTTCAGAAACCGAATTATTGCAATAGTTGCCATTCTCTTTCCCTGATATTCGAATGAAACATTCGCCTCGTGGATATACGAATGAGTGAACCGAATCATTCTTTGTTTAACAAACTGAATGTCGGGTGGAATTTTGGTTTTCTTAAGTAGAATACGCGACATAAAATGTGTTTAAAGAGAAAATTTAAAATCTTTGTACAAAAAATTGCAGAAGTTAAATGCCAATTGCTGATTAGCTTAAAAAATTATGTAAATATTGTAGTGCATCTAGTGCTATCTGTTGTCGAGAATAAATACTTCAAACCGAATGATTCATTCGAATACCACAGACAAAAATCGAGAATTCGATTATAGTTCTACAATCGAATATTCGAATGGTTTTCATTCGATTTTGCCCATCACTAGTAGGAGCCGTGGTGGTGTAGTGGTTAGACTACTCGCCTCCCACCTAGACGAACCGTGTTTGAGTCCCTGCGGGGTCGCTCCCGTATTTTCGCACGTGGGAATCGTGCCGGGCGATGCCTCTAGACGGCGGGGTTTTATTTGGGAACTCCCTTTACCCCTTTCCTTTTATTCCGGCGTTGCTCCATACTCACCTAACTTGGCCCTCATCGGCTCTCAAGACCTCGTTAAGAGCCGCCCAAATCTCTAAACTCCACTCCACTACTCACTATAAAGTGACCACTTTTGAAATCAACCTTAGAAACAGTCACTGCCCTTGCCTGCATGTATTTAAATGGGCACACTGAGTATCATGTGAACAGTAAAATTGGTAACGATGGGCGGGAAATAGTTACATTTCTTAACGTCGAATAAAAAGTGGTCGGTAACCATTTGTGATAAATTAAATAATTTTTTCGTTTTCTGTTTTTATTTTATGCATCGACGTATAAAAATGAGGAGATTTGTAAAATATTTACTTTTATAATAATTGCACAGTTTCGTTTGACCGACGCGTGAATGAAGTGATGAGGCCCATGGCAATGTTCATTTTACATAAGGCGGAAGAATACACAACGTGCACACAAGTAGGTCTTAAACAGGGCTTTCAAAAGGGCTCATTTTGCCGTGAACAGCCTATAGGTACTCAGAGGCGAACTGGCGTGGCAGTTTTGTTGTGGCGTACTTGTTCGCTGATAGGCTGCGTGGGTTATCGGAAACTGGCCCTGCGTTCTATTTGATTTCTGCGTGATGCGAATGATGACCATTGGGCTTGGCTGCCGGCCAGCGCATAAGTTAACGTGGTTTTCCACTGCCTCGTCACAGTTGTGGAGTGTGTCAAACAGCAGACTGTGGGAAATCCTTGCCTGTTGTATGCCGAGCGTGTTCGGGGCGATTGTCTTGAGGTGATCTTCCTCGCCCGCGTGTGTGGAGATCAAAGGGGCCGGCCGAGCAACCTGTGTTCGGATAGGGAAGAGAGGATGGGCATCCCCACAACGGTACTTCGGTCATCGGTACGCGACAAAGACGCTTCTTCATCCCGACCATGGGCTTGCTTTCTCCGACAATCGAGTCGTCGGTATTTTGACGGGTCAATGGCAAAGACCAGTTCGTGGTAAGATGGCCGTAGTCTCGGGCTGTGTTCGATTTCGGCGCAGTGTGCCCTTGATCACTTACGCTTGATCCCTTCCTGTCTAACGAGCCTTTGTTCCCTTCGATAGAAATATTAGTTAAGTGAATTCGGACGCTTGAGTTCGTTTCCACCTCGAATTTTACGGTGTAGAATTTCGCTCCATTCGAGTTTCATTTGTTTTTGTGGCGTTTCCGAGTGTTTTCTGCGGCCATGCAGAGTTGTAAAAACAAAATAAACACACATTTCAAACAATCGCGAATCGAAAACTATCTAGGACTCGAGAAGGGCAAGTCGCTCGTGCCCTTGGCTGAAGGCGACATTCTAGGGTGCATAATGTGCCCTTGCTGTGAATTCGGACAGCGGCAACGTGACGCCACATCCGGGATGCACTTTTCAAGGGCTCGAAGTCAGATAAGGGCCCTTAGTTGGCGATTTCGAACAGAGCCTCGGAGTAACCACGAGCAGGTGACGTCAGCGCTACCCGTACAAACACTCACTAGTGGAAAGGCTGCTTAGGCAGCTTTCTAACCTCTGTATTGTCAAGAGTGAGTGAGTGAAGAGATTTGGGCGGCTCTTAACAGTGAGGTCTTGAGAGCCGATGAGGTTGATTGAAGTGAATATGGACTGGCGCCGGAATGAAGGGACGGGGGAAACGGGAGATCACCGAGAAAACCCGCCGACCAATGGCATCGTCCGGCACGATTCCCACTTGCGAAACTCCGGTCACCTGGCCGGGTATTGAACCATATTCGCCTTGGTGGGAGGTGAGCGTGCTAATCGCTTAGCGACCGTGGCCCCTGTATTGTCAAGTGCTCTGTGGCAGGGTTTGCCGTCAAGGCTATCACCTACCTAGAGCTATATGCCGCGTTTGAGGCCGAGAATCATGTCAAAGAATACTAGTACCTGGGAGTCATGCTGGATGACAAGATGAGCTTTATTGGGCACGAACAATACATAGCCCGCAAAGCTGTTGTGGTATTCCACAAGTTAATTTCGATGGGCCTTGATTTTCCCACTTTGAGAAAAATTTACATGCCAGTATTTGAAGGAATTGTGGCTTATGGAGCCGTGATCTGGCATACGAGAGCTTAATTAGTGTGGCAAGTTCATCAGTGCTCAGAGGGCGGCGCTGTTGGCTGTATTGAAGGCACACAGAACTGTGTCAAATTAGGCTCTTCCCATATTGGCTGGTGTACTGCCAGTGGACCCATTGGTGAGATAAAGAGGCCCGGTGGCACAAACAGCAAGAATGGGAAGGCTTACAAAAGAAGACAGAAAGGAAATCAGGTATGACACCTTAATGTTATGGCAAGAAGGTGGGGGAGCGCCACTAAAGGAAGAGTCACATATGAAATATTGACAGATATGGAAGAAATAATGGGAATTTTAAATCCACGCTGCACAGTCTTGGGTTGGTCACTTCCCCACTGTGTGATGTATGTGGCGTTGATGATACATTGCAGCATATATTAATGGAATGTATCAAGATTGATGATATAAGAGTATGTCTTCAGTCGATGACTGTTCGGAGAGGTCTGCAGCTGGAGATAGAAAGAATAATGCCCGGTTAAGACCTACACAAGCTATGGAAAAACTTTGCAAGAAAAGTAGGCAAGATATTGGAAGAGAATGACCAGTGGCAGCAAGAGCATTCTGATGACCTGTGAGGTGGTAGTCGGGAAAAGGATTCAATGAAGGGAGTCGGAGTATCACTAATTGGTGAGGAGGACAGGTTTTACTGAGAAATCCAGCAGAAATCTGTGTAATAGATACAATAAAGAAGGTACTTGAAGATCAGAAGAGGAGAAAGTGCCGTGCACTATCTTACTCATCCGAGTACAGATACAGTGCGGGAGGATGGAGTGTGTGCCAGCCTTCGTGCAGTAAAACTTGGAACACGTATCAATAGCCTCATCGCCGCCAAGCGCAAGGCTCTGTACTGACGTGCAGTGTTCTCGCCGGACTTCGTATCCCTATTATTTTATTGATGAACAATGTGTAGGAAGGTTCAATGCAGGGCCTTGAGTAGTTATGAATGGATCTGGCCCGTATATTTTGAGATACAACGCTCTGAGAAAGCCGTATTATTTTTCCATCTTGGAGTACTTAAAAATGGTCTTTATAATGTGCGTGACGTGTT
The DNA here is from genome assembly GCA_029891345.1 of Dryococelus australis. Classification (NCBI taxonomy): domain Eukaryota; kingdom Metazoa; phylum Arthropoda; class Insecta; order Phasmatodea; family Phasmatidae; genus Dryococelus; species Dryococelus australis. The sequence continues at coordinate 306,754,433 of CM057009.1, read as the reverse complement.
GAAAGCACTCAACAGCCCTCGTCTGAAGTGTACCACCTTTTCGCAGATCAGTACGTTTGACACACGTTTAATAGTTTCGTGGTAAAACGAGTACTTAAAACACTCTGCAGCGCAGTTCAAGTACCATGTAGGTAGGAGCCTTAACCCTTTCAGTCAAATATAAGTGAATAATTTTAGGCCTTGCAAAAAAACAAATCTTTTGTTCGGAACTGTACTGATATCAAGACGATGCTTGGTCTCACATCGGGATCAGTATAAAATCTATCTGTCTCTTAGGTTCCTGGCAGCAGTGGTTTGTGACTCTAAGGAACATAGTCTCAGCAGCGAATGATATTCCCCACACGTAGGAAACCTTTCTCATTGGACGGTATGTTCTGCTGTGTACGATGCAGACCATTCAGGCCACTTCGTATGCAACGTCCCAGATAGAGGACACTGTGAATGAAGGAGTTAAAGGCCAGAGGGGTGATGAGACCATAGTGGAGTAACGTCACGTGGTTGGGAACGTGATGTCGCGGCAGGGCTGGGCCGAGCAGCCGCCACTTTGCATCCAGGAGTAAGGCGCCGCTGTGGTGGCTTTCAAACCCCGGCGGCGGAATAACACTAGACTTTTGCCTGGAGTAAACGTGGTTGGGCGTTTCCGCCATGTGTTGGATTTTCCACTCTGCTTTGCATTCCGGCGTTGTTGTTTCAAATTTGACGAGTGCCAAAGTGTCTCTCCTCAGTAGGTGTTGCCCGGCTCTATGTGTACGGGGACTTTAAGCCAACATTTGTATGAACGCAAATTCCATAAATCTCTTTCAGTCTTCTAGCGATGTAGACTTATAAAATTTGTAACAAAACTATCAGGATATTGCTGTGTGATTTTCCCAGTATTACATTAATTTGCAAACTATTCAAATGGCTGATAACAAACTAATTAGTGTGCACTAATTTCCTCGCGATATGCCGCAGAGTACGTAAGAATACAGAGGTGAAATAGCAGGTGGTTCCGCGAAATAGTGCCGCACGCGCAAGCAAAATAGCGTCACTTACCAAGAGACGCGTCGGGACGCCGTTCGCCAACCAGCGACCACTAGTCTGCTTTCCAGACAGCAGCCTAGCCAATAGGAAAACTTTCTAAGCACGCAGTAGCCAAGCAGGCACAATGCCTGTTTCCAGAGCCTCGCAAGTCAGCACAAGGCCACTCCCGCATCTCAGGAACCGGCACGCAGTTTTGCCTCTGTGAACGTAGGGCTGTCTATTCTGTGGCTCCTTCTAAACAAATACTAAATTTTATAATTTTATATTCGAGTAATTTTACTGGAAATTAGATGATTAATTAACTCCCAGAACTCCCAGCATACTTGATGCAATAGATATTTCGCAGAAGTTTTATTTTTGGGTGTTCCTCAAAACACGACGCATAGACTAAAACTTTTACATCACTGGAATATAAGCAGAACGGTAAATTTAAGAATAATACTCCAGTCTGACGTGAACTCCACCAAGACATATCCAAATCTATATCAGAATGTACGTGGTGGAAGGAACAATAAATTATTTAAATTAAGGCGTTTGACTAGGGCCATATTTTGCTATCTTAACCCGATGTATTTCTTTTACAATGGCCCTTCTTTTTTTTGTTATCAATATTGGTTTAAAGCGGAATAAATTTTGGTTCTACAATAGTGTATATTTTGTTAATGTGTTAACAAAACTAACAGTTAAATCAATTCACCAACTCGTTCTCAGAAGATGTGCTTTACAGGAATAAATACGATGCTCGGAGACGTTGACGATATGCTGTTTGCTTTAAGTCTGCTTTGAAAGCGTTTGCCGTTGACACAACTCAGAGAACGTGTTTATAATTAATTACAACTCACTGCCGCTGTAACGCACCTAAAGTAAATATCGGTCTATTTAGCCAATGAGGTCAACATTCTCACATCTTTAACCCAAACATGAGGTAAGCATCCGATTAAACATTCCTTTGTGGCACAACACTGACAGCTAATTTGTAAAACACTTTACTTTGAGTGATTATATCTTTCCCTTAAATTGACACACAAATACCTACAATTACAGCACTAGAAAACTGGCGCGCTCCGCCGAGCGTCCTAATTCCCAGAATATTCTTGCGCTCCCAACAGGTGAGTGTTTCCTCAGGGGGGGGGGGGGGGGGAGGTCCAGATGTAACACCTCCGACAGCGCAGGAGAGCAGCCCGGTGCCAACTGCAGCGCGTAACAGTATTAATGTTACTACAATATTAATTTTTTATAATATGTGAGCCGTCAGAAATTAATATTTTGCTGTTAATGTAATATAATGTTAAGCTATTAACGTTACTGTAACATTGCGTAATTTTGTGAAAACATCACTTCCTTACTGCACTGGCAAAATTAAGATGGCGTTTATGTTGCGACAAAACTAATTTTGTGTTGCATAGATGTTAATATTTGTGTTAAAAAATTTTCCTGTATATTTTTGCTTTAAAAAAACACTCCGATGTAAAATAATTTAAGCACTATTATTTTCTCACAAAAATTAATATTAGCAACGAAAAAATAATACAGTTGGAGGGGATCAAACCCACAAGGTGAATGCACAAAACCCGACGTCCTACCAGTTGCATTATCTTGACACGGTTAACTCAGTTTCTTATTGTAAGTACTGAATACAGCAATACAAACTGCAAATTCTCTTTCGTAACGTGGAAATACTTTGTATCCTATAAATATGTGCACAACTGGCACATGTAAACTGCTTTGCAAGGTTTTGAGTGCTGGTCAAAGCTCCCTTTAGGTTTTAAACTATGCTTTAAAATTTAAATATATGGTTTCATTTTACGAGGTTATCGGTGTTCACTTCCAACCGCCATTTAACAACAACTAAGTGTATGGTTGGAAATTTCTTTAACGTTGGAGTAACACAAAACATTTTGTTCTTCCTGTTAATTTTAGCGTAATTCAGATTTTGGTTGCGACAAAATTACTTCGAGGATTTGTTAACATTAACACTTCAACAGTATGTTTGCATTACAGGAATAAGAGACTTTTTAATAGGTTGGAATTAAGTGACCTTTTTCAGAACGTTAGTAATGTTACTACAACATAAAATAACAGAGAAATATCTGAACAGTAATTTTTTTTTTGCTGCAGCAAACTTTAGACTTTTTGTAAGTGCATTTATTTTTGAGTTCAGGTGGGGCAATCACGTAATTTTTTGGTGTACGCTGCACTTATGTTAAGCATTTTCTTATAACCAGTGAACAACGTGCTGTGTTCGATGATATTGCAGTTAACCATTCATGCAAAGATGTGTAGGATATTCTACAAATAAGATTAACTGCAAGGAAGACTACCAGAGTTGCTTTGATGAGTACAATACTCATCATGAACATCATTCATCTGCAACATTTACACGATCGGGGACATGGTGTCTGAATGTATTATTATACGAAAGCGTTGTTCATAATAAAAAATAAATATAAACTTTACCCGTATTAATAATGCAAGGAACCTCTTCGTGCTATATCTTGAGGTGTCGAGAAATAAATACGCCGAAATTACAACACGCGTTTTTTGCTGCTGTAACACACGATAATGTCTTGTTTACGTAAACAGGGCACTGACAGCTTTTATGCCCATGCATTATAATAGTTTTTAGTTTACATAAACAACATGTAACTGAAAGCATAACCTCAAACACGTCCCTGGTATAGACAACTGTAAATACGTTTACTAGTTGTCTCTCTACGAACCTAAGGTACGTCTTATTGGTAAAACGATATGATATTCAGCTTGTTATCTTTTTTTTCGCCTTAAATCATGCTCTAAGACAAAAAATAAAGTATGCTTTACAAAATGTTATATTTACTTAGCAAGAAAACAGCTGCTTTTGTAATAAAACTTTATGAACTTCACACACAGTAAATAATAAAATAATGTTACACAAGGTAGTCAGCGTTAATTCGCAAAAACATCTGAGAAAATCACGTTAAGTTTGTTATAGACTGTTCACGCTAAAGTAAGTACTTTTGAGGCCATACTTTACTTTTTCCTTACAGCCATTTTTTTATTATCATGTAACCACCTTTTTAAATAGATGTAGCCCTTTAAGTAATAAACACAGTGTGTTATTCCACCGCACTCTGAATTTAACGTCAAAGAATTAAATAAAATACATATATTGACTATTTTTACGAATAAGAAGGCTTCCAAAAGTGCTCATTTTACCATGAATGAACCTAAGGGAAAATGGCCAGTAAAATTTTTCAGCTTAATGTAAAGAAAGGTTAGTTCGCATGAAAATATAGTAAACTCAATCCTTTTTGTGTGTAATAACAACAAAGCGCTCGCAAAATAAAATGTATCACTTTTAAATATAATAATTGAACACTTTGTAAAATGCCCATATCTCCCGTGTGTCCGGTTGAGCTGCCCCATGTCCTCGAGATAGATGCCCTGTTGAATTCTTAGAAACCAATCACAGAGGTAGTGTGTCTGAATTCGCAAATTTTACTTAAGCAAAGTACACACATCAAATTTTAGTTTGATATGTAAATTTAACTAATATTATTCTTGATAAATCGAAAACTACTTAAAAAAAATAAAACATGACATTTATTTAAAGTTATAAATTAAAAACATTGTAAAATACTGAAGTTAACACATTAAAATGTTAAAAATTTATAAATAAATAATTATATAAAAAAACCTTGATCAGATTGCATTATAAGAAAGACCTTTTACTAAGTTCCTTATTAGTTTTTTGCTCTCTTTTCTTTCCTACCACAAATGTTACACATGTTGCCTTACATTGTGCACGATTGTGTGCAGCCACTTCGCACAAATGGAGCATTTTATCCAGTATACTTTTTCCTTTATTTTGTAATAGTTTTCGCCGCACTCGATGCAGTTGTCATCTTCACTGCAGATACTGTTGTCGTCGTCTTCATCATTTGGAACTCGAAGAGATTTCCTTTTGCGCGTTTTTTCTGTTGACTTTCCCTTTTGAAATTCAGTGGTCAGATTTCTTGCTTCACAGTTAGACTCCGTTGCAGTTTTCCATTATTTAAGCCTTTGAGTGTGGTCTTCAGCTGTGAGAACTGTAGCAATTGGTTTTCTTCCTTGTAGGTACCTTGGTTTCATTGCAGGAAGTCGTGAAATCTGATGCGTTATTTTCGCTGGGGTTTCTTTAGACGTTCCAGCTGTTGGTTGTTGATCACACGACAGAGATAAATTTATGGAAGTATTTGTAGAGCTGTTCATTTCGTCCCTTATGCTAAAGAAGTGTTCAGGAATAGCATCTTGGTCAAGAGGGAACATCCCTGTTTTTTTTTCTGAACCCATTAACCGCGGTATTTATTAAAGCCAAGCCCTGCCAATCTAATCGCCAACCTGAATCCGAGAAATCATTCGTCCTGGATGTTGGAGAATCCACTTGCTGGCTTATTCTTTGAAGAAGTGTTTCAAAGGCTTAAAGAAAGAGCGGTCGAGAGGCTGAAGAACTTGCGTGGCGTGATTCGGAAGACATAAAATTATTATGTCATGCTGGTTAGCAAATTCAAGCAACTCATAACAATTGACTTGAGAATCATGTCCATCGAGAAGCAGGTGAGTCTTTCCGCCAGGTTTCCGGGGGACAAAATATTTTTGTAACCGTTTGAAAAAATCTCAGTGCTGATATATGACGATTTTTCATTCATAAAAACCAAAGACGCAGGGGAAGTCAATCAGAAAAGTCCTTCTGTTCTCGAACACCCTTGAAAATTATTGCAGGAGGAATAAATTGCCCCTCAGCATTGCAACAAGCTATTACTGTCACACATTCTCCTTTTTCAGTAGATGTCAATACATGCACATCCTTAGAACCTTTGGTGGCAATAACCTTACCTGCGAAATTGTTGAGTTGGACGCCTGTCTCGTCCATGTTAAACATATGCCCTGGTTTTATGTATAAGTCGTATTCTCCATAAACTTCTGACAAAAGTTGAAAAAACTTGCCAACAGTTTCTCTATTCAAACCGTCGCTTCTTGCTACAGATAGTCCTTGAGATTGTTTGATACTCAGTTCCAGATTCTACTTTTAAAAAACTCTAACCAATCATAGCCAGCTATTCCAGTCTCTCATTTAAATTGATGATGTAGTCCAAGTGTGTCGGCAAATTTATAAGCTAAAGATCTTATGTTTTCGTGGGTAGGTGCGAAAACAAGCTTTTTCCATGTGTTGAAAATGCTTACAATATGTTTATCATTTTCAGTTCCAAGCACACCTTGTGGACCATGAGGAAGCTTCACCATGTTGCCAGACTGTTTTCGGCGTCGAAGAGTTCGAGAGGGATTGCAATAATACATTGCAGCTTCATTCACTCCGATTTCTCCTGCTTGTAGTCTAGCGATGGGTTCTTTCAAATTATATTCTGTCCATGTCCCTCGGGCTGATCCAGTTTTCTGACGTTTATATTCCGTAGGCATACCTGTAAACAAAAGAAAGTAATACAAATTGTCTTATAGTAAATAGGTAAACTTTCTTGGAATTGTTGATGAAAAATTTAAATACTTATTAGTAGGCCTATATTAACAGAACGCTCCAAAAGGCACTTTTTCAAAATAAAAATCTGACAATTTGTGTATTTCTAGAAAAAAAAAATATAAAAAAAATAAAAAAAACCAACGGTGGGGCATCTCCCCCAAGTGTAAGTGGGTCATCTGTCCTTTAGTCCGGGAGAGATCCCTCAGCGGGAGCTCTGGTTAATACGGTTAGAAACATACCTGTCATGTCACCAACAGTAACTACGAATTCCCCAGTGTGGGTCCTGATTGATTACATACCAATTTATACTCAAGGAAACAAATTCCACTCAAATGTTTAAACTTTTGTCGTATAACACGTGAGTAAAACGCTACCATGTACTGTACTAGATGTGTTCTGTACTTATTATTCAAAATTAAATATATAAGATATGTGTGTGATGTGTGCCATGAGAGAATTTGCTAACCATTTTAGGTAAGTGAGTCAGAGGAATGATAAACTTCATTAATTAACCAGACGTACACTGGACACTGCAATCACAACTATAAATCACTAAAATAAAAATATTCATTAAACAAGCATCTACACTACACCGAAAAAGCGACATGAATAAGCACAGAAAATACAATTTTAATAAAGACATTTAAATAAATCAATTATCACACTTGGCTCTCTTAACAAACAACTGATACACCTAAATTATGTTAATGAAGAATAGAAGAGACCTAAACAAACATTTGAAGATAAAAGAAAAACACGAAAAACCGGCTGTCAGCTCAATCAAATTATAACATGGCCCTACCAACACCAGATACAATATCATGACCTCGAGAACTTAAGTAGGTAAGTTTTCATCTGGTTGCCTCAGTTTCATTAAAAAAATGTTATTAAAATAAGTCCTGCTAGCTGTACGTCGGAGGCACTAGGGACCTCTAGTTGTTCAAAGCGAGATTCAACAAAAAAATAATATAAAATAAAACTTTCATTTTCAAGTTCTCGAGCACTGTATCCGTGTAAGAACTTCTTCATTAACTGATATACAATTAAACTTGTAGAAAATAATTATACTGTAGAAGCAAATTTATTCTGACTCTGGCTTACGTCATTCATCTAGGGGGCGATGCAGGAATGCCAGTTTTTTTGGCACCTCGGATTCAGAGTACCTCGAGCAGTTTCAGTCGTCCTCGGGTCACTAAATCAACCCCTCGGCCGTCACAAGTCCCCGTTGGCAGCTCTCGGTTTCCCGTACATCTCCATTTGTCGCTGTTCGGCGAAAATCATTTTCTGAAGCTCCAAAACTCATTTAGCCGCCATAGTGGAGTTTTTTTGCTCCGAAGTACTTTCTTAAACGTTCCATCCAACATTCTTTTTCACTAACTTTCTTTTTCAACAGCTCTCACATTCCAAGTTTTGTTTTTCCAGCGCTTGTCTTTACCGAAGTTTTACACATAGAGGAAGTTGTAATAAAACTTTCAATTTTTCCTTTAGACAAGATAGCTATTTCGTTTTCTATGGAAACTGTTTTGAAATGACAAACTTATTCAAAATTATCGTTACCGCCTGGAGTGCAAATAGTAATCTGTATCTCATGCAAATTAACTACTGTAAGTTCATAAAATGGCATGCAAGATCAGAGCTTTGAAAGTCAGCAAACATATGTAACATTTCATAACTTTACAGTACCTCAATTCGTATTGTAAAACACCTGGAAATACTTTTAAACGGACGAAACTTCTACCGTGACTCGTTTTCGCTTCGGCCAACTTGGCGTACTGGAGACAGGAGCTATCTATCGAGTACTTCGGAAACTACGTCCACTGAGGCATCTCTCCCGTTGAGGCGGCTTACCCTCAATTACCTAACACTAAGAAAATTTACCTCTGCTGAATTTTACAAGTATTTCTGGATTTTTATATTCAGTACAGTTTAGTAATTTCATGGGAAGTTATTTTTAACATCCTACGACGCAACGGAGGCACTATCACTATTCTGAGATTCTGAATCAGAGAATAATATACTATACTCAATGTGTAAGAACTGTGATACGAAACAAAATGAAAGCCTACACTGATATATTCAGTCATCCAGCTTCGCAACATTACCAGTGGTTTAGACAGATCAACAGTGAAATATTCCTGTAGGTCACTGACTACGCAGTTCACTGCATCGCAAAACGGTACTGACAAAATCACTGCTCTCATGCGACGAACGTCGGTGCTTCAAACCTCCAACCCTGAAATGGGATGTGCGCTGCACAGCAAACATTTTTTGTATGCTTTACAAACAGTCAATTAAAAGAGCTTCAGAAAAGTTGAAAGTAACCGTGATTGTACTATATAGGCTAATAACGGTAAGTGAGCACTTTTGAAACCCCTCTCTTCTGAAATAATAGTCAAATATATTTTATTTTAGCTTTAGACGCTAACTGCCCGGTGTGTTGGAATGTACACACTGTGTTTATTACTCACGTGGCAATATTTATTTAAAAAGGTAGTTAAAGGATAAAAAAAATGACCGAAAGGAAAAAGTAACTAGGGGTGTCAAAGTGCTCACTTTACCGTGAACAGCCTTTAGCATTTTATCGCATTTAACGTCGGTCGCTACAGACATTGTGGGGAGACTAACTTGGAAACCAAAATACAAGTGTTTTCTTTACAGTTTTAAACTATGATTGGAAACTGCACCGTAGAGCTGATCTGGGTAGCAAAAAAAGTTCTAACTGGAGTAACATTGTTGAGCGATCGATGCTGTTCAGCCTCTAGTTTTGTGGCGTTGAGTGGCAAAATATAGTTATTCTATCTCTATTTTAAATTCCATTCAACTAACTAACAGTACTTATGACACGGATTTCCTAAAAGGAAAAAGGTCACCAATAAATCACACACGCACCAATAAATATCACGATTTCGAAAATATTTGGAAACACCAATAATGTCAACTAACCCACGGGAATTAAATAACTGGCAGTGAATTAATAGCCCGATTTCTCACGCAGGAAACTGTTACATCAGAAATATTTTGTTGAAAATAAGGATAAGTTTTGCTGACCCAAAACATCTTATTTTTGTTCCAAAAGCAGTAAAATTGTAGTTTTGTGAACATGTGTAAAGACTATGAAACAGTATTTCAGGATGCATAGTAGCTTGGGCTATGCTTAGTCAGTCATTCGGTATCGGTTATTTGTGGTAAAAGATTTTTTCCAACTTTCACACGTGTGTCTGCAAATCTATCATCTGGACTTCTATGCAAATATCCGTCGAAACTTCGAACACGCGCGATGGATAAATGAGGCTTTCGAAGACATGTGCTTATGAAGGAAGTTTTTCGTTGCTATGGGTTTAAAAACTTACATAATATTTCGACCCAAGCTTTTGCCGGTCTCCCCCTACCCTCTTTCCCCTCTCCAAATAACGGTGCCTTGTAGAACCAGAACGCGCATGTTCGTGAATTGTTTAGCAATTAAAGTTACTCCGCTCTACAACACCTATCAGTTTTCAGTCGCCTTCTATATTTCGTCTCGGGAGTTTAAATCGACATTTTTAGTTAACACGTAGTTACCGAGACGACCCTATTAGAAAGGGAATTATATTTTCGCGAAAATATTTCAGGACAAGTTGTGTTCCGGAACACTTTAGTTCATATCAACTTTTGTGAATGGATCATTTAAATTACTACGCTTCTTATCTGTCAGCCCGCGAATCGCGGACAGTCATTATGGTAGAAACTTAATCCTAATTGGCTTACTCGTGTAATAGACTCTTAGACTCTTTACACACAGGCACAAGCAGTAGTCAAATGATGGCTGAAAGTGTGAACGTAAGCTATTGAAGTCTAGCCTCTGCGTAATTCTTTTCGCGAATGACAAGTGATCCCACAGATGAGTATTTTTTTAGTGTATCCATGCCGCATCAAAAACGTAGGATTCTCGAAGTTTCAGATTAGACATAAATTTTTCTTACACCCTACAATTTATTTTCTTTGCAAGCGTTAAGTTGGGAGACAGTACGTACCCTATGTTTATGTAATAAAAAAACTATTCAAAGCGTTTTTTTTGTCACTGCATTTCCTGAAAGTCAGTCATTATGGCAGTGTCCTAATGCTCAGATTGTGAGTAGCCTACTGTACCTACCGACAACGGCGCAGCAGTAACTCTTATTTAAGCTTATTAGTAAAACTAATGAGCAATATGATCGGAAACAATTAATTGTTATGGCTAACAACTGGCAGTAAGAACCTTGTCGTTGCTTTACGGAAATATTGTAAATCATATTCTCTTTACGTCGTATATATTTTATGGTTATGATAACAGACATATATGTCTTTGCTTGTAAGTGTTTTTAAAGTTGAATGGTAGTGGTTACTGATTTCGACATTCTTTTACAACGTTTATAAAGAAATTCTTATGAAGGGAATTTTTAACACCATAAAAGTTAATAAACTATTGCCTCATGCGGGGAGCCGCGGGGGCAGAGCGGTTAGCCTGCTCGCCTCTCACCAAGTGGAACATGGTTCAAACCCCGGCCGGGTCACTCCCGGATTTTCACATGAGGAAATAGTACCGGACGAAGCCGCTGGTCGGTAGGTTTTCTTGGGGATCTCCAGTTTCCACCGCCCTTGCAATCCAATGCTGCTACATACTCACTTCACACTCATCGTCTCTCAAGACCCCGTTGTTAAGAGCAACCGAAATCTCTCCATTTCAGTTTGAATTGCTATTAGTGCCAAGTGAGAGCAACGTGTGAATGTTGGAAAACGACTAGTGCCGAAGCAGTGAACCGCGAGTTGCACGTGCGGCTATCGGGAGAGAACAACCAGCAACTAACTGACAAGTAAAGAAGCAGTGATCGGCGAGTTGAACGTGCGGGTATCGGGAGAGAACAACCTGCCACTAACTGACTAGTGTCGAAGCAGTGATCGGCGAATTGCACGTGCGGCTATCGGAAGAGAGAGAACAACGTGCCACTAACTGACTGGTGACGAAGCAGTGATTGGATGGTTCAACGTGCTGCTATCGGGAGAGAAAATCCTGCCACTAACTGACTGGTTACGAAGCTGTGATCCGCGAGTTGCACGTGCGGCTATCGGGGGAGAGAGAATAACTTGGCACTAACTGACTGGTTACGAATCAATGATCGGCGAGTTGCACGTGTGGCTATCTGGAGAGAAGAAGCTGGCACTTACTGACTGGACTGCGATAAAGTGGGACTAGTAATTTGTATGGACTGTAATTTGGAATTTTAAAATAATTGAGTTCTACCTGAAAATTGCGCTCACGTATGAAATCAGTAAGTAGAGTTATATATATATATGTAGTGGGAGATAATATTACTTAGTTGTAAATGAAAAAGCCCTCCGTGTCATGATCCCCTGCTGCCAACCACATCCCATCAAAAAACAGAGGGTTATGTTGTTGCTTGTACAGTTCCGAACTAAAAAATAATATTGTTCATTGGAACGCCTTAATTTGCAAATTTATCTGGAGTGAAAAAGTTGAACATCGGTGTCTTAAATGTGAATAGATACATTTATGTTGATTGATCCAATACTTTTCATCCACAACGGATGATAGTTATTCCAGTTTCTGAAAACGGCTGCGCAATGTTCTTGGATAGTGCACAAATTCAACAGTATTTGTTTCTGGCCCGTACATGGAACTTTCTATATCTTTTCCTCAAAGTAATTGCCCAATAGTCTTTTACCACATCACTTTTCAAACCTGTTGTTCGAAGTAAACAGTTACGTTAATATCATGTAAACATAGAATATGTTGTTAATACACTTGTAGGAATACTTACACTAATTAAAATCAAAATAATATAATTCGTATCGTATAACCATATATATTTCAACAATTTCTCGAGTTAGATGACAACCAACCGTTCTCCGTTTGAAGCTTCGCCCATATTTCTGCAGGCTGTTTCATGAATACATCACTGTCGATTAATACCTCCCATGCCGTTCGTAAATTGCATTCAATATGAAGCATGGCCCGTAAAGAGCTGCTGGTATTTACCTTATAGGAAAAATATTTTGACCTCCAGCAAACTGCTTCCAAGTATCCTATTTCTGTCTACGCAATGTATATTTTATGTGAATATAGGTTACTCGCTATGAAATGCAATCAAATGTACTTTTCGATTATTTAGTACTTATAAAACTAGATAGCCGTTATTGCAGCCAAGAAAAAGAAATTTGTAAAAGTTTAAAATGATACGTTTTCTCTTCCGATTTTCCTGAAATCCGAGCCACATAGCAAGTAATTACACAGAAGCAAAAAAGTTGTGATGGTTCTTTTGATGTAAGCATACTCGGTCGTTCATTCGCCACGCTAGCTTCTGGGAAAGGGCCAGATGTCTCATTGGCTGCTGGATTCGGCAAAAAGTTTTCTATTGGCTTTTTATAATCTCGCGCATTAAGCTGGGCTCACAACCAACCGTCGCGCCCGTCAGTCATCCGTAAGTCAGTCAACCGTCAGTTCTTTTTGTTCGTCAGTTGAAAGCGATTCACAACAATCCATCGTGATATTTCTTCAGTTGGAGGTATATTTTGGTTGGAAATGCTCTTTAAAGTGAGAAACATTTCGGGGATATAATTTTTTCACGTGATAAGAATTTATAACTGAATTATTGTTAACATTTTAAATTAATGAATTTACCACCAACGATAATATATACAGAGATCAAACGCCTTGCATTTTATTTCAGAGTGTGTATTCGCGGCCGAGGAATGGCGTCAGAAGGCGACTGGCCTCATCCGTCGGTCAGTCGAAAGTTAAAGTTTGAGAAATATTTGACGGATTGACGGGTAGAAAAAAAAAAAAAAAGATGCCCTGCGATTGGTTGCAGATCGCGGACGGACGGGCGACTGATGGGTGCGACAGATGCTCGTGAGTCCAGCTTTAGTCTGCAGGCACCATTGGCGAGCAACGTTCCGCCATGTTTCTGGCCAGTAAGACCATATTGAAGGCACGTGCTGCTGGATTTCACCATATACGCAACCGATCCGTCTCCGTACTACGAATTCTCTGTGCCTGAAAATTACATTGTCACACGTTTTAATTTTTATTCCAATTTTGGGTTCCCAATATAATGATACGTGCACATATTACGTTGTGTTATGTACTATGTTGATGAACATGCTGTTAAATATATATATATGTACATCTCTGGTGCATTTTAAATAAAGTAACCGAATACGTAACAGCAACGACAAGATACAGTAAAGGTAAGAATTTAATTCAAATATCCATCAACAAGAAACCATTAGACCTACGTCAGTTTTGTCATAAATATGTAAAATAACTGCTAGTGTTATGTATTTTGTAATACCTTAACAATTTGCCACCATAAGTCAGCTAGATATAAAATATTCAATGATGTAGTTCAGGAACTAAATCAATTAATTTTTTTCTCGTGATCCTCAAAGGGAACCTTTGCTGACTGGTGAATTCTTATGAAATACTACGATAAAATTCTTGCTATCGTGCCGGTCTGTGAAAATTCGTGTTATCAATTTGGCGGAAAAGTCAACAGATCTGCAGAAGACATCGCATTTTTTTTTATGTTGCAGACAGCATTATCTCAGTTTTTCATGTTAAATTGTTAAACGTAGCCTGGATAAGTAACATGAATTCACGCATACGATATATAACATAAATACACTTGTATTAAAACTGTATCGTTTTAAACATTAGAAACATCATATACCTTAGTGTAAATACTCAGCTAGTTTATCTAGCTTACACACACACAAACACACAAACACAACACACACACACAAATATATCTATTTTTCTATACTCACCTCATTTCAAACTCACCGGCTCTCGAGAGATCGATATTAAGAGTCGCCCAAATCTCTATACTGCACTGCATGTATGTACATATTATAACAAAATTTATTCGTAATACCACAGAGTTTAAGGGGCCGCGGTGGCTGTGCGGTTAGCTTGCTTGCCTCTCACCAAGGCGAACCAGGTTCAATCCCCGGCCAGGTCACCGGATTTCCGCATGTGGGAATCATGCCTAAATATGCCGCTGGTCGGGAGGTTTTCTCAGGGATCTCCCGTTTTCCCCGCCCCTTCATTACGGCGCTGCAACGTACTCACCTCAATCACCCTCGCCGGCTCTCATCAAGATCTCGCTGTTAAGAACCGCCCAGATATTTTCACTCACCCACCCAGAGTTGATAAATTCTCAAGAGACGAAACGGAGTGGCGGCTTTTTGATGTTGTAGTATGCATTCTCTGCACGGTGAGAACGAGAGGCCTTGAGAACGGGACTTGTTTATGATTGGCTACTAGGCCTACGTGCTACGCATAGTAACCTGTTAAAGACTGTGCACTATAAAGTGAGCACTTTTAAAAACCAACCATAGAAAAAAAACACCTCCCCTAGCTGCATATAATTTAACAGGCGCCCTGAGTGACATGCACCTAGTGAAGTTGGGAACGATAGATGGGAAGTAGTTCCGTATTTTAACGTCGAATAAAAAGTATTAGGTAACCATTTCTTATAATTGAAATTAATTATTTCGCTTTTCGGTTTTTTTTAATGCACCGAAGTGTAAAAATGAGCATATTTGTAAAATATTTAATTTTTAATAATTTTACAGTTTCACTTGACCGACGATGAATAAAGTGATGAGGCCCATGACAATGTTGATCTTACATAAGACCGAAGAATACACAACGTGCATACCAGTAGATCTTCAGCAGGGCTTTCAAAAGTGCTCATTTTACATTTGAATAGTCTATATGCGAGCTGCGTGTTGGCACGTAAATTATCAGGCGCTGATTGGCGAACATGTCCCTGGTAACTGTACTGGAGTTCGCAGTATAAGCGGCCGTTTTTCCTCTACAATCTTAAGCCTGTGCTATCACTGCGACGCAAGCATTCAGACATCATGCAGTCCTTCAACATGTAATTTCATACATCGAATGTAGTTCTGCTACCTTGCCGTGTAAATCTCACCTCCAGAAATATCTACTTTTTGTTGCGAGTTAAAGCTGAAAGTTTTATTCCACCAAGATGTGAAACAAACAAGCGATTTCGTCACAGTAATCAGGAGGGGACCATAACATTTCCGTGATGTGGGTTTGAAAGGTTTGGATGGCTCTTAACACCAAGGTCTCGAGAGCCGATGAGGGCGAAGCGAGGTGCACCGAAATGCAAGGCATCGTCCGGTACGATTGTCACATGCTAAAATCCGGAAGCGATCCACCGGAAATCAAGCCTGTTTCGCTATGGTGGGAGGGGACCGCTCTATCCAGTGCGTCGCCGCGGCTCCATAACATTTCCATGGTGCAGTTAACTGAGCCAGAGGAAAAATCCGTGTTTTCTGCATCACAATGATGAATATCCGAAAATCTTCATCTAGTTATATAACTTAACCCTATGTTCAAAATAAAATTATATAAAAAAATCAGAGAACATATATGTAAGAGACCATTTCAGTACTACATATAACTGGAATATTTTGATAATGTAATAAGAGCAGTCATAACAGTATAAAAATACTAAATTTCTTTTTCACAAAATACTTTTCTTTGTATCCCCGGCGGGGTCACCCCGGATTTTCGCATGTGGCAATCGTGCCGGGCGATGTCGTTGGTTTGGCGGGTTTCCCCGGAGGTCTCCCGTTTTCCCCGCCCATTCATTCCGGCGCTGCTCCATATTCACCTCAATCACCCTCATCTGATCTCAAGACCTCGATGTTAAGAGCCGCCCAAATCTCTTCACTTTTTTTGTAATTAAATCTTCCAGACACTTTGATCTCAAGGTCGGTGCCAGGTTCGCATGATATACCGTAAAATAAGTTACATAAAAATTGAATAAATCGCGATATTAACAGTTAAAACATAACACGGAAAGAATGCACGTCACTTAAATTATGCATTCTTTAACTACGCCCAGAAGATTCAATACTGTGGGTTCTGACATTCATTCATTCTATTAGAGATTTCAGGTGTAATTTTTGTATGTAAACTTCAACGGCATTTATACAAAAGTTAAAGTCTATACATTTTATATTTATTCCGGTATAACGAAGAAGCCATATTTTAGTAACTAGTAAGAGATATGTGCAAATCATTAATGAATGCATTTGTGTTTTAATGGGTTAGAAAGTTAACTCTATATAAGTAAAATATCTTGATATTAATTTGCCGGAAAACTATTTCCTTTTACAAGCCATTACGTAAGAAACTGATTACCTCATTCCCGTATACTGTATCGTCTGATATTCGTTTGCACGAGGCATTACAAGGGGGTGTGAAAGAGGATAATTTTCCTCCTTTCACTTAAACAGATTTCTTCAAATTACTCCACAGTTTGACGAGTGTGGTAGTGATTTTTTTTTTTTACAAGTTGAAATATTGAAGAAGCTAATTTGTTTGTTTTCAGATATTCGATAAGGCAACACATTAGAAAAATATATCAGTAAACTTGACACTTTTAAGTTTACATTACGACTTCATTGGTCAAGTTCGCTAAGGCACCGGGTTAGAGCGATGGCTTGTATCCTTTAGGTGGCCTCTTAAAGGGCTTACCCATCATAAAACCGAGACGTTTAATTAGCTTATCAAATATAGGTATATTATCATAGTTTACACGGTGCATATAATGTTTCGGGCCCTATTCAATATTATAGTTTCTGGTGTTGCAAATTTGTATAGCCTACTATCTGAAGGAAAGTAAGTTGTATGAGAGCACTTTTTGTCTGTGTGTGTAGATGTATGTGTGCATATGAGTGTATCTGACAGTTAGTGGGTACCCATCTTAAAATCTTTTGAACGCGTGAACATAATTTTGCCAAACTTGGTACACATGTGGTACTTAGAAAGGACATCTAACTTTTATTGTTTTCGACCACGTCTGGTGGATATTTTCAAAATAGCTGTCATCTTAAAATGTATGGTGGTATATCATATCTCTGGAACCATCCGACCGATTAGAACCAAATTTTGTATGTTGGCAGCGCATCCTGTAAGCATTGAATTTAGATATGAACGTTGTTGATGTTCCGACATTTTAAAAAATACCACCACGTGACAAAATAAAGCCTTTACGATATATTAAAAATACTACTAAACCGATTCTAGCCAAATTTGGCAAGTAAGTGATACTATGATAGGCCATATAAACGCATTCTATTTAAACTGGTTAGGCACTTATTTTAATAATGGGAGCTATACTAATATTTTAGAGTTATTTGTTATATCTTCCATATCGTTTGACCAATTTCGACCAAAATTTGTATGCTGATTGCAACATAATATATGCCAACACATGGGCATTTTTTCCTCTATTTTGTAGTATAACGATAAATGTATAAATAATTTTTTGTCAGTTCCGGAAAAAATTCAATGTTTACTACCAAATTTGGCTAACAAATAGTACTGCGGCAGCAAATGTAAATTGATGTGTTTTAATAAATATGCCAGACTTATTTTAAAAATGGTGCCCATACAGTAATTTGACTATGAAATTAATTCCAAATTATCATTGTGTAATGGCAGTATATAATAAAACAATCACATAGGTTCACACAAAATATCTTTTGTCCACCTTTTTGTAAAATTTGTAAATTTTTTATTTTCATATCTCCGGAGAAAACCAAGAAATTCCCAATAAATTGGCCAAAAAATTATCACTACGGCAGGCCACGTAAATTTATATGATCTGTGTGAGTCAGACACTGATTTTCACAATTGTGGCATAAAAAACATTTTACTTCAGTGAGTTATATCTACAAAACTACGAAACTAATTTCAACTTTAATTGGTATCGTAGCAGTATCTATTATAACCATCAAATATGTCTATACAGAAATTATTTCTCCACCATTTTGTAAGAAAGCTCCACATTAAATAATATACGTTCGTGTTTTAAATCTTGGGAAACAATCAAAAGATTCGCACCAACTTTTGCAAATAAGTGGAACTGTGGTAGGCCATGCCCATATCAATTTAAATGTTTTAAGAGATCCATGCCTTAATTCCCAGAAAGCAGCTTATATAACACTTTAGCTTAATTTGCTGTCTTTTATGAAGAAATCACATGAAAAAAATCTAGGTTTAATGCCATATCTCGATGAACAATAAACATATGTTCACCAAATTTTACAAGCAAGTAGTGCTTCAGTAGGTTATGTAAACTAACTGTACTTAGGTATGGTAGGCGTTATTTCAATGGCGGTAATATAAATAATTAATGCTAGTATGTTATATGTACTAAACAATTCAGAAACAGTTAACCAAACTTTATACATTGACAGTATTCATTAGACTCACAAAAAATATGCAAACAGAGATCCTCTTTCGCTGGTCTTTTTGCAAAACAATGCCAGATGAAAAACAATAAACTACCACGTTTCTGTAACATTTCAATTGATTTTCGACCAATTTTTCACACTATAAGTGCTACAGAAAACTATGTAAACTTACATTGTTTAAATAGGATCAGACATTGATCTTATAAATGGCGGCCATGTAAATATTTTGATGATTTTGTCATATCTATTAAACAATAAAACCAAATTCAATTAAAAGTTTTATGCTGAGAGTATCTATAAGAAGCATCGTATATATCACCGTTTTTAGACAATTTTGTTAAGATACCATGTAATAAGGAAATAATAGTCATATCTCAGGGGAAAATCAACTAATTTCCACAACATTTTTTTACACATGAATCACTACGGTAAGCCATGTAAACTTACGGGTTTTAAGTGAGCCAGGTACTTATTTTCAAAATGATGGCCATGTAAATATTTAAGTTTGGTATACCCTATCAATGAAAAAAATAGACTGGTTTCATCCCAAGTTGATGCTTCGAACCAACCTCCACAATGCAGTTGAATACACGATATCTTATCGTACGATGTTTATTGGGTGCGATTTCCGTATACGGTATGTGTGTTTTTGCAAATTTTTCACTACTGTTTCATATATTTCTCGTTTCAACTCTAATGATATTGCTGATAACGAGGTGTCTAGACCCACCTGCCGTCTAAGCTCTTGAGAACTTAATTAAAAATTATTCGCCCCCGTGTAGAGGAAAGTAGGCTCAATAATATTAGTAACTTCTTGTTACAATTTGTGCTGTACTTTAAGCCGACAGCGTATATGCGCAGTTATCAGAGCCAGTGGACTGAGAGAAATGTTTATTTGAATTCAACCAAGTTGATTTGGCGCAGCCAAATTAATTGTGTTTTAGGTGCAATTAAAAATGTTGTTGTTTAAAACAAATTATTTAGTTGTTATTAGGTTGCTCCAAACAAATATTTGGTCAGTGCTACTAATCAATATTTGTTTGGCTCTTCGCACATAAAACAGTATTCGTTAATACAAATAAACATTAGAAGCACGGCCGAGATTCATAGCTATATCGTTTGCAACCTCAGTTAAAGTTACTGCTGATGTAATAATTTTTTTTTAAATACATGCATTGCGAATACTGGACAACCTGCGCAAATGAATCTTTCAAGTTCTACAGATATACTTTTTTAGTTTTCGGTTTAACTTATTTTATTGGGATGTTCATAGCATTATTAAGTATCAACAAATATACCAACTGTCATGAACAATGGAAACAACTTCTCGATCTGTATTTTCGAACAAAGGCAATCAAATTATTAGTCAAACAAATATATGCAGTTAATATAATTAAATATTTCGTTTACAGTGTAATATATTTTGCCCCAACACACGGATTTTGTTAATTCGAAAGTGTATTTTATTAAATGAACAAAGTTAATTTGGTTGCTTTTCAAGTTTTGCTCACTTAACAAAATATTTTCTTGGGGCAACTAAATATATTTTTGGCCCTATAAAAGCAAATATGTTGTTGGCTGGAACAAATCTTAATGTCGTTGTGAACTACAGTATTTGTGCTCGGCTCACATAACCTGAAACAGTAGCAAAGCTTTACGAATTGGGTACCTACATGTAAGAACATCGGATACCGAGACTTACGATGTTCAGAACCAGAGAAATATAACTTTAATATGCGTTATGCACGATATTTTAGTGCACTGTATCAGAATGGGTTTAAAGTGAGTACTTCCATTAACGAAAACGTATAAGTTGCGGGAAGGATGTTGTTATGATCGGACCACACTCTTAATAGGAACATGAAAAGGAATTAGTTTATTTTGTAGAAAAGTAAGGTGAGAAGAAAATGACTTATAGAAAGAGTGAATAAAGTTTTTAAAATTGTTACATAGAATTTCAGACTTGAGGCCCAAGGAAGAAAGGATTCTAAAGAATGTTAATAAGTATAGAGAAAGAGTATGATAAAGGAGGAGCTCACCTGCGTCTCACACTATGTCTCGCCGCCCCAAGGTAGGACGTCGCCGCACCAAGTCTATTAGCTAACCTTGCCCCTTGACAATCGCCGACTGCCCCGATGACAATCCTCGCAGACCAGTCCACTCTTCGCGCCTCTTTGCGTGTGCGGATTGGCGTAGTGCATTGTGGTCGGGTCCCGTTGTGCACTAGAGGCGGAATCTGCTTGTAGTTTGTTATAATTATCCAGGAATGTCCTAATGTTTGCTGGACCAATGTTTTCTGGTGATCTCTGCACATTGATATGGCAGTTTAGACGTTCCACTCAGGCTCGTTGTTACGGTTTCTTAGTTTACCAAACTCGCCTGTGGCCTCCTTCTCAGGCATTGTTATGACAGGTGGTGCACAACGGGGCAGCGTATAACATCTTAGTGACAAGAATAGATGTCCTCATCTCTGGAGTGACGGCGGAGAAGGATGTTGTTTAAAGAGAAACTTTGTGATATGTCGGGGGAGAGTTAAATAATGTTGGTTGAGTCAGTGCTAAAAGTGAAAACAGTGCAGATAGCACGAAGAAATGTTAGCGGGTCCTTGGTTATTGAGAAGATGCGTCGGTTAAATGAATATGGCAATCAGTTATGTTGTTAAGCTACAATAGTAGCAGATTTTTAAGTTGGCTATACTGCAGGGCGTGAAGTATGACGATAAACTGGTGGCACGTAGGGGGATTGGTCCTGGACATGTTGACAGGCGATGTAGACTGCCTTCTTGGTCGCTGTTTGTGCGAGACGTGGATGAGTATAGGGGAAAAAAGGGGGGCGGGGTGTAGGGTATTAGCCGCTACTACAATTTTGTGAATAACTTATACATTCCCGATATTTACTGTGGTAAATATAATTATAAAAATTCACTGACAAGGGTCTGAGGGCTTGGATTCGGATTCAGGAGGTCCGTCATGTTGTGCTGTCACCCGACCGCCATCTTGGAAGTTATTGACCTTTCCCTCTGACACATGTCCTTTGACCTTGACCTTTGACACTCAAAAAATCCCAAAATAAAATCGCAGGAATCCTCAAAAATCCTAAAGATGTCCATAAATTTACAACATAATTCTGAAAAATTCCAAAAAATATTATTATTTAAAAATGATTGAAAATGGACCGCCAGAAATTTCCCGATTTTCCCGGAGCATGCATGGTGGACTCGTGACTTTGACGAGGTGGATCAGTGACTCCGAGCCAGAATAGCAGAACCTTTGACCATTTGCCTTTGACCTTGAAAATCCAAAAACATCCAAAAGTCCAGAAAATTCAGAAAGAAATTATAAAATAATACCAAAAAAATACATAATCAAAAATTATATTAAAATTATTGAAATTTTTTATTTAAAAATTATTATTAAAATTTAAATTCCCGATGTTTCCCCCACCTTACAAATTAGTCGGCAGGTCTCCACTCCCTCGCCCATAGCCAGTTGTCTGTCTTAGTAGGCGATCGCCATCTTGGTAGGTGACTGCCATCTTGGTAGGCGAACATCATATTGGTAGGCGATCACCTTCTTGATACCCGGCCGGGTCACTCGGATTTTTCGCATGTGGGAATCGTGCCGTACGATGCTGTTGGCCGGCGGGTTTTCTCGGGGATCTCCCGTTTCCCCCACCCTTTCATTCCGGCGCTGCTCCATACTCACCTCGCTTCACTCTCATCGGCGC
Organism: Dryococelus australis; assembly: GCA_029891345.1. Lineage (NCBI taxonomy): Eukaryota > Metazoa > Arthropoda > Insecta > Phasmatodea > Phasmatidae > Dryococelus > Dryococelus australis. The sequence continues at coordinate 306,731,917 of CM057009.1, read as the reverse complement.
TCAAGACCTCGATGTTAAGAGCCGCCCAAATCTCTTCACTCTTCACCTTCTTGGTAGACTTCATCCATCCACCATTTTAGATGCAGACAACGTTAACCTTGACCCAATGATCTTGAATTACCTTGAACATAAAAACTCGAGAAAGTCAACAAGCATTATACAATGCATACTACCACCTCTATATTAGATGCAGACGTTTACCTTGACCGTATCAGCTTGAATGACATTGAAAACAAAAACTCGAAAAAAATACATAAAAGTCAACGAGCATATTACATTACAGACTACTACAGCCATGTTGGATGCAGACTACCTTGTCCTTGACCCCATGACCTTGAATTATCTTGAAAACAAACTCGAAAAAAATACATAAAAGTCAGCAAATATATGATGTTACAGACTAGTACCGCAATATCATATTAAGTCTACCTTGACTTTGACACCATGACTTTGAATGGCCTTGGAAACCAAAACCTCTAGAAAAAGTACACAAAAGTCAGCGAACATAACACAGGACAGACTACTACTGCCATACTAGATGCAGACTTCCTCGACCTTGACCCCATTTCCTTGAATTATCTTGAAAACCAAAACTCGAAAAAAAAATACCTAAAAGTCAGCAAGCATATGATTTTACAGACTACTAATGACTGTTCACGATAAAGTGAGCACTTTTGAAATAAACCTTAGAAAAAAGTCACTATCCCTACGTGCATGTATTTTAACGGGCGAATTGAGTGACATGCACCCAGTAAAGTTGGTAACGATTAATGGAAAGCAGTTCCATATCTTAACGTCGAATAAAAAGTGTCAGGTAAACTATTTTTGTGATAATTTAAATTATTTATTCCACTTTCTGTTTCCTTAATGCATCGAAGTATAAAAATCGGCAGATTTGAAAAACATTTTCTTTTGTATAATTTCACATTTGCACTAGACCGACGGATGAATAAAGTGACGAGGCCCATGGCAATGTTAATATTGCATAGGGCAGAATATTACACAACGTGCATACAAGTAGGTCTTAAGCAGGGCTTTCAAAAGTGCTCATTTTGCCGTGAACAGACTATACCGCCATTTTATATGAAGCCTTACTTGACACCATGACTTTGAATGACCTTGAAATCCAAAACTCGAGACAAAATACATAAAAGTCGGCAAACATAATACATTACAGACTACTGCCGCCATATTCGATGCTGGCTACCTTTGGCCTTGACCCCATGAACTTAAATGATCTTGAAATTAAAACCGCGACAAAAATACATAAAAGTCAACAAAATTGAACCTCGCCTACTCACATGTCAAAGGATTTGTTAGTTGTATTTGTAATCTTTTAATATTAGGCTCTTCATTCCACTGATAGATTTTCGCGCCTGTTTCAAATTGTTTTTAAAAAATTATAAAATTACTTCTTATTGACTGTCATGAAATTTCGCTAAGGGAACTGGTTGCTGAGTTACTGCATTAAAGTTTTGTTGCTGTTCAATTTTGGTTTGAGTTTGAATATGTGATATAACGGTAATTTTATGTTGTGTTATATTTTCTTTTTCACTGAGCTCTCTCTCCAGTAAAACTGCGTCTACATTTGATAACTTGCCCCTTATGTATTAAACATGTATTTCATAGTCTCCAGTGTCAGTGTATAATTGAATTCGACGTGTATCTGATTACTTTTACTGCAAACTGTGCAAATATTTTCTCGTGCAAGGCCCATGAATTTCTTATATTTTTTTCTGCTTGCACTACTGCTTCAATCAATTAAATATCATGTATATTCTCCTCTGTATTACTTGGTATTGGGTTAGTAGGTATGTTATCTAAAACTCTTTTCAAAGGAGCTTGCTTCTGAGGAGTACGAACCACATAAATTTGTTTTGTCCTGTTGTATAATAACTGTGTGTAACAAAACATTGCATTATTAACCTACTCATGCAATAATAAGCTAAATAAGGACACTAAAAGCAACTGCGGTTTTTATACCCTTAGATGTAAGTATTACCTTCCATTTTTTTAAAATTATTTTATCAATTGAACAATGATCTGTAGTGGGCAGGAGGGTGGGGGTAAATTAGTCGGTGGTGGAAATGACTCACTTGTCAATTGATAGGTAGGGATCGTAAAGGGCCTCCCCCATTATTATGATCGTAACGTACTCATTTTAAGAACATGAAAAGGAATTACACAGTATTTTGTAGAAGGGTAAGTTAAGAAGATGATGGCTTATATTGCGAGTAAATAAATTATTTAATTCCCATCTACAGCGATTATAAAAGTGTTACATAGAATTTAATACACGAGGCCTCCGGAAGAAAGGATGTTCAGGAAGGTTGATTAAGATATATATATATATATATATATATATATAGAGAGAGAGAGAGAGAGAGAGAGAGAGCGTATGATAAAGAAGGAGGTGACCCGGTCTCACCCTATGCCTCGCCGCCCCCAGGGAAGCACTTCGCAGCACCAGGTCTAGCAGCTGACCTCGCCCCTTGACAATCGCCAGCTGCCCCGACGACAATCCTCGCAGCCCAGTCCACTCTTCGCGCCCCTCCACGCGCGTGGAACGACGCAATGCATTGTGATTGGCTCCCGTTGTGCGCTGGGGGCGGAGTCTGCTTGTAGTTAGTTACAGCTATCCAGGAATGCCCTGGGGTTGGCTGGACCCACATTTTCTGGCGTTCTTTGCACGTTGCCGTGACATTTCAGACATTTCCACTCCGACTCGCTGTCACGGCTTCCTAGTTTACCAAACGCGCGTGTGGCCTCCTCCACAGGTAATGTTATAACAGGTGGCTCACAACGGGGCCGTGTATAACCATGTGCAGTTTCTTTGCAGCTCACGTTGCGGCACGGCTCGTTCGTGGGATTGGAACTCCCTCGGGTACTCCCTAACAAAGCAGTTATTTGCCACGCGATGCGAAAATGTTGGTTTCCTGGCAGTAGCGACGCTGTCCTGAAAAATAAAATAAAAAATTATTCAATTCGCGACCTCACATCCCATCAGCTGTTTTAATTTTTTTTTTTTTTCGTTCGCAAGCCTCCCTGGATTCTGCACGGGGCTTGCGTCGTGCGCCGTCGTGTGGACGACGCCCCGCGAGTAAGGGACTCGCAGCGACCGTCGTGTCGGGGAAGGTTTTCGCCTGCTGGCTCAGCGACTGCGGTGATCGTGCCGCCGCGCCAGGGGAAAGGATCGCCAGGCGATTGAATTTCCCGTCACAAAGCCGCAGAATTTCCCCGCGCCCACTACAGCCGCACACGTGTCATTCGCGACGGCGTGACATTTCCCAGCGCCCGGCGGGGGGGGGGGGGGGGGGGATTGCGGTCAGTGCAAAATATCCCGTGGAAACGGGACCTGTCAAATGTTTCATGATATCAACAATAATAATTTTCTACTGGCCGAAAAAAATATTGATCAGTGATAAGCGAGCATAGTGCTTATTGTGACCTTTCCACGTACGCTTTAATTCCTGGTTTCCAGCAGACAGGGCATTTGTTTATTTGCCGCAACCATGCCTGCCAATGAAGTGCAGGCTTCGCTTTCGGCTATAGCAATACGAATCTCACGCAAGCTACAACGGTAGCACGGTCTGCGAACGAGCTACCCACAGGGAAGACGGTCGGGCCTTGAACCCTGGAGCGTGCAGTTCCCGTGCGCCACGCACACAATTGTGTAAAACTGGCTCTGAATTGGTGTTGAAACCGCCAACGGACAGTTTTACGTGGCGGCATAACCGTTTCCGAAATATTTGGCAAGTTTGTTTCCGCAAAATTGTTTGAGATGGCCATAAACCTTAGTTCTTACTGCGTATAACGATCTAAGTGCTACTTTAAATGCGACAATCGCCGTTAAAAAGAAATATTCCTGACATAAAATGCTATGTTTCAATCAAGATAAATTAAGCACCTTTGGAAACACATCTTAAAAAAAATATCTGTTCCCTGGCTGGTTATATCTAATTGAAATAACTAACTTGAATAATTATAACATATTTTGAGGGCAGAAAATGGTAGTTCCAAATACTAACTGTTATGTTATAACCTTTATGAATACGAATATGTATAAATTAGTGTCAAGTGGAATTTTCTGCATTTTGTTATTTACACATAGCACAGGAGTTGCCTTAGTAACACAATTTTATTTTCGAAATATTCGCCTGTCCTTTGGTAAATGGAAAAAGTAAATTTTTAGGTGACGTATACGCCATGGCACAGAGTACCTGAGAATACAGAGGTGCACTCCAGTTGCACACGCCAACAATATGGCGTCACTGGCAAGCAACACGTCGTGGCAACGTTCGCCTGCTTCCCTCCTCGCCAGTCAGCAGCCCAGACAGTAGGGAAACCTTTCTCGTTCCCAGTATTCCCACGGAGAGTAATCAACGGAGCCTCGACGCCATTTCATTTCTGTCTACTTACCTTCTCTGTGGCCGGGACAGAAATAAACTTACACTCTAAGAAATTGTTCGGAAATTTATTACCACACCAATATGTACGCTTAGTGAGAAAGCGGGAATTGTAATATGTTCCCCTATATTGTAGCGTTCCTACATTTGCTCTGAAAACAGTTAAATGCGTAGGCAAGTTCCTAACTTTATGTACTAGCGACACTAAACATTTATATATCTGCAGATTGATGGGTGGTACCATACAGTGTATAGATTAAAAACTTCCATTACAGTTTAGAACGTTTACCAGGACCAGGCGTCGTTTTCAGAACTGCCAGATTATTCACCGACCAGCTATATTATCATACATGCGTACGTAATTTGACAAGTTACCGGCACATGCTAACAGCTAACGCAGTGTAAAACTACTACCCTTTGAACTTGAAATACCATTACCACCCAGCGATTTACCTGCTGAGTATTGCGTCGTGGAATACTGTCACGATATGGGCGCAAACGCCTAAACATTTCCCTATCTGCAGCCCGCATAGCTAAACCTTAAGCTGGGATCCTAGCTCAGATAAATAACTATTAACTAAAAATAGAGGGCATCATAACAAACGAGGTACTTTATTTATCTATCACGGCAATTGCCGGGATCATAAACTATTTAGTCTCCCCCCCCCCCCCCCCTTCAGAGCAGTCAAGTGCGTATTTTTGGTTCTACAACTGAGTCCACGACAACGTTAAGAACTCAAAACTTACCCAACACACTAACTTCTAATTGTGGCAGGGGAGGGGGCCATATAAATCATAAAATCAATGGAGCTTATTGTCATTAAGAATTGCCAGATATAATGCGCACGATGCTTTTTAAAAGAATCAATTTCATGAAAAATTTCAGCTTACATTTATCTGATAGAACTTACAGAACTCCAAATTCAGGTTTGCTATGCTCAAATATGAGCAGTTAACATTTTTAATCTAAGCTTGAATGTTTTACTCGGCGAACCTGCGTAAAATCATACGAACCTCTTATTCTTGAGACGCCAGTTATAGTGACGTCATTAAATACTTTGCCGCCGCTCCTGTTAAGTGATTTTCTCCGAGTCGCTCGTCTCCCTCCCAGTTTCCTCGTCCTTGCTGCGTCACAGACTTTCCTTGCCTCGCGAAAGTTATATAAGGTTCGGAAAACTTAAAATTACCTCTTGTTGTATTCTCGCCGGCCTTCGGCCAACTTCCGACTTGGCCAACGTCCGCCTGGTTAGGAAATACAAGAGACGATGTGTCGGTGCATATGGATCTGCACGAGGCAGGGCGTGGGTCTTGACCAGACGTAAGTGATGTCCATCGTCACCAGCGGAAACGGTAAGTCGCGGTGCTCGGGCGAGATTATGAATTTGATCGAACGTCAAGGTTTAGGTGGCTGTAGAGTTGCTGGGCGGTGTTGGTTATTTCAAATTTTCGTTCTCTCAGCCGTTTTCGAAATTTGCGGGTTTCGGGTTAAACGTCAACGACCCGCCGTCGCCGCCATTTGAATGGTTCTGGTAACACAGGTCTTTGTGTGTTGGATTAACCACCGTGTGCCACGACTCGCAATGCGTCACTCGCCTCCCCGCAAGTAGTCAAAAATTTTGTCCGCACAAATCAATTCAATTGAGGTTCTTTTGATTGAAAGTAGATTTTTATTTCGGACAGAGGCCTTACGGGATTGGTCAAGCCGCCCGCTTCCCGTTTGGCTTGGTGTGATATGCGTGCCGAGCGGAATATTCCGCGGCGAGTGTTATTGAATTGGGAGACTTGCTGGGCCTGAACAACGTCACTCCCTGTACGTCTTTTCATATTCAATGACAGCTGTATTATTTGTGTGTTACGTGGCACAGTAACTTTTTATCCAGAAGTACGCTATTTTGAGTAGAAGCAAATGTTCTTTTTCTCATTAATCCCCAGTATGGTTAGCAATCCTTTGAGAGGATTTACGGCTTATGTTTTATATTATGCTAAAATTGTACTAAAATATACTGAAATTCGGTGACATTGGTTGTCCATGCTATATTGAGATGCGCTGTGTAAATGGTTAGCATTTTTATGTAAGTTTTATGGGCATTATTTGTACTAGTAATTGATGGTCACAAGACAGTGTGATTTTCGAAGCCAAATGCGTAAACATTATATTGTGTGCATGGAAAGTGAAACATACACTTATTGGTGCTCATTGGTGCATATAAATTGACTATATTAAGTGTTTGCATTTTCATAAATTTTGTTTTGTCCATCAATTTAATTGGGAACTGTTGGCCGTGAGGTGAGACTCCCCGAAACCCACCGAGTAAAAAATATAATATATCAAAATTAAGTGAAACATACACATTTTGGTGAATGGTAGGCGTATGCCGATCAAGCGCAGACGGGATCGGGATGAGACGCGATGCACCGGTGGAGTTGGCCGCCATTTTGGATTCCCGGACTTCCCGCTATGTCAATCCGGTCACGTGATCGCCATTTTTGATTCCACCATGTTGGTAGCCAGTACGCCACAATTTTTTAAGCCTGTACGATGTCATATTTTATAACCAGTGCGTATTTTTTCATTCTGAGCTCAAAATACTATTTTGGAATAGTGCGGTATCGAACTGCCAAACCTGGGGTCACCAGACTAACGCCTTAGACCACTCGGCTATCGCTACATACGCTGGGACAAGAGTTTATAATAAGTATACAGCTTGTGGACGTATAAATATCTTGTTATTTTTCATTACAATTTTTTTACATATGATTTTAAGGTTTTTATTTATATATAATCATTTTTTAAATATATATATTTTAAGTACCATTTTTTATTATTTAGTTTTAACTTACATATGTTATTTAGTTTAACTTATATAATTTTTAAGTATTTTTTACTATTTAAGTATTTATATTTATTGTAAGTATAGCTATTTCTTACGCATTTTTTTATTATGTGGTTTATTTAACTTTTACCAACATGTGTATCGAGTAACGTGTCTACGAACTCGTATTTTCAAGGATAATACGATTATGGGATCGCAAAAGCAACATAATTTTATAAAATAAAATTTGTGAATTTAATTTCATATATTACCTATTATTTAACTTTTACAAACAAGTGTATCCACCGACGTGACTACGAACTCGTATTTTCAAGGGCATTTCAATAATGGTATCACAACAGCCATATAATTGTTATAACATAAAAAAGTGAAGTGTTCTTATTGAACTATTACAAACAAGTGTATCGAGTGACATATCTACTGATATGAAATCTATGGTATGAGAAGGTGGGCAGTTTACGAAGATTGTAAGAAGGTATGTTTAGTATGGGTGCTGAAAGTAATGGTAACTGTTGGTAACGAGCTGTGACTTTCGTTCATGTGCGATGTAAAAATATTATGGAACTATTACAAACAAGTGTATCGAGTGACATATCTACTGATATGAAATCTATGGTATGAGAAGGTGGGCAGTTTACGAAGATTGTAAGAAGGTATGTTTAGTATGGGTGCTGAAAGTAATGGTAACTGTTGGTAACGAGCTGTGACTTTCGTTCATGTCCGATGTAAAAATATTATGGAACTATTACAAACAAGTGTATCGAGTGACATATCTACTGATATAAAATCTATGGTATGAGAAGGTGGGCAGTTTACGAAGATTGTAAGAAAGTATGTTTAGTATGGGTGCTGAAGGTAATGGTAACTGTTGGTAACGAGCTGTGACTTTCGTTCATGTCCGATGTAAAAATATTATTGAACTATTACAAACAAGTGTATCGAGTGACATATCTACGGATATAAAATCTATGGTATGAGAAGGTGGGCAGTTTACGAAGATTGTAAGAAGGTATTTTTAGTATTGGTGCTGAAGCTAATGGTAACTGTTGGTAACGAGCTGTGACTTTCGTTCATGTGCGATGTAAAAATATTATGGAACTATTACAAACAAGTGAATCGAGTGACATATCTACTGATATGAAATCTATTGTATGAGAAGGTGGGCAGTTTACGAAGATTGTAAGAAGGTATGTTTAGTATGGGTGCTGAAGGTAATGGTAACTGTTGGTAACGAGCTGTGACTTTCGTTCATGTGCGATGTAAAAATATTATGGAACTATTACAAACAAGTGAATCGAGTGACATATCTACTGATATGAAATCTACGGTATGAGAAGGTGGGCAGTTTACGAAGATTGTAAGAAGGTATGTTTAGTACGGGTGCTGAAGGTAATGGTAACTGTTGGTAACGAGCTGTGACTTTCGTTCATGTGGGATGTAAAAATATTATGGAACTATTACAAACAAGTGTATCGAGTGACATATCTACGGATATAAAATCTATGGTATGAGAAGGTGGGCAGTTTACGAAGATTGTAAGAAGGTATTTTTAGTATTGGTGCTGAAGCTAATGGTAACTGTTGGTAACGAGCTGTGACTTTCGTTCATGTCCGATGTAAAAATATTATGGAACTATTACAAACAAGTGTATCGAGTGACATATCTACTGATATAAAATCTATGGTATGAGAAGGTGGGCAGTTTACGAAGATTGTAAGAAAGTATGTTTAGTATGGGTGCTGAAGGTAATGGTAACTGTTGGTAACGAGCTGTGACTTTCGTTCATGTCCGATGTAAAAATATTATGGAATTATATAATATTACAAATAAATGTTTCGCAGATTTTACAAGAATACTTTTTGTAGTCGCACTAAGGATAATCTTGGCAACTGGATTTCTAACTATTTTTCTTGTACAAGTACGAAAAATTATGGAAATAATAACTCTATATGTATTTTTACCGCATAATATTTTCCCTGGCAGAGAACATGCTGCACAACTTGACGAGTACAGAAATTGCTGGATTTCTAATTTATATTTTGCCAAATGCAGCTGAGAGGAAAAAAACAAACCACTTGCATAATAATGCAAGGCATTGTCCCCTATACAGAGAGCGAGCGAGAGAGAGAGAGAGAGAGAGAGAGAGAGAGAGAGAGAGAGACACACATGCGTTTCGCGTCACGTGACAGCAGGCATTTCTCAAGTAAAATCACATGCCTTATTTCGTATCCATAGCTATCCTAGACTACTACAAATGATCTACGTTGTATTTTACATTACAACAACTTTTAAAAGGCTCAAATGTTCCTACGGTATCAATTAAAGAAAGTTGTGATATCGTTTAATTTTACATTACGCGAGACTGTATCGCTTACGTCTGTTCTCGGCGATGTCATAATAATGTCGAAACGCTTTAAACCGACTATAAACATAATTTTTCTTTCACGAAAATTTGAGTGAAACACTATAAAGTCACCCACGTTCTTAACTTGTGGCTGCAAGCCCGTAATACGCTCTTCAAAACAATAAACACTTCCGTCCCTGGATGTAGTCAATCTTCTTGCTACTGCAACTTCAACTGTACACAACGAGAGTGTCTTGGCTGAGCATCAAGGCGTTTTGTTTGTCGTCAATTGCATGTGACATATGATTCAGTAAATAATCCCACCCATACCAAACCAAATTGCTTAACGTAGCCTGTCCTCTCATTTTCGGAACTATTCTCTTGATGCGGGACTGATACATCCTCCTCTTAAATCTACCAATTACTCGCATGTAAATCAACGTAGATATGACTGACGTAGCGGTATTTCTTAGCAGTTGATTCAACATCCTGTAGCCATTAACATGCCATTATCAATATCTATAAAAATTATTAAATTGATGAATTTGGGCATTTTAAAGAATGTTAATAATTTAGAGAGATTAAAGAAAAACTGTTTTCTCATAATATCTTATCCGATGTTAACCAAGGGAGATGGGAACTTTAAAAATCGGGGTATGTAGCATTATGAAATATTTTTTATAGGTTTTCTTTATTAGAGCAGATATTTTTTAAAAGTCACTGCAAAAAAATTTCATCGAGTCACTGCCCGATACACTGAGAGATATGTTTTTGTAGTCAACTAAATATTAGTATGTATGAGGTCAAATATATATATTTAGTAGCCCCAACGAAATATTTGGTTTAGCAAACAAAATTTGAAAACTAAGAATATTTATTTGGTTCATTAAACAAAATACACGCTTGAATAAATTAAACATCTGTTTTGTGACAAGCAAAATTAATACTCCCAACAAAATATCTAGTTGAATCCACTGGATGCACTGCTCGTGTGAATTCCTTCGTTCGAAATACAGCTCGGGCGTCTGTAATTTGTGTGACTGTCAGGATAGTAACAGTGCTTGTTAGTGCATTTATTAATGATTAATGATGGTAAAGAAACACAAATAAAACAATTTCAACAACGAACTGAAAAGTACAGCTATAAAACTTGAAATATTAATTTACGTACTTTGCACAGTATTTAAAAAAATTGCCATTTCACCACGCGTCTCTTTCACTTAGGATGCTATGACGTAATGTACGGGCGCAAATGACCTGGGTTCGTATCTCGAGCGGGCAATCAGTTATTTTTAAACGACCGAAACTCATTGACCTAGGTATAACCGGACAAATCTTCAGTTGCACCAAACAAATCTCACATTTTGGGGCACCCAAACAAGAACAACAAAATGATTTGGTTTCGACAACAAAATGTTTCATTTCCCCAATGCAAACAATTACTCTGATTTGTCCGATACTATTATACTTACAAACTATTGGTATTTAGTTAAAGTTATCCTGTTATAGGCAGTTAACGGTTATGTGATCACTTTTGAAATAAACTCCGGAAAAATTTGTTAACCCGTAACTGCTTATATTTTAACCGTCAGACTTAGTGACAAGCGATTTCTGAAGTTGGCAATTATGGTGAGGAATTAGTATAATGTCTGAACCTTGAATTAAAAGTTTTAAGTAGACATTTGCGAATACTGAAATATTTATTTTGTTTCTGGTATTTCAATGTGTGTAATTTTATGAGTTAGGAAATTTGTAAACTACTTATTTGTCTAATAATCTCATAGATTCACTTGATCGACGTAGGACTAAAGTGATTAGACTAATGGCAATGATAATTTTATATATAGCGGAAGAATTCACAACGTGAACACAAGTATATCTTAAGCAGTGTTTTCAAAAGAGACTAGTAAATGGTGTAAAGCCTATAATTATTATATTACTACCGGGTTAATTTTTTTCTACGTTTGATTGTGTCTCATTCTGTAACAGTTATAATTGCGATTGTTCTATATAAAAGCATCAATTGCAACATTGTGCGATCATACGCGTCTGTTCGCGCTCTTGCGCACGAATACTCGCGTGCGTATCTGGACGCACCTTGACGCAGCACTCGTGCAGCGATTGTATAGGCCGTTCACCGTGAGGTGAGCACTTTTGAAAGCCCTGCTAAAACTCTACTTTCTTGCCCATTATGTATCCTTCCACCACATGTAAACAAATATTGCCATTTGACTGCCATGTGATTGCCACATGTTAATAAACTCAATGTTTTCATTTTAGGTCTGCTAAATGTAACACGTATATTATATATAAAACGTGTAACATATATATTGTATATAACACATGATATATATAATGTGTTTATATATAATGTGAAATATACAATATACATATATAATACGTAACATATATAATTGTTTGGGTCATCTCACCGTTCCGATAGACAAAAACTTAACACAACAAACAATTGAAAAATGAACGCCCTAGCAATGAAGTCATGGAAACTGTGAAAAAGCAAACATTAAAATTTGGTGGTGAACAAGGACTAACACGACACGTTAAAAAAAGGACACACATTAGTTAAGCCGAAAAATAATTTGGAAGGGCAGCCAAATCCAGATTCTGAAATAGACTAGCACAACTGCACACCCAAGGTACAACATCACTTGTCACACAAATTACCAAACATTTCAAAACTGTACCGCAAACTTAACGTTTCCCATGACTCATCGTTTTCTAAGTGCCCCATCGCTCTGTAGCGTGACTAGTAAAACGTCAGCTCTAAAACATGATAGATGTGTTTGGCCTCAGCTGACTGAAGTTAGGTGCAACTAAGCCATCAGGAAAAAACATACATCCTGCAGGCATAAAGTAGCAGATGTCTGAACCTATAAAGTAGACAGAGCGAGGTCGTGCAAGGACTTAAATAAAAAAAATGACAAATCAAAAAATAATGACGCACGAAGAGGAAAGGGGGAGGCAGGGAGGCAAGGAAAGACGAGGGGATCTGAGCCGAGCAAAGGTACACCACTCCACAGAAGTAGATGGCGCTAATAAACATAACGTGACGGCACAAACTTGGCAGTATATAAAAATATGTAATATATAAAAAAGAAAAATATATAAAATATGTGCATGTATATGTACATTTTAAGGATAGTTTTATATGCACCTTTATAAATGGAGGTAAATATATTTCAATATATGCCTATAATGCATATATAAAATAAAAATAATTTTCACTAAAAATATAAAGATATCAACAAATGCAATTGTGTATATGTACATATAGTTTTTTTGACACCGTTACTTTGTGTTCGTACCCTTCAGAGACCCTCCAAAAAAGAACTGAACATTTATACTGTAAATTGAAGTGGTAAAAGAAGGGTATACCAGGCTTGTAAATGGCACCACCTTCATTTGTACAAAATAATTCTAAAAATAATGTATAGCTAAGTGAAATGCCGATCCGGTGATGGCCACATTTCCGGTGTCTCTTGTGGCCCAAATGGGTGCAACATTTCCTTTTTGTCAAACTCACACATACCTCAAGAAACAAATTTTACAGGTAAAGTGCATGGACTCTCAACATTATTGTGGTTCCTTCATTGCAATGACTGCAGCAAAACTGAAAACATAATGAGAAAAGTATTTAAAGAAAATTACTACACTTACAAAAAATGGTTCGTGCATGCACACACAAATCTGAAAGAAATGTCTTGTTAATGTAAAACCAATACATGTCCACAAATGACAGCAAAATGATAATGTAAAGGACAAATTAATAAAGTAATACTTACAGGCAAGTTACTGTGCACAGCGATAAGCACTTGGTTTAAATTTCCTTGTTACTATAGCTGTGCATCAATAAACAGCCAATCAGAAGCCCCGACACTTATACTATGTTATTAATTGAAAAACTTATTTACAAATCAAGAAAGTGGGTGTTTTGACTTCATTCCTCGGGAAGATATTTTATTTTGTTTATTTATGGATAATCGCAACCATGGAAGTTTTTTTAAAACGCTTTTAGGCAATGTTAATAGTAAAAATTTAAATGTAAATAATTTACCATTTTTAAAATGTCTGAGATCAATTGAAAATATATATTTTTGAAAAAACCTACTACCAACTCTATGCACATACCTTAATTTCTTCAGTACAAATGTAACAACATAAACAAACAAATATTATTATCGTTATATCAATTGTAGCCAGGCCACTGTGCTTTAGTGTTTTGTATGTGCTTATCGCTATAACTGTGAATGTGTTTGTTATGTCAATTGTAGCCCATCCCTTATTGAAAGCTAGCTCATTCAGCTGCTTTAGAAATACTTCATTTAGCATATATACTGCGTAATGTAATCTAACCTTTACAAAACATGCACTCGCGAGTAAACAGAAGCTCTGGAGTCTGGGGTGTTGACTATGACGTGTAATTTACAGTTATATTAAATTTCAATAACTACAATATTGTAGCCCGGCCCTTATTGAAAGCTAGCTCATTCAGCTGCTTTAGAAATACTTCATTTAGCATATATACTGCGTAATGTAATCTAACCTTTACAAAACATGCACTCGCGAGTAAACAGAAGCTCTGGAGTCTGGGGTGTTGACTATGACGTGTAATTTACAGTTATATTAAATTTCAATAACTACAATATTGTTGGGGCCAAAGTGGCAGATATTACAAACAATTATACCTACTCAACAACACATACTATCTTCGTTGATATTTCTAAAAGGTAGCAAGTTGTCTTGTCGAACATACATTTCGAAATTTAAACATGGAATTTTTGTATATGCCTAACTGTTGACGATTAATTGCAAATATTTTCTAATTCTTATTACGACAAGCATTACCAAATAAATCAGTTAGGCTTACACTTGCATCACGACTGAATATCAGCAGCAAGCACAGCTATAGGTCTATAGTTAACGGAACCAGCTTCAAGATTTTATAGTTTATATGTTGGAACACATTTGGTGTAGCATCAAACTGCGACATTTATGCTATGTTAACAATATTAAATCTTAACACTGTAGCTTGGGATGGATAACTACATGAACACAAGTTTGAGGTTAGGCCTACATTCTGAAATAACACAGTGATTTCAAAACGTGTCAAATTAATGTATAATTATTGACAGGCACATTTGCACTTGTTA